>CM046884.1:13022779-13036346 GCA_025688845.1 Cucumis hystrix
TATGTTGTGACTGCTGGGCTATTTATGTGGCTGACTGATGTAGTGATATGTTTCGACTGTCCTTGAGTGAAATTTGGATAATATGGTTGTTTGAGGTTAAAGGGGGAGCTTATGTGATAAGGAAATTTGACTGTATTGAGGATGATTTTAAAGAGGTTTAGAATGGACTGAGGGGATAAATTATTAGTTTCCTAGTGGATAGTTACCCTGCGGGTGTCCTTCGGGATCATCCCCTTTATGTGCATCCTTCGGGAGCACTAGACTGATATGTGCATCTTTCTGGAGCACTAGACTGATATGTGCATCCTTCGGGAGCACTAGACTGATATGTTGGAAATAGCACCCTATTCCCGACGCGATAATGAATCATCGAAAATAAGTAAATCTTTTTCCCGATGTTTCTGACATCACGTCAGAGGAAACCAAAATGGTACAATTAATGATTTTCCTTCCTCCAACGCTACATTGTGGACGTCGAGAATAAGTAACCTGTTCCTGACGTGTCTGACATAACGTCAGAGGAAGCAAAATGGCACAATTAATGATTGCTTCTCCTCCAACACGACACTGTGGACGTCAAGAGAACGTGCCTATTCCCGATGTCGTAAGGGATGCGTCAGGATATATACCCTTTTCATTGATGTGTCCGGCACCACGTCGGAGAAAACATGATAGTGTATTTAATTATTACGGGTAGTCCCAACGTTCATGTGTATGTGTCAGGGAAAATTATGTCCCCCACGTGCATTGAGATACGTCGAGAAACACCAGCTTTTATCGCCATTTGGTTTCCCCACGATTTGTCGTGCGTCGGGAAATTTTTTATTTCTTGTAGTGTAAGGTATGTTATTTGATTTTAGGAAAATTATTTGATTTTAAGTATGTTATTTGAATTTAGAAAAATTATTTGGTTTTAGAAAAAATATTTGGTCTTAGGTATTTTATTTTATTTTTGTAAAATTATTTGATTTTAAGAAAATTATTTGAATGAGGGAGAGTTTTTATTTTAGTTATGTTATTTTAATTTTGATTTTAGGTATAACGAGGGAGTTATTTGAATTTTGATTTTAGGAAAATAATAGTTTAGGGAGTTTAAATGTAATTATTTGATTTTAGGTATGTTATTTGAAAATGTTTTATTTTAGATACTTTGAATTTTGAGGATTAGGCTTAAGTTTTAGTGTATGGATATGTAAATTATACAACTTAAATTCATACTATTGTATTGTATAATTATTTAATTTTATGCTTTTGAATTTTATTTATTAAGTTGGATATGTAATATTTTGAATTCATCACTATGTTATTAACTTCAATACTTTTTACAATAGTTTGCACCATGGAACCTGGTCCTATTGATCCTAGTCAGCTATATCTACAGTCCCTCATCGATCATTGTCTGTATGGAATACCTCCTCTACAGTGGTTTTGAGTTATTGGAAGAGAAACACAACTTCCCAGTGCACGATCCCCTTCAATAATAAGCGTATTGTGTCAGACTTAAAGACTGCTGAATTTTTTGGGATTTTCCAGAAAGGATTCGTGTAACTGGATTGGCACTTGATTACTGCTTTGGTCGAGCGTTGGAGACCAGAGACCCACACATTTCATTTGTCTTGTGGAGAATGCACAATTACACTACAGGATGTTGCGATCTAGTTGGGGTTACCAGTGGATGGTGAGCCTGTTGTAGGATCGTTAATATATAACTGAAAGCAAGTTTGTGAATATTTCTTAGGAGTTTTACCACCTTACATGAAAGGTCAATGGTTGAGTCTTCTATGGTTGACAAAATAATTCACAAAATAGCCACCAGATGCTGATATTGTGAACGTTCGAGATACATTCGTGCATACATTATGCACCTCATTGGAGGCTTTCTGTTTGCTGACAAATCAAATACTCTGGTCCACTATATGTTTCCTCTGCCTTTAAGCGATTTTGACTAGGTTGGTATGTTTGCTTGGGGGCTTGCTTTTTTTGCATGGTTGTATAGGCAATTGTGCTGAGCCAATAATGCATAGTCTTTACAAATTGTTGGCCCATTAATGTTGCTGCAAATATGGGTATATGACAGATTCCCTATTGTAGCACACAAGTAGCACTATAGGCTCCAGTTGGTCGGCTTTTGAGTTTTAGGTATTATTTTATATGTATATATTATTTTTTTAAAGTAAAATTTACACTATCCATAACTTATTATTAATTTCTTTCACACATTTGATGGAGCTGTGTTCTACCTTCATCAGAACAGTCAACAAATATGTTGTTGACATATCAAATGATGTTTGACCGACTAACTCTTAGGTAGTAAAAATAGTATATGAATGTTGCTAGGTATGTTTTTTTGTTGTCTACTTATGTTTGTTTTTTTAACAGATTAATTGAACACCATACATGTTCGACATTATGACAATGCTTCTTGATCGATGTCATAAATATCATAATAGTCAAGTGGTGTGGACTTACGTGGGTCATATGATTTCCTTTCATATCGTTGAGAAGCATCAGCCAGATCATGTGTTGCGACAGTTCAATATGCTACAAATACCACCAACATTTGATTTAAGAGGCAAGCACAATCAAGATTGGTGTAGGATTCATATAGAGCATATCGCAATTTGTCATTCGCGAAATAATTTTCGTGTAGAAGAAGTAGCAACACACAAGCCAATAGTATCAGATAACTATTTCCCTCGTACTCATCAATTACCAGATGCTTTATCACACCTGACGATAGTTACTATTATCGCATGGTAAAATTTTTAATATGATTTGTTTTATAAGTTTAATACAAGAATGCACATTATTTAATGGGAAATTGCTTCAGATGACAAAAAGTTTAGAAAAAAACAGCCCATAACACCTCTTTTTTCCATATTGCAAATATGACAAGTAATTATATATATCAGAGGGCTATCCGCTTTTAAATTTGCTATTTTTGCAATTTAGAAAATGTAGTGACATGACCCTATTATCATAGTTTTTTTTTATATTTTTGCAAATGCCCTTTATTTAATTATATTATTGGTAATCGTTTAGACTAATTTTGTTCAAAACGTACATGCTTACTCCATAGAAAACAATTTACAGGGTTTGAACTCAATGTGTGATCAAACTTTGGAAGATATAAAACAAATTATTCTACAGACCAGACGGCTAGCTCAATGTTGCCGACACAGATCGAAGACACATTCGACTTAGAGGACGACGACAAGACGATGATGTCGTAGGTGGAGATCAAGAAAATATTTAGTTTGTAAATAAAATTTTTAATTCTTATAAATTTCAATTTAAAATATAGAATTGTATGAAAATGCGTTTATTTACACCAAAACTATGGTTATACTACGAAGTTAAGGTAAAATATAATAATTCAAAGCTTAAAGCAAAAACTTACCTAACAATATACAATCTTTTTAACTTAAAAAATTTATAACAAATCTCATGTAACTCACTTAATTACTTTAAATTGTTATTATAGTTTAATTTCAAAAGTAAGTAATGCAAGAGAATTAAGTGGAGATGAAATTTTACATGTTTGTGTTAAAAAGGCAACATGTGTGGAGAAATTTCTAATGCACTTAAACAGAGAAATTGAAATTTGTTGTACATTATGATTATAATGATAATAATTTTGAGTTGGATTAGGACAAAAATAAGAGATTGATTAATTAAGTTTAAACCATGATAATGATAATAAAGGCTTGGTAGATTAAATTAATTAAATGTCTAAGTTTTCTAAAAATAGGGTAGTTTTTTCCTAAGAAATTAGATCCCTAATAGTCATAATAAGTGCTTCAATGTTAAGGTTTTTTTTTTAATTATATATATTTGATTAATTACGTCTTTAAGAAATTAAACATAATTCTCCTTTTTTTTCCAGGGGTACACAACTTCCTTATACAGTCACGTCCCACATAGGTTAAACTGGTCAAAATAGTTTGACGTGGATTAATGGAAATCGTGTACGGTACACAACTTCCTCTATTTCAAGAAACTACCATATTTTTGTCAATAGTTTGCCGATCTACCCCATTTCTATCATTTCTTCTCACACTACCCTATTTTTGTTATTATTTTCCAAAAACACTATATCTTTTAAAATAGTCCTAGTTTAAAACCAAGGACTTTAGCTAAGAAAACAAATTTGAATGTTGACCAAATTGTTAAAACAAAGTAAAATATGACAAACAAGAGTTGAAAGTGATGGTAAAAGACGTTCTAGAGTGTTGATTTTATAACAAACTTCATTAAGATTTCTAATATGTTTAAGTTTGAACTCTCGGAAACCCTAGACAAACTCTTCTTCCAAAACTTTTTTTTTGTACGTCACCTGGAATAATTAAATTGAAAAATTATTTATGAATTAATTTTCTTTTTATAGGAGCGCTACAAGAAATTTGGCCTTTAATGTTGGTTTAAAACCGACATTAATGGCCTTTAGTGTCGGTTTGCAACCGACATCTATGCATGTGTTATTAAAGGCCTTTAATGTTGTTTTTGTTTTGATGTCGGTTTAAAAACGACATTAAAGGCCTCATTAATGTCAGTTTAAAAACGACATTAAAGGCTTTTAATGTCATTTTTAAACCGACATTTTTTATGGTGTTATTGAAGAACTTAAGGGTCGGTTGGCCTTTGATGTCGTTTTAAAACCGACATTAAAGTCTTGTTTTTGAATCTATTTTCATAAAATATTTTTTTTAAAACCGACATTAAAATAATGTTTTTGGATCTATTTTTATAAATTTATTTTTATTTAATTGTTGCATTATTGGCCATTTTTTATAAACCGACATTGGGTACGTGTAGATAAATATTTTTTTCTCATGCCAACAAATCAATAAAATTTATATTATTTTAGAAACTACAATATTTTAATTTTTTTTACATTTGTATACACAAAATGAAATCTTAATATTGTGTTTGTATATACATTCTACAATAATACATGAAACAAGATCCTAATACAAGACTTAAATAAGAAATCCTAAACATCTTCATAGTCTTCAACTTTGAACAATCACTTGGCTATCTACATAATCGCTTAGCTTGGATGGCTATGTAAGACCAAACTATATACTTTACAACCTGAGGAAGATTAAATCCAGAATCTACAAAATTATGTTCATAGAGGCCAACATTTCCTCCATCCACAATAGCATCACAATGATTATGTACTTCTATGAGTGCAACACGCCTGTGCCATATTTTGTAACGTTATATATGCAAAAGAAATATATGTATATATATAATGAAAATTTTATGAACCTACGCATGCACACATTTAATGATAATTACTTACACTGCATTTTTCATTTTGGCAAATCCACCCTCAAGAATGCTGTAAGTTACCAATCTCATTTCTATGCCTTCTCTTCTTTCATTTTTCTAACAAAAGATAGTATGAATAAGGCTGAACATCATTAAAGCTTACTGTTATCGCAAGACGACACACTTGAAAAAACATTTAGATTGAATTAATATAGTAAATATACTTTTGCAATGACATATCTACCATCAAAATATATATTTCAAGCATAAAATACTTAATTGACCTTCTATACAAATCAATCAAACTTTAACCATATTCAATATTGGAATGGTGACCTTTGTGTCAATAAATGAAGCAAAAATATTAAGCTAACATTGAGATCAAATTAATATATGACAAAAGAAAAGGAGAAAATAGGAGTAGTTATTACTTTGTGTAGACATGAGACGATGGTTCTATTCCCCTAGCTCGCATCTTTTCAAAGATTTCATGTGCACCGTTCATATCACCTCTCATTGTGTAGTAATTCACCATCAAACCATACTCTTTCCTAGAAGGATTAATGATAGTAGATTTCATCCCTAAACAACAAAAAAGATCAAAGCAATTAATATGGAAATGCTCAAATTTAGACTTTTCACTTTTTATGTATAGAATTCAGCAGAAGGTGAATATGAGATGTCTCAAAGCTTGCTTACATTCATGCTCATGAACAGATAATTGTTGGTGCAAGATTGAATGAATGAATTCGAATAGGCACGATGATACTTTTCTATACAAATATCTAAGTACAAGGCTTGTTTGCAATTCTTCCAGCAAACTCCAAAAATAATGGGAAATCTTCAACTCTCAGTATAAGATATAACTACGTATGAATAATTGAAATTTATTCCAAGGTTCTTGTAAACTCCAAATTGATTTCATTCAAGGTTCCTAATTTTGTGAAACATATAAGTGATATATATGCACAACAATGATGAAAAAGAAAGTCATAACTCGATCTTCTAGAGTTATTAAATGAGTAGAAAGAGAGCTAAACAATGGGTTTTTATTTTGATAAGATCAAGTGATAATACGACAGGTAATATAACATTTCTATTGAAAGCCGCAGTCTTCATATAATAAAAAACCAAAACACCATACCCTAAAAATTGTAAAAAGAGAATGAATATACTATGACAACTTAAAGTGAAGTTAAGAGTAGTAATATTCCCCAATGTGTCTGGTATTTCTCCTGGCAATCGATTAACAAGAAGAGAGCTGCAATATATTCACTAGAAGTTTATTAGAGGAATAAATTAAGACATCAACAACAAAAAAGACAAGATCTTACATTGTGAATACTTGAAACCAATTTGAACCAATCATCTTCCTTGGGATAGAGAACAATTGAAGAAACCAATTTAGACCTTTAGTACAATTTTATAAGCCAATTTTAAAGTTATTAATGTATCAATACAACTGAGATTCTTACCTTGCCTGTATGATGTTGCATAGTTATATTACATTGTCCAGAAGATACATCCCAAATCTTGATTTGCTTATCAGCACTTGCGCTAACAAATATGCAATCAAGAATTTGAAACAAAATAACTCCAAGATGCAAGTGGGTCAACAATTTTAAGTGAAATGATTAAAATGGGAAATTGAATGAGCCTTAAAATGAAAACTAGCACCCTACAATTCTACAGAATAGCAAAAACTATATTCAAACTTCTTAAAGAAACCATAGTGCTTCTAAGTCCACAAAGGAAGATGTAATTATCAGTTGTCAAACACTTCACATTTACTTGATACAATCTTCAACAAGGCTAAAATCAATATTTTATATAATAAAAAACCAAATAATATAAACATGGACAAATCCCCTTCCTGAAGGTTCAAGAAGATGATTCTCACTCATTTTGTTTGTTCCCTTTGAATGAGAGCATAATTACCAAGGGGATTGTAACGACAGAGACGCCAAGCAGTTAAGATAGTACCCTTTACAACACCGTATTTCTTAAGTGAGCTGGAATTTCGAAATGGGGCAATGGGGTTTTTCGCAGTTTCAAACCATAGACTTTAGAAATGGATAATGTTTATTTTTCAGAAACCAAAACCAAATAGTAACCAAAAAAGACTAATCACGAGGAAAGGTTATAAAAAACCAAATCATATGCAATGTCTAAAAATATTATGGTTACTTGGAACGATTTGCTAACGCCCCAGAAGAGAATCGAATATCATTTCAAATGCATCCTTTTGAAGAATAACTCCAAGCTCTTATTGAAGCTTCCTTCCAAAATAAATACATATAGATTCCTTTCTTATTCTTTCAATAGCAAATGGTTGAGAAACCAAAAGAAATGGAATGAAACATTGAGAAATCATAATTTAGAACCAACAAATGGTGCCATATTGTCCAAGCAAATGAGTGAGGTGAAAAATAAAGACAATTAATAATCAATAATGTTACCTAGCAATCATAAGTAAACAATCATTTTCTGTAACAAAATTCTTCTGATTGATGAGTGAAAAGATAGAAAAACCAAAGGATTTTACAAAAGATGACTACAATCAACTTGCCAATTGAAAAATGGGCTTAATCACACATAAAAGAGAAAGAGTACAGTGATGTTTATGAATAATTGAATCACACATAAAATTAATTATTTATTTATTTTGCATTAAAACTTACGGAACAACACCTAAAAGATACCAAACTTTGATGGAAATTTCATCAAAATCCTCCAAATCTATAATCTTTCATCCAAAACGTTATGGGTAACATTAATTTATGTCAAAGCCAAATGGGTATTCAAGGAATCTTAGAAAACTCACTGAAATATTTGTCAAAAACCTTATCGAGAACTTGTCAAAATCACCTTAACTCCACTGGATAGCATGATAACAACCTTTTAAACTCAAATATAACATTCCAAAATCACGAGTAATTTAATTTTGCACCAAACACTTAATGGATATCCATGACCTATTCAAGAAAACCAAGATTCTCACCAACTTTATGTCAAAACAGCCAAAAATCGATCATCTTACTGGTTGAACAGCAACTCAACTCTTCCAAAACTTCAAATCTAACAACGAAATGTAATGGATATTGTTAAACTCAAGCCTAAAATATGTATTAAAAAAGTTTCGAGAAACCCAACCAAAATATACAAAAATAAGAATACATTACTCAAAAACTCCAAGATCCAACTTCGGATGACAAGATTGTGTGAGAGAGAGAGAGTGATCGAAGCCGCTCTGAACTAATACAGGCAACTTTGGTGTGCTCAACGGTGACGTTTGGTGGTCGGCTGCTTGACGGTCGGCGTGGGGAGGGTGGCTTCAGATCAACGAAGAAGATGATAATTTCTTTGTTGCCATTCACTTAATTCTTTTCAACTCTCACTTACTCTCCCAGTAAACAACACAACAATAGTTTATACAAGAACCCAAGGATTGAAGATGAAAATTAGAAATAAATGAAACCCAAATCAAATGAAGAAACCCAAGGATTGTTGCGGCAGAAGCACGATGAAAATTGGTTGCCGTTTACGATCTAGGGTCACAGATTGAGAGGAGAAGAAAATTAGAAACCAACTTGAGGAGAAAGAAAAGAAAATTTGATAGGGAAAGAGTAGAGTAAGAAAGAGTAGAGTAAGAAAGAGTAAAGTAAGAAAGAGAAAAGAAAGAAGGAGAGGGAAAATTTTAGGGAAATTAAAAATGGGGGGTCATTAATGTCAGTTTTTACAAAATACAAAAAATTAAAGAAAAATTAAAAATGGGCTGATCATTAATGTCGGTTTAAAAACGACATTAATTATCATTAGTGTCGATTTAAAACCGACATTAATGATCCACCCTTACAAAAACGACATTAAAGACAACTTTTCATTTTTTTCACCTGACACTAAAGCTCGGATTTCTTGTAGTAGCTGTTATAATTAATTAGTTTTTTGTGAATATAATCCTAAAACTATAAATTGTTATGATCTAACTTTTGCAAAAGAATGAGTTAAATTATTACACTAAGAATTCAAAATAGATATTAATTAATTAATTTTCTTATAATGAGTGTTTGACGGAGTTTTCAAAGAACTTTTATTCGTTGAATGAACTTGTATTTATATTGATTTAAGCATAGTAGGTGTGAGCTCTAGTACACGTTCTTTTGATACTTTTTTTTGTCGAATGGATGAATGAAGTTTAAACTCCTAAGTCCTTAATCTCTAAGAAGTTGTAATCATGAGGTTGAGATCAAAACTTTTCCATTCTTAAATTTAAGGAAGTATTAGTCTTCCCAAGTATTTAGTTTTGAAAGAGTTGTAATCTTAAGATCGATTAAAGCTTCAAAAAGTGTTGAAAACTTTACAACTGCAAATCATGAAATCTTAAGTTTTGAGGGCTTAGTACTGTCTTGAATTCTTAGCTTCCAACCTCGTGATCAAATAAAAAAGGGTTAAGAACTTTATTAATAGAGTTTTACCATGAACCTTGCATGAGCGTGAGCTATTTTTTTTTTACCCTAAAATTCTGAATAGGCTTACACTAAAGTCGAGCTTAAGACCATGAGCTTTAATTGAGCTACCACAACTACAAAATGGACTCTTTTAATGTTGTTTAATAGTCAAGAACTATTACTCTTGACAGTTTAAAAACTGTCATTGAAGCGAGCGTCAAGTAAGTCGAAGTTCATGACAGTTAATAAATGTCAAGAATAATAAACGTTGACAGTTTATAAGCGTCAAGTATACAAATATTTATGACATGTAAAAATAGTCAAAGTATGTTGTTAACGACATTTAAAAACGTCAAGAATATACATGTTTATGACAATTAAAAAACGTCAAGAATATACTTGTTTATGACATTTGAAAAACGTCAAGAATATACTTGATTATGACATTTGAAAAACATCAAGAATATACTTGTTTAACTAGGACATTTAAAAAACGTTAAGTCTGTTTCATATATCTCATTAGTGTGGTCCAACAATCTCATAAATATGTAGGAGGGCAATTCCAAAACTTTAACATATATTTCACCATATATATGAACATTTCGAAAACTTTACATATTTGCTCGATATTGTCATATGCAAAACATTACTTCCATCAAATTTCAACCTGATATGATAATTCCAAAATTTCAAAACCAATCCAGCTATGCTATTCTAAAAATCCAAAGACTGCAATACTAGTTCAAGAGACACAAACTTAATTAAAAATAAGCTTCAAACTCAATGGTCTTTGACGAACTTAGCTTCAAATACGAACTTGGATTCCACAACCTAAACCAAAATACAATAACGTCAAGTTAAAATGGGTTCACATAGCAACATTTTATCAAATAGACCTTGGACCCAAGTTGCTTTAATTACTCTAACTTGTCCAATTAATGGTTTTAGGCTCAATCATCTAGCCTGTTAATTTAATACTTTAAATAATTAAATTGTATTGAATAATCATGTAACGACTTGAGTTTTTTGTATCCAAGCTGAGGATGTTACTAATCTAATTATCTTAACATTCTAAAAGCAATAACTAAAACATAAACCAAGCAATTTCCATATCGTGGACCACGAATACTTCTTGTTGATTGCCAGCTTGTCCTTTTCTTTACCTTTGCCTGAAAAATTAGACATAGAAAAAGGGTGAGTATAAAAATATAGAGTAAGAGACCCACTACTGGTCTAACTAGATGAACCGTTAACTTTGTATTAGGAGGTACTCTATCATATTAGACTGGTGATCTCGTAGGAATACACATTAGTCATATCAGTCTAGTGATCTAGTAGGAACATACATCAGTTATATCAGTTTGGTGATCTCATAGGAATACTCATCAGTCATATCAGTCTAATGATCTCGTAGGAACATACATCAATTATATCAGTTTGGTGATCTCGTAGGAATACACATCAGTCATAAAAGTGAACCTATAGGTGCACTTAGTAGTCAATCAATCATCAATATCAGTCGAAAGATGGTGAACCTGAGGTGTAAAACCCAGATTCTGAATAGAAGGAGTTTTAAAGAAAACGTTTTGAAGTAAAAGGTGTTTTAAAGAAGAGAACGTATTCAGACTAGGCGACGCGATAAGAATATGCATTGAAGCTCGTGACATAAAGGTAGGCATTCTAGTGTTGTAACGCTAGAAGAGTAGGTTCTTGTTTTTAAATGCAATGTTCATTCCTAGATATGTCATGTTAAGCTCTAAATGAGCGACTTAGTAGGTAACTAGAATAGGATGATGCGATAAAAGATGCAATTCCATCTATGCATTGCTTAGTTTCCTCATGATATACACGTAACATAAATTTTCCTCTCTATCGTCCAAGTGCAAGCGAAGAGAGGTTTCTTGGTAAGTCCAGGGTCAAACTCAGGGAATTAATGTTTCTATTGAATCGATCGCGCAGTTAAACCTATGTTATATATTCTATACAGTGTGGATCTGAACAATATATTTTATCCTAGTTATATACACTAAGGTGCAATTGATGATGTAAGGTGATCATGGTGATGGAGTGTAATGGAAAGTGAACTCATATAGCAGGCATGTCATGAAAGAATATTTAATTGACTAACCGTAAGGTATTATATATTAATATTTCAAAGCGATACAAAGCATTGATTAACTTTAGAATTAAGGGAAGCGTCGCTTCGACGCCTTCGCCATACTTCTCTACCTCTCGGGATCCAAATACTTAAAGTTAAGTTATGATTTATATCTAATTAGTTTGTATGCGCCACAAGTAATATATCATAATTTAAGTGAGCAACCTTTCAGTGCTTTCGTCACACACGTTGAAATTTTTGCAACTTATGTGGAGGATGAACTCAGCGATGAGATTGTCTTGCTACAATCTCTTCACCGCTTGCTTAGTTAAATACGGACTCTCACTTGTTAAGCGATTACTGTCAATGCGATTGTCTTTTCTCTCAAATAAACAATACTTGATATCTGCGTTTAGCTAAACAAAACTTACAAGACATACATTCGAATCCTATAATATCAATAACACATTACATTGCTCATAAACTAACTAAATGTATTGAAAATAGATAGCACAAGATAAATGAGAGAATGGTAGAAGAAATGCATTAATATTTTAAACATAACCTTAGGCCTCTCGGCCATATAGTACATTTTACAACTTAATATAAGAAAAAGATAAAATGGTATACAAAGAAATGAGTCAAGCCTCAAAGTATGATTTCTCATACTCTTTGGCTCTGATTTTTTCCTGTTTGATGAGAAAAAAATGGTGGGGGAAGAAATCTCTCTGTTTTGTTCTAAGCTTTCACCTAAAATTTAAGACAAAAAGAATGGCAGATAGAGAGCACTTGCTCTCAAGTCTAATTTCATACCTCTTTGCTTTGAAGTAAATGCCTCTATAATTTATAGGCGAGGAGTGATGTTGACAAGACAACATTAATGCTTTTCATAAAGTTGTATCATTGCCTCAGTCGTTGCGTCTGTCTCCTCACCTAATGTTCTGTCGCCAGACATTACTTCCTTTTTTCCTAAAATCCTACAATAAGAAAAGTAAATCGAGATAAAAGAGGATACAATTCTTCTGAACTTTGCGATACACAAGTTAACCAAATCCTCTATTTATTTTTTTTGTGTTTTCTACCATTTCAATGTGACAAGGCTTCCTTATTTTATATAAAAGACTATAATAATTTGTATTTCTACAAGTAATCAGTAGACAATGGGAGTTAGGAAAATTGATAGGAAATTCCTAATCTTGATTAGACAGCTGATGACGTATCGAGATTAAGTAGAGCATGATTAGGGAAGCAAATAAATGTGTGACGCCCAGACTTTTCGACCTTGTCTAAGTCGTTACGTTTACTCAAAACCGTTTGTTGACAAAAGACATAGCAAGATTCAATTGAAACCGTAAGAAAACGAAGGGAAATTTTAATCTGGCCCTATTTCCAAAATACAAAATTTCAAATGTTGTTTACAAAAAATTTAACTATTTGTAGACTTAGTTAAATCAAAATATTTTCAAACCGTCAGCGGAAGCAATTAGAAAACAGTCCTATAAGGCAAATCACGATTCCTTCTTATCCCTCGTCGGTCTGCCCCTCGTGTTACCTTTGCCTGAAAAGTTAAACATAAAAAGGGTGAGTATTAATATACTCAGTAAGAGACCCATTACAGGTCCAGTTAGGGGAAAATAAATTAATAGCTTCCTATGGGGTACCTTGCACAATCATAGTCTCGTGATCCCGTAGGATGCACATATCAGTCTAGTGCTCCCGAAGGATGCACATATCAGTCTAGTGC
>CM046884.1:13046346-13065490 GCA_025688845.1 Cucumis hystrix
TTGGATAATATGGTCGTTCGAGGTTAAATGGGGAGCTTATGTGATAACGAAATTTGACTGTATTGAGCATGACTGTTAAGATGTTTAGAAGGGACTGAGGGGATAAATTATTAGTTTCCTAGTGGATAGTTACCCTGCGGGTGTCCTTCGGGATCATCCCCTATATGTGCATCCTTCGGGAGCACTAGACTGATATGTGCATCCTTCGGGAGCACTAGACTGATATGTGCATCCTTCTGGAGCACTAGACTGATATGTGCATCCTTCTGGAGCACTAGACTGATATGTGCATCCTTCGGGGGCACTAGACTGATATGTGCATCCTTCGGGAGCACTAGACTGATATGTGCATCCTTCGGTAGCACTAGACTGATATGTGCATCCTACGGGATCACAAGATTGTGACTGTGCAGGGTACACCATAGGATGCTAATAATTTATTTTTTCCCGAACGGAACCAGTAGTGGGTCACTTACTGAGTATATTAATACTCACCCTTTTTATGTTTAACTTTTCAGGCAAAGGTAACACGAGGGGCAGACCGACGAGGGACAAGAAGGACTTGTGAATTTGCCATAGGGGATTGTCTTTAAACTGCTTCCACTGACGGTTTGAAAATATTTTGATTTAACTAAGTCTACAAATAGTTAAATTTTTTTGTAAACAGCTTTCGAAATTTTGTATTTTTGAAATAGGGCCCGATTAAATTTTTCTTCGTTTTCTTACGGTTTCAACTGAATCTTCCTATGTCTTTTGTCAACAAACGGTTTTGCGTCAAATTGACGACTTAGACGGTCAGTCCGAAAAGTCTGGGTCGTCACATAATCATGACTGAGTTATCAGGCATGGTAGGTCGAGCTAGTTGCTATCGTGATCGAGTCTCTTGGGTATAGAATAGACATAGATAAAAGAGAAAGAATTGCTTTAGAAAAGAAAGAAAGATTCGACAGAGATTTACTTAGAAAAAGATAGTAGAAAGAGTTTAATGGTTTTATACTTGTGCTATGTTTTATGATCACTTTATGAAAAGACTAAAGGTTGCTTATTTCAAATGTATGTTTTATTAAAACGCCATCACTCACGCAGCTACTTAGCTTATCCTTTCTAAATGTTTTCACACTTTCCAAGTAGAGGTCGTGATCGAAAAGTCTGACTGTTGTCTTTAGTCTGTTGTGCAAAGTTGTTAATAGTTTTGTTGGTGTGGTCAGTTCTAGATTAATCCATGGAATGTACATAAGTTTTGTTTAAGGTTAAAGCTAGTTAAGATGATTATCTTTCTTTTGCTCAGTGTATTGTCTGTAAACGATGGCATTTAGCCTCAGTTTTTTTTTAAGTAGTGTAAAGAAGTTTGCTTAATTTTCATTCATCTTGTTAATCTGCTGCATAAATCTTGTTTTTCTTAAGTTGTTTACCATTCCAAAAGATTCAAAAGTCAGGGTCAGGGGGTGTCGTCCAGGAGGAGAATGATGTCGGTTGACTTCACGTCGACTCTCGAGTCTAGAGTAGGTGATATGAGAAGGGGTGTGACACAATGAGTGATCTTGGGGCGGGGTGTGGCAACCACGACATGTATAGCTTAAATAAAATGAGGTTATATTAAAGGCGATAGAACAAAACATATTTCACTGAAGCTTTTCTACTCACGATTTTGAAAAAAATGGCAACATCATAGTACAAAAAATTTGTTCAAAGAATAACTTGGTAGACTTTTTTTACAAAATCATTACTAACTGTAACCTTTGAAAAATTAGTGCACAACATTGGAATGTGGCATATGTTACCCCCTTAATCATCCAACACCCTACACTTTTGACATATGTCTTGAAGACATCATCTCTTAGTGACCATGTAACCCACCTCATGCTTGTTAAATTACGTATAAATAGTGGCATTTGGTGGATTACAAAAACACACCAATAAGGAAAATTTTCAAACAAATGGGAGATAGTAGATTTTAAAGAAAATTTTCTAATTTCCTTCCTTTATTATTTATTGATTTATTTTATTTCTATATTATATAAGAGTTATTTTAATATTATATTTTCTTGATTTCTGTGTGTCACGTCCGGTTCCAAAAGTCACTAGTAAGCGAAACTACTTCAATAACCAACTTAACATAGCTTAAACTTAAGACTTTCACAATGCAATGGAATAATAACAAACAAATTCTCTTCTTTTACTAAGCAATAAGTGTTCTAAATATAATGCAAAGCTCATGCTTTCTTTACAACAAAGCTTAAAACATAAACTTTAGGCTATCAACATCTAGTGTCACTTCTTCCACTAAACACCTAGCTTGCTCGCCTTACCCTTCTTTACTTAGCTTCAACGCCTGATAACCTGAGGAAGGAAAACTTAACATGTATGTCAAATACGTAGTGAGTGAGAGTTTAGAAATACCTCTTCGGGAAAATAAATCAATCACATAAATCACTTTTTATAAACACAGGCTCTCAATGCTTCATTTCCTTAAATCACAAAAATCATACATTAGCTTCCTCTTATTCCTTTCCACCAAGAACATGAACCATTCCCTACACCAAGACTATTGAGATTCACTCTCACCAGCATATTGCGTTTAGACTACTGAGATGTCTTTTTTTATCAATAGCATCCGAGAATTTCCCTAATTCACTTCTCGTTGCTCAAGCTATCCACACGATGCCTTTACACATTATGTGCACACCACATAATAACAACTCACTTGATAGAAATAAGGCTAATGGTTTACTCACACATAAGCATCACACTCATCACATTAGAAATCAATAATTTTCTCTTTGCAAATAACACATCAATATCAACACAACAATATATAGATATACAGAACGCGTTATGCACAACTACAGACTCAGAAAGAATACTTTTAAAACACATCCTTTCTTTATGAAAGTCACTTACAAAATACTATGTTTTCTTCCTTTTAGAATGCGTAACTTCAGCTCCTTTTCTTCGCTTAGCGCTTTCCCTAGCAGCTTAACGTTTAATAAGAATCTTACAATAACAACATGTTCTTTAATCCTTTCAATCTTAATTATACTAATCCTTTAATTTGATTCGTCATCACTTAAGCCTCTCTTAGCTTGCCACGTTCTACTTACACTTTACACATGTCGGCTTATAATTGATTAGGCCATGCAATCAACTTAAGCTCAACACGTAGCTAGCTATCAACTCAAGATTAGACATTCCCTTGAAATGCTAACCCTATCTTCACTAATTCTCTCCTAACACATTTCTCCAAAATGCCTAACCTTTCTGACATCAAAACATCTACTTCTTTTTCCTTCAGTCTCGGCCAAACATAGCCCTAAGATTGCTCGAGAACTCTTTACATCTTCCTTTTTTCTTCAAATCTCGATTGGACACGACCCCAAGATCGTCCGAGTTCTTAACTTCCTAAGCTTTCTATCCTTCATCTCGACTGAACAAGCACTAAGATGGCCTCAAGATCACACTTCTATCTTCAATCTTGCTCAGGATTCCACATGACTACCCAAGATCCTTATATAAAAGTATTCTGTCTTTCCTTTCGATTGAGGAAGATCAAGTTTTGTCCCTTGTTTTAAGGCTTGGGTCTCATATTGTGTTTTGATTGTGCCTCATTTTTACAACAATATATATAAATATATTAATGGGGTGGGGCTTGAAGTACGTATGAGTTTAAAAAATAAAAGAAACTTAATTCTTCTTCTTTCTCTTCACGCAAGGCCGTCAGACCCTCCAAACAATAATGATGTAATATGAAATTTGTGCCACCTAACACTAACGGATGATGATGTCATGAGCTGCCTCCATAGCATCAACTATTTGTCACGTCGCTCTTGTTTTGTTCGAGCATGTGCCACCCTCCATTTTTCGTATTCGCTGCTCTCAGCAGTTGTTTTGGGTAAGATTTTGGTTTTTTTTTCTTGATGGGTTTTAGGTATCCATTATGGATTAATTTGATATTGGTTTTCTTTGACAATTGAAAGGTTAATTGGGTTTTATTGGGAGCTTTTCAGAGTTGTTTAATTCACTATCCAATAGGTTGACCTCAATCTTTTCAGCGATATTTTGGTAGTTAATTGGAAGTTTAAGTTGGAATCTAGATTTTGAAGTTTTGGTTTTAAATCGTAATAATTGGTAGTTTTAGTAGATAAAATTATTAATGAATGGAATTATGTTTAGGTCGATTTGGGATTTATTTCTATAACAAGGAGTGTTATTGCTTGGAATTTAATCTTGAGGTAAGGAATTAATGAATATGTGTATTGATGGACTGATTCATGTTGTACTATGATTGGTTTTAATGTGAAATTATCATGAGTATTTGTGATGTTTGCTGGTTATTTGTGATAATTTGTAGAAATACAATTTATTATGGTCTTTTAGGTAGAACGATGGAGCCAAAACGCAAGATAATGTGTCGAAACGTGTAGCTTCTATCGGAAACTCATAAATTTGAACACAACTTGCATAAGTCTCCATGCCTATTTTACCCTGTTTTGAGTGTTTTATCGTAGGATTATAAAGAAAAGAAAACAGTGAATCACAAAAAGAGCACGTGCAAGTTATGAGATAGGAAGGCTTTCTAGCGATTACATCAACATGCATAGGCCACATTATCACGCGATAAGGATTCACTAACAGGCAAGAATTTTAGTGGGAGTTGATGTGACTTGACAAGAACTGCAATCATCGTTGACATGATCACAAGAATAGAAGTTTCCCACCGAAAGTAGTCTATATAAAGCCTCATTCCCTACCATTTACATTGCCCGGTCTTAATGGACTAGAAACCTCCATGAGATCTGACAGAAAGGATTAGCCTTTCGTCCTTCTGTAAAAGATTTCTATTATCTTCTCCAACTAATCTTGTAAGTGAGAGCTTAGAGAGAGATTAGAAAGAGAATCTATTATATTCTTTCTCCTAACTTGTGGAATGCTTAGGCATTCTGCAGCTCAGCTTTCATTTCTTTACTTTCCATTTTTTTTATTTCATTGTAACGTATGAATTTATATTGTACAGTGACCAAAGGCTACATTCTTCAATACATTGTGACTTTATTCATTTGTCAAAGTGTTATAAGTAGTTTAGGCTTGTGATAAGTTCTTGATAAGAAGTCTAACTTATAAGGTTTATCAGGTTAGTTGAGCTTTACTCCATCGCTTGGTCAGAGTTTGTCGCCAACTACTCGAGAGAGTAAGTATAAGAACATAGCTAACGCATGCAGAAAGGAGTTTTCTAACACAAAAATTTTAAGAAATTTATTTGGTGTAATGTGTTGGTTAATTAATTATACATATATGGGTATGTATATTTAATTAAAGATTTTAAAATTTGGTGGAGAATATTATTAATTATGACATGAGAGCCGGTATCTCAAGCTGTTCAACGATTAGAACTTTCGAGGACGAAAGTTTCTCAAAGGAGTGAAGATTGTGACCCACCAAAAATTAAGTTAATATTGAATTTACATTATCTTAATTTTATTTAATTATATTGGAACTTTGGGCGTTAATTTGAAATATTTGATTTAGAATGGATGGTTTTGTGAAATGATAATTAATTAAATATTTGTTGGTTGAATATTTAATTAGTTAGTAGAATTGGATTTTTGGTGCCATTGAGATTCAATTTAATTAAATAATTTGGGTATTATTTAATTAAATTGAAGAGTAAAATTTTTTGTTAGAGATTTGATAAATACATGCGTACGTGGTTATATATATAATCATTATGGAAAGAGTAAAGATAATTTTATTTATGAAAAATTAATTATTGTGGAAGATAAATAATTATTTTGGGGAAAGATAAATATTGATTGTGGAGAGAAGTTTTTATGATTGGGTAAATAAGGAAAGAGAAGGAATGAAATTTATTCAAAAGAAAAATTGATAATTAATGATTGGAATATAATTATTGGGAAAAGAAATGTAACATCCCAAATGTTTAAGGAGTTTTTATTAATTATGTTTAACTTATTTGGGTGTTATATTAAGGATTGGAGCTAAAATTTAATTATTGGGTTAAGATAATTAATGTTGGAATTTATGATATTTTAAAACTAAAAGAATTTGAGAATTTGAGATCTTAAAAGTAAAAGTTGGTTTGGATCCATATTTGGGTAAGTTTTACTAAGGTAATCAAATTAGTAATTTGTTGGCAAAAATTGCTAATTTCATTTTGGTTATGCATAGGTGGAATTGTGGTTTCGTTGTAGCAAGAAACTTAACATAACTAAGGATCGAATTAATTGAACAATTGAATTTTTACTGTTAGCTAAGGATTATTTCTTAGCTAATCACTTAGGTAAGAGATTTTACTACTGTACCTTCGAACATAAAATTAATTAAGAGCTTGCATGTATTTTTCCTTATTATGCATTGATGTAGCCAAGATGCATAATGTGTTGATATTGATGATTGATTTTGATGGATGATATATTATGACGCATGATATATTAATCACACGATAAAAATGTTGTGATTGATATACATGTCATGTTATGATATTTATCATATCAATGTACAATGATTATTTTAACTATATTGACTGTAAAGTATACCCTTAGGTTAACTATTATCTCACAAAATCATGCAATAAAAACACTTAGCATTTTAATAATAGAATATTGAGTTTGAGGCAAATCATTTTAATGCATTAGGTGATTAACACAATTCAAATCTCATTACCAAATATTGGAGATTGAATAGAAAATTATTTTGGAAAATAATTTGTTTTTACGTCTAGCATAAGGCTCATTTCGCCTAGAACACACATTCATTATCAATCATCATATAGCAGAATCATTCTGCATATCAATTACTGTAACGCCCTTAAAAAAAAAAGATTTTATTATTAATTATTAAATATTATTATTTTATTATTATTATTATTATTATTATTATTATTATTATTAATAAAACAAAAAAAGGAAAAGGGGGCAGCCCCCCTTCTCTCCTTCCCCGCGCGACCGCCCCCCCCCCTCCATTTTTTTTTCTTCTTTTCTTCTTCTCCTTCTCCCAGCCCTAGCCGCCGCCGCCGACCACCACAGCCGTTCTTCCCCTGGCCGCGCCGTTGAAGACGAACGTCGGCCATCACAGCCGCTTCGTTCGCCAGCCGAAAACCCCACCTCTTCCTCTCTTCTCCTTTGTCCGCGCCGCGCCTCTGTTCGCGAAGCCTCACCGCACGCAGCCGTTACTCGTCCGCCCAGATCCGCCCCTCTCCTTCCGTCCGACCGGCCAAGCCCATCAGCCCAGTCGCACCACCCCTCCATTCGCAGCAGTCCGCCGCCGCCTGGTACCGTTAGCAAGGCAGCCGACGCGCGCATCTCACGAATTGAACGTAGATCCGAGCCGATCTGCCTCCATTCTGCAAGAGGCCAGCCACCGTGCATCTCCTTCCAGTCGCGGATTGGAAGCCGACCCATGCCCAAATCGATTTCACAAGGTCGTTTGCCCAAATCTTGTGTGCTGCTGCCGCTACGTCGTTGAAATTTTGTTGGGTAAGGATGAAATTGATGGATTTAAGAGTCTTAACTGAAATCTCTATTAGTTGATACTGTTTAATTGGGTGTTTGGTTGTTTGTTCTCGAAGGCGATATAGGAGATTTGAAGAATTGGGACTTTGAGTCTTGCCGTAAGCTTCGTTGGAGTCGTCTCTCCACTTCTTGGGTAAGTTGCGGAGTTTACGTATGGGTGAATTGAATGAATGAAGCTATTTAGAAGGATGTTAATTTTACGTTTGATTATGTTTAGGAATTTATTCGTTTGAAATTGCTCGATTGAAGAACTTGCATAAAAGTGAGGTAAGGGACTTTCTACTGGACTCAATAACAAGAATTAAGATGTATTGACTATATGGACTGAAATGTTATATCTGGACTGAGTAGGGATGACGTTTATGATGTTTGTTTGGGTGTGGACTGAAAGTTTAACGTATATTGTGCTTGACTGAATGAAACTTATATATGTATGTATGGATTGACGTGGACTTGTTATCTAGCGTATGTTGTGACTGCTGGGTTATTTATGTTGATGACTGATGTAGTGATATGTTTGACTGTCCTTGGGTGAAATTTGGATAATATGGTCGTTCGAGGTTAAATGGGGAGCTTATGTGATAAGGAAATTTGACTGTATTGAGCATGACTGTTAAGATGTTTAGAATGGACTGAGGGGATAAATTATTAGTTTCCTAGTGGATAGTTACCCTGCGGGTGTCCTTCGGGATCATCCCCTTTATGTGCATCCTTCGGGAGCACTAGACTGATATGTGCATCCTTCGGGAGCACTAGACTAATATGTGCATCCTACGGGATCACAAGACTGTGATTGTGCAGGGTACATCATAGGATGCTAATAATTTATTTTTCCCCTAAGGGGACCAGTAGTGGGTCTCTTACTGAGTATATTAATACTCACCCTTTTTATGTTGAACTTTTCAGGCAAAGGTAACACGAGGGGCAGACCGACGAGGGACAAGAAGGACTCGTGAATTGTCATAGGGGACTGTCTTTAAACTGCTTCCGCTGACGATTTGAAATTATTTTGATTGAACTAAGTTTGCAAATAGCTAAATTTTTGTAAACAGTATTTAAAATTTTGTATTTCGGAAATAGGGCCAGATTAAATTTTCCTTCGTTTTCTTACGGTTTCAACTGAATCTTCCTATGTCATTTGTCAACAAACGGTTTTGTGTCAAATTGACGACTTAGACGGTCAGTCCGAAAAGTCTGGGTCGTCACAATTACATCTTTGTACCCTTCCTTCAGCTTGAGCATTGACCACACTCTTTTGCCAAGTTGCAGCTATACAAAGTAATCTCAATGCATTTAGCAAGTTTCCATCAATTCCATCGCGCATAACACCAGATCACATAGCAAGCAAAGGGCATCGCTCACCAGATCTCACGGAAAGCATGGGACATTCTATTCCATATCACAACAAGAATAAAGCATCTTATCCTAGATCACACAGTAAGGATAAGACATCCCACACTAGAACACACAGCAAATGCGAGGCATCTCATTACATAAGGTACAAAAGATCATCTCATCATTTTAACTCATATAAAGTCTTATTCATTTATAAATTACATGCACTTGGAAAACATAATAGAAATCATATATTTTTGAAGCTTTCAATAGAAATATCTTTAAAGATTTAAACACATTGGAAATCCTTTTTTATTTTAAAAACAATTTAAAGAATAACCACACTCACTTTTAGTGAGCTTCCTCGTCTAACTCTTTAGCTGCGAACCTCCTTATTCTTTCTTGCAACTCCTTGTCGGATTCAAGCTCTCTGAAAATGCTAGAACTCTAGTCCCAACCCAAGGTAGAGGGTTCTCCAATCACTCTCTGGGAACGAGATACGTGAGACAGTCGTGGATAAACAACCAAGCTACTCAAATGGTCTCAGTTGGAGCCTCAAGCCAAAGTCCCGACATGCTGTTGGCAGTTATTCGTCTACATCATAGGAGCGAGAGATGCATGCTAGGAAGATTATAGAACTAAAAGCTAATCTTCAGGAAGTAGTAGAAGAAAGTAATCGAAAGCACGAAAATGTGCTCAACAGATGGAAGAAATGAGGAAGCAGATTGAAGAACTCACTCGGACACTGAGGACCTTGATTTCATTGAGGTACGTAATTTTTAACTTTTTGGTTCTTTGATTTCGTATTGGCAATATATATTTAAAGTTAATCTCGTGTCATTATAGGTACGAAGGCATGGGAGAACTGGTGTCCGCAACACTTAGATATATGTTTTTAGTTTTTAGTTTTTAATTTTCATTACTCATTTACTTTCCAAACTACAAACGTATACTTTTTAATATTTGAATTAATTTTAATATAAATTCAATTTGATATTTTATTAAATTTACATTAACTGTTTTTAGAATTTGGATGAATTTAAATCAAATTCGATCCCAATAGCAAAATAAATAAATAAAAATAAAAATATTGTATAAGGGTTTTTCCGACGCACAAAACGCATCAAGCATGGACACCTCTTTTGACGCATTGTCAGTCCAAGATATGTTGACGTCGCATTGGTCCTTCATTTAAGCCACTGTACACGATGACGTTTGCAATACCCCTTTGACCGATGTCGGCATTACTCTATTGTTGACGTGTTGGACAAGTTGGCGAAGCATGCGTCGAGCAAAATTCTTTGTCGATGTCTTCTGGTTTGCGCATCAGTTTTTCCTATCACAACGCAATATTCATGACACTCTCTCCGATGTGGATTTCTACGTTAGCATATATATTCCTTACACGTTTTGTGATTTCTGCCAACGCATACATGCGTCAGCAGAACCTCTACTTCTTGTAGTGCTCCCAAACTCCTGAAGCTGATCACACCGGAAGACTACTTTTCTTTGAAGATCAAACATCCTTCCAACACTTTAGCTACAAGAACATCATGCATTTTGCTTCCTCAAATCAAGTGGATAAACGTATTCAACAGAGAGAGAATCAAAGAATCAAGTATTAGAAATCAAACACTAGGGTTTAGTTCGATTTCATGATTTTGCTTGTTTTAAAAGAAAAAAAAATATGCCTTTTCATATTTTCTAAATTTCTGTGAGTTGAAACAATGTATTTCAAAATATAATGTATATATATCATTTTTAATATAATATTTTAAAAATGGTTCAGTTCAGTTTCAAATTGGTTTTCATATTTGAAATCTTACAAATATTGATTCATTCGTTTTGAAAATATATCAAACCAAATCGAACTACATAAATTAAGTTTTTGTTCGGTTTAACATTCATTTCGCATCTTGCGGTTTCAATGATCACCTTCATGTGCAAATGTCCTTAAAAATAAAATTGAAATCTAAAAAAATAGAAAAAGTGAATAGTTTTCAAGATTTGAAAATAAAAATTCAAAAATTAAGAAAAAATACTTAGAGATACTAAAAAACAAAATTAAACATATAAACTCACATTTTCAATTTTGTTTTCCCTTTCAAAATTTGAAATACCTTGAAATTTGGTCATATGCGACAAAATAACCGATAAATATTTGAGGGTTTGCCTTCTATCTTACTCTTCCTTTTGTTAAAAGCAAGTAAAGTTCGTAATGTCACAATCACAATTCACAAGTTGGCACAACAAAATACATAAAAAAACCAAACTACAAAGACATAGAAAGAAATATTGTTCCAAAAAGAAAATCACTTTCAGCCCACAAACCTAGAGCTCAGCTATGTAAGCAAAATTTAATGCAATAAGAACAACCTATATATGCTTTCTTTTTACTTTCTTTTTAAAAATATTTTGATAGAATAAAACAAACTTTGAGGTTGCTTCTTCTTCAAGTGTGTTCTTGCATTTAAGTTTGTGACCATACCAAACATCATACTAAAAAATAAACTAGTTTAAATATCCTCTTAAGTTTTATATAAAGTTTTCTTACCGTATATATATACTTTCAAATATCCAATTTTAATGTTAGAGTTTTCAAAAAAATTTAGTATAGTTCTTGCAGCTTACCGTATATATACTTTCAAATATCCAATTTTAATGTTAGAGTTTTCAAAAAAACTTAGAGTAGTTCTTGTAGCTTGCTTATTCTTCATTTCTTCAGTTTGTTTGTATTATTGTTTAGTAGCATTTCATTGTAAATTTTGAAAATAGACTTTTGCAAAAATAACAAAAAAATTTATGATAATAGAGCTCATATCGCAACATTTTTTAAATTTACAAAAATAGTAAATTTAAAAATGATTACCCTTTGATAACTCCATGATTATCGTCTGATAGTCATGTGATTACCGTTTAATAGTCGTCTGATATTACTAATTTTATTATATTCGCAATAGGTATAAAATTGATGTCATGAGTTGTTTTTTTCTAAATGTTTATGTCATTTGATGTAATTTCTCTTTTGAAAACATATTTTTTATTTTATATATTATTTTAATTATTATTTTCATAAACTTCAATAAAAATTAATTATTTGAGAACTAAATTTAAATGTTTTATAAAGAAAATTGGGTCTAAATTAGATATAGTTTAAAAGTGACAATCACTAAAATTGATCCATTAAAATTATACTTTAATTGAATAAATATTGTTCTTGTGTATCTTCACTAACACTTTCGCTTTTCTTTTTTCCTTGAATATCGACTTTATTAAAGACTCAGAACACAATCGTTTAGATTTGGGTAGTCAAATCTAAACGATTTTGTTCAAGATTCTTTGATACACAATTATTTAGATTTGGCTACACACGATCATTTAGATTTGACTATACTATTGTAGCTAAATCTAAACGATTTTTTTCAAGATTCTTTGGTACACAATTATTTTTATTTAGCTACACAACCGTTTAGATTTGGTACATGATTGTTTAGCTGATTTGGTAGATGATCATTCAGATATTTGGCTACATGATTGTTTAGATTTTGTACACGATCATTTTTATTTTGCTACATAAATCAAATCTAAACAATCGTGTACCAATATTCGAACGATTTTTTTTAACATCTTTTATATTTGTTAGATATGGTACACCAAATCTAAACCAATATCCAATTATTTTTGTTCAAATCGTGTACCAATTTATATTTGGTACACGATCTTGAACAAAATAACACTTTGAAAAAAAATACAAGATTTATGATTGATTGAAAACAAAAATCATGATATCAAAAATATAAAAGAAAGTAAAATTGTAGGAAAAGAGAAAAAATACCATGAAAAGTAAAAGAAAAATTGCAAAAGAGAAGAAAGAAGAATAAAAGAAAGAGAAAACCTCAAATATTTAAAAAAAGTTTTTTTATTTTGATATAATGTTAATAAGGTTTAGCTTTTGTTTTACATCTAAAAGAACAAAAAAGTTATGTTTTGTATGTAAAAGCCCATTGGGCCCATGTTACTTTGTATTTAGGTTTCCCTTCCTATCATTGTAGTGTTGAGAAACCTTAATGGCCTTTCTCCAAATCTCTTTATCTGCTCTCTGATTCTCTCTATAGAGAAACCTAGACATTTTTCTTTAATCTTCTTCAAGAACAGGCGAGGATGGCCAATATAGAAGTCATAGCGAGAGAAACTAGTCTTTCATGGACGTCAAGAACCAACAAAGGATGGCCAAACACTGAAGTCGTAGTGACAGAAACCAGTCTTCCATGGACGTCGAGCACTCCAACAGAGATTTGAAGAAAGCTTAATTACTTGTTTGGGTATAGACTATTTTAGTCTAGAAAACAAGAAAAGAGAGAGGATAAATGTGTGTAACATAGAGTAAATACAATAACAAATAATAAATCCTATTACAAAGAGAGTTGTTGAAATAGTATTTTTCTTTTACATCAACGACTTGGTAGAAAGATTTGAACTACAAACCTTAATTACTAGTACATTCGAATGTCAATTGAGTTAAGTTCTTGTTGGCTTGTTAAAAAATTATATTAACTATTTGTGGAATGAAAATTTAAAAAATAGTATTTAATACAACTAATTGTAATTTATAAATAGTTGTATACACTATTGTTATGTTTGGTGTTCCGGTCCAAACATGAAGTGGAAATAATAACCCACTCTACCAATTTTTAGGTAGTGCCCAATTAAGCACATAATGATATAAGCATTTTGACCATTGAACTATTATTATATATATTAGAAAAATTGTAATGAAAAGAATATAGTTATCAAAGGTTTTGATTCAAAAAGTTCAACCACCACGAAACATAACTTTTTTTAACCAAGAAATAAGATCTGGAGAATGGCTCAATTAAGATCAACAATGACAAAAGCTTCACAATTTCATTAACTCACTCGTGTTTTAGACACAAATACCAAACAATGGCTTGAATACTTTTAAAAACGCCAATTCTAACTAAATTTAACAAATCAACAAGATTTAGAGAATTACCCGATATCAATAATGGCAAAAAGTTACATTTCACAATCTCATAGATTGACATAGTTATGTTTTTAGGCAAAAACTCGGAACGACTACATGAATATTTTTCAAAACGACCAACTCTAAAATTGATCAAATCAACAAAATCTAGAAAATCACTCGAGATCAACATTGAAAAAGCTTTCCCAATATGATATATTTGACACACTTGTGTTTTCGGCGCAAACACAAGAAAAAATTACTTGAATCTTTTATAAAACGGCCAGAACAAAATCATCATAATATTTACATAGGGTTGAGAATATATTCAAGCAAAGACTTAATACATTAACTCTGCAAGGAAAAATACAACAAACCATGAAAGCTGAAAAATCATGTTGACATGTGTTGAATGACATGAAAACATGTTTAGCACGTTCAATTTTTGCCGGCAATAAATAAGCCAAACATACCTATAATAACAAACACCCTGTTAGGATGTTTTAAAAATTAGTAAACTGACTTCCTATTTTAGCATTAGATGTTAGTTTGGAGATAGTCCATCAATTTGAGAGTTCTAAATTTAAAAACATAACTTTCATAGACCTACTTGGACTTCCATATTAAATTTTTCTTGCTCTAGAAGTGGAGTGGGAAAGATAGCTAGGATAAAAATAATTTGTTTCAACAGACAGTAGCAAGGCATTCAATCGTATTGCCACTAAATTTAATCTTCAAGAGTAACATTCATGGTAACAAAAAGTATAGTAGTTTGAACATTCAAACATAAATTACTTAGAATTTTGTAGTAAAGCAAACTTTCTTTCATTGATCTCCTTTTCTTAAACTCACTTGATCAGCTGCAGGAATCGAATAGCAGTGTGACCACTCAATCTTTTTAAAAGGCATCAAAACTATGGATATATACGTACAAAGTTTGGACAATGTACTTTTGAAATCTATAAATAGTTTAGATTGAAATTACTTGCATATAATTATAAGCTGGTAAAAAAATCAAAAGATACGACTAGACTAAATTAATTAGAACAAGACCTACTTTAAAAGAAACCATCAAAATAACAAAAATTAACAAAAAAGAAAATGAGGAACTAGGTTCCCAAACCCGTTTTCAAAACAAATTATTAGCATTAGCATTGTTATTATTATTATTATTAATACAAAGGAAATATGCTGGAGAAATTTCTTGCATTTATGAACTTCCCAAAATGTTTTTTTTCTTCGGAGCTTAACGGAAGTATATTACACTACAAAAAAAAAGGGTCTATTCAAATGGTAGAAAGAATTAACCAACGTATATTTGATATATTATTGCCTTAACCAAGGAGACGCTGAAAAGGCCCCTCCCTAAACTTAACATGAGTTTCTCCAAATATTTGAAAAAAAATTTCCTTCATAAATCAAAGCAAGAGTTAATCACAAGAAGAGAACAAGGTATACTTGACATATTTAATACTATAATATTTCGTCTAACATAACAAATAATATATATGTGTCATACGTATTTCCTCCAACATATTTCTCTATGCACCAAAGAATAAATTATGGTATATGTTATGTATATTTACATTTTTCGATATATTACACTACAAGAAAAGATACCTCTCCAAACGACTCATCTAGAGTTAAGTGGTTGGGAGATAGAACATCTACCAATGTTGTAGAGAAGGTATCAAAAGTGTTGAATAACTCCCAATAGGTGTTTTACGGCCTCGAGAAATATTCTTTTTATCCCAAATTTTGGATTAGCACAGTTACTAGCAAGCTCCCCATGACTTACTATTGGTGTTGGGAGTTCTTACTATGGGAATTAATGTACAACATCGAAAGTTATTATTATATTGAAACCCCTCAATTTGAGATCGATTCAGAAATGAAATCAAGTTCATATCTAAAATCTCTTCGTCTGTGCATCTCCATCTTGTATTTCATCTCTGAACCTATCGTGTTGTCTACTTCTCAGCAAGCCATCTTTATCTCTTTGTTGCATTGTCTCCATCTCTGCCGCTCTATCCAAACTTGTTTCGTGTCTTTGTTTCTTTCTTCAATAATGTGTAATGTTGGGATAAACACCTTTGACTTCGATCAATTATCCCACTCTTGTGTGAACCTGATAGAATACTACTCAACAATAATAATAATAATCAAAGTATATGGACACAGCGAATTTAACGTGGAAAAACCCCCTCAACGTGAGGAGTAAAAAACCACGGACCGAAGTCAAAATCTTCACTATAATCTTTAATGGGTACAACAAAGTTCTCCCTAGTCACAACTAGAGGCAAGTATCTCGAGAATAACAATCCCGACAACAAACAACAATAACAATGAAAGAAAAAAGAAAGATCTCACAATTTGTGCTAGCCAACTATCAACTAGAAACTGACTGTAGATAGCTCCAAACAAAATCTCCACCGTCCAGAATGAAGAATCTCGTGCCAAGAATACACGGTCAAAATTTCAGCTTGATCGGACCACGAATCGATCCTCAAAAGGCTGAAATACGAACCGCACAAAGATTTTCTTTTTCTTTCTTTTTCACTGTATTGCCGTCACTCCTATTTTTCTCTCTTCTTGCACATTAGTTAATTTCACAATGAAATTAACGTAATGTGCTAATGGGCTGGGCTTCAAGTGAAATAAGCCCAACAAATCTCCCCCCTATTTCACTTTGAGGATGAATTTGTCATTCCCACTGTGGAACGACAAAACTCAAGCTTCGATCTTGGTAGATTCTTTGCCAACATATCAGATCCATTATGATCAGTGTGTATCTTCTCAAGCTCAAACAATTCATCATTTAAAGCATCTCTAAGCCAGTCATATCTCACATCAATATGCTTTGTTCTGGAATGAAATGAAGCATTCTTACGAAGGTGAATAGCACTCTGATTGTCACAGTATATCACATATCGTTGTTGCTTGAAGCCAAGCTCTTGTACAAAGCGCTTCATCCACAACATCTCTTTACATGCTTCTGCTGCTACAATATACTCTGCTTCAGTTGTAGAAAGGGCAACATATTTCTGCAACCTTGACTGCCAGGACACTGCACCACCGGCAAATGTCATCAAATAACCAGAAGTAGACTTTCTGCTGTCTAAGTCCCCTGCCATATATGAATCAGTATACCCAGCAAGTACTGGCTTTCCATCCCAAAATGTGAGCTTCAAACTGGAAGTACCTCTCAAATATCTCATGATGCACTTGACTGCCTCCCAATGTTGTTTTCCTGGATTAGACATAAAACGACTAACAACTCCAACAGCATGAGCAATATCAGGTCTAGTACATACCATGGCATACATTAGGCTTCCAACTGCTGAAGCATACGGGACCTTACTCATATCCTCCTTCTCTTTATCTGTAGAAGGGCTATGTTTACTAACCAATTTGAAGTGACTGGGTAAAGGAGAACTAACTGATTTTTCTTGACTCATCTTGAAACGTTCAAGTACTTTCTCTATGTATTGCTCCTGTGACATGTATAACTTCTTGGATGCTCTGTCTCGAACTATTCGTATTCCAAGAACTTTCTTTGTTGGCCCCAAATCCTTCATGGCAAAGGATTTTCTCAATTGTTTCTTCAAATTATCGATTCTCGAAACATTCCTGCCAACAATCAAAATATCATCAACATAAAGTAATAATATAACAAAATCATCATCAGAAAATTTATGGACAAAAACACAGTGATCAGAAGTAGATTTTTTGTAGCCTTGCTCCCCCATAACTGACTCAAACTTCTTGTAACGCCCTTGAAAAAAAAAAAAAAAAAAAAAAAAAAAAAAGGTTAATAATAAAAAAAAATTATTTTATTATTAAAATTAAATAATTATTTAATTTTAAATTTTTTCTTTTTTTCCTTTTCTTTTTCTTTTTCTTTTTTCTTTCTTTTCTCTCTTTTTCCCTTCTTCTTCCCCGCGTGCAGGCCCCCCCCCTTCCTCCATTTTTCTCTTCTCCTTCTTCCTCTTTCCCCAGCCGGCCGCCCCACCCCTGTCCTCCTTCCCGTCCGTCCGGTGAAGCCCGGGTAGCCGCAGCAGCCGCGCCGCGAAACCCAGCCGCATACAGCCGTCCGTCTCAGCCGCGAAGTCCGGCCGTCTGCCCAGATCCGTCCCTTCCTCGCGCCAACCGTCCGCTTCGCGAAGCCTTGCACCGCTGCGTCCGACGCCGTCCGTGTCTCCGTCGTCTCTCCGTCCGCAGCCGCAGCCAAACCCAGCCGAACCCGTCCGTTCGCGAAGCCTCACGAAGCTGCCGCACGCCGACGCCAGATCTGCCCTTTCCTTTCGTCCGACCGGCGAAACCGTTCCCCAGCCGCACGCCGACGCCAGATCTACACGTCCCGCCGTTCCCCAGCCGCACGCCGACGCCGGATCTGCACGTTCTGCCGCCCGCTGCCCTCCACGCGCCGCCGCGACTCCACGCGCCGCCGCGACTCCACGCGCCGCCGCGACCCCACGCGCCGCCGTGACTCCACGCGCCGCCGTCTCTCTCCGCCCAGCCGTGGACCTTTGGGTGATAGATTTGGGTAAGGATAAAGTGTGGGTTCCGTTGTACCTATCGTTAAATGTTAACCGTTGAGCTTAATGTGCTGAAATTTTCCAGAAGATTGAAGTGGAGTTCGATTTTCCATTGACTTGGGATTTGGTTTATTGGACTTAGTTCGATCGAAGAAGTCGCATAAGAGTGAGGTAAGGGACTTTCTACTGGACTCAATAAATGTTAATTGAATGTGTTGGCTGTATGTTTCGTGCATAAATGTTAATTGAATGTGTTGGCTGTATGTTTCGTGCTGTTGTACTGCGGAGAAATAATGATTTTGAGGTGTATGTTTGAATGTGGATTTGTGGTTGATAGTATGTTATGACTGGTTGTATATATATATGTGCAAATGTAAGGGTGCGGAAATGTCTGGATATCGTAGACGTGATTATATAATGTGTGACTTGAATGAGTAGACTGTTGTGTAAATTGAATGTCTGGTAGACGACTATGAGGAGGTATTGTGAACGGAAAAGAAATCATGGTCGTGCTATTTTAGATTGAAGTGAATGTCATGGTTGGTTTTGCTGTCGACTGATGTATTAACGTGTTGGTGACAGTCCTCGGGTTGAATTGGAACAAAAATGGTTGTTTGAGGTTAAGGGGAAAGTTCACGTGATTAGGACGTTTGATTGAGTTGTAAATTGACTGTTAAGAAGTATAGAATGGACTGAGGGGATAAATTATTAGTTTTCCTAGTGGATAGTTACCCTGCGGGTGTCCTTCGGGATTATCCCCT
>CM046884.1:13065890-13081003 GCA_025688845.1 Cucumis hystrix
CGAGGGACAAGAAGGACTCGTGAATGGCCATAGAAGATTGTCCTTTAAACTGCTTCCGCTGACGATTTTTTATAAACGTTTTGTTGGACTGAATTTACAAATAGTTAAAGTTTTGTAAACAGTACTTTAAAAGTTCATATTTTGAAATAGGGCCCGATTAAATGTTTTTCTTCGATTTCATATGGTTTCAATTAAAGTTACTATGTCTTTCGTCAACAAACGGTTTTGTGTCAAATTGACGACTTAGACGGTCAGTCAGAAAAGTCTGGGTCGTCACACTTCTTGTACCACTGTCTCGGTGCTTGTTTCAACCCATAGAGACTTTTCTTCAATTTACACACCAGATGCTCTTTTCCTTTCTGCTCAAAACCCTCTGGTTGTTCCATATAGTTTTCTTTGTCCAAATCCCCATGAAGAAATGCAGTCTTAACATCCATCTGCTCAACCTCTAAGTCAAGACTTGCTGCCAAACCCAGAACAACACGTATGGAGAACATCTTGACAACTGGAGCAAAAAATTTATCAAAGTCGATACCTGTGACGACCCAGACTTTTCAGACCTTGTCTAAGTCGTTACTTTTACTCAAAACCGTTTGTTGACAAAAGACATAGCAAAATTCAGTTGAAACCGTAAGAAAACGAAGGAAAATTTTAATCGGGCCCTATTTCCAAAATACAAAATTTCAAATGCTGTTTACCAAAAATTTTAACTATTTGTAAACTTAGTTCAATCAAAATATTTTCAAACCGTCAGCGGAAGCAGTTAGAAGAAAGTCCTCTATGGCAAATCACGATTCCTTCTTGTCCCTCATCGGTCTGCCCCTCGTATTACCTTTGCCTGAAAAATTAAACATAAAAAGGGTGAGTATTAATATACCCAGTAAGAGACCCACTACTGGTCCCGTTAAGGGAAAAATAAATTATTAATTTCCTATGGGGTACCCTGCACAGTCACAGTCTTGTGATCCCGTAGGATACACATATCAGTCTAGTGCTCCCGAAGGATGCACATATCAGTCTAGTACTCCCGAAGGATGTACATATCAGTCTAGTGCTCCCGAAGGATGCACATATTAGTCTAATGCTCCCGAAGGATGCACATATCAGTCTAGTGCTCCCGAAGGATGCACAAAAGGGTGATAATCCCTTAGGGCACCCGCAAGGTAACTACCCCCTAGGAAACCAATAATTTACCCCGCAGTCCCTTCTATACCCTTAACAGTAATTTACAATCCAGTTAAACGTCCTCGTCACGTAAACTCTTCACTTAACCTCGAACAACCATTTCATTCCAATTTAACCTAAGGTCAGTCAAGAAACACGTCGATACATCAGTCAACAACTAAAATAATCCTAACATTCATCTCAGTCTACAATGGCACTACCATGATGTCTCTTCCGTTCACAATAACACTACCATAGTTGTATATCGTACATTCGGTTTACACAACCATCTACCAGTTCAAGCCACACCTTATATGAGCCACATCTACAAGGTTCAGTCATTCCCACATCCTTACAATTGTACATATACATAACCAGACAGTCATAACATACATTCAACGACAAGTCTACATTCAAACATACACATCATGGTCGTTATCCCTACTCAGTATAACAGTACGATCTATGCAGCCAATACATCCAAATATTTTTTATTGAGTCCAGTAGAAAGCCCCTTACGTCACTTTTATGCAAGTTCTTCAATCGAGCAATTTCAAATGAATAAATTCCTAAACATAATCAAACGTAAAATTAACATCCTTCTAAATAGTTTCATCCATTCAATTCACCCATACGTAAACTCCACAACTTACCCAAGAAGTGGAGAGACGACTCCAACGAAGCTTATGGCAAAACTCAAAGTCCCAATTCTTCAAATCTCCTATATCGCCTTCAAGAACAAACATCCAAACACTCAATTAAACAACATCAACTAATCGAGATTTCAATGAAGACTCTTAAATCCATCAATTTCATCCTTACCCAACGAATTTACAACGACATAGCAGCAGCGGCACACAAGACTAGGACAAGCAACATTGTGCAAATCGATTTGGGCATGGGTCGGCTTCCAATCCGCGGCTGGAAAAATGGGGAGACGTGGGCTGGAAGGTGAGAGACGCGCGACTGGGCTTCACTGATCGAGATGCGGCACAGCTCGGACGGACTGTTGCGCGCGGCTGGCTGGGCTTCGTCGAACTGCTGGGCTTCGTAGGAATGTTGGGACGAAGGCAGGCGGAGGCTGACAGAGACGCAAGGTAGGACAGATCTGAGGAGGGGGGGGTTTCGGCTGGTTCCGGCTGGCGGACGAGGCGTCGCGACGGCGTTACGGTCGGAGCGTCATTTAGGCGGTCAGGGTGAGGTTGAGCGGAGGAGAAGAGAGGAAGGGTGGCCGGCGGCTAGGGCAAAGAGAAGGAGAAGAAGAAAGAAAAGAAAAAGAAAAATGGAGGGGGGGGGGGGGGCGGGGCACACGGGGAAGAAAGGGAAGAGAGGGAGAGAAAATTTCCTTTTTTTTTTTACTTTTATTATTAATAATAATAATAATAATAATAATAATAATAATAATAATAATAATAAATATATATTATGATAATTATTATATCATAATTATTAATACATTTCCATTTCTTTTTCTTTTTAAATTCTTTTCTTTTTCATCAATTCATTTTCTTTTCCTTACCAAACTTCAACATACAAAAAAAATAGTTTTAAATTTTTTTTTTATCAATTTAAAATAAGATAATTACACTTTAGAATTACATCAAAATTTTGGGGCGTTACAATACCTTTCTTTTGACTGAACCCTTTGACAACCAATCTTGCTTTGTAACGTGGCTTTGAGGTATGTTCTTCATGTTTAATTCTGTAAACCCATTTATTTTCAGTGCAGTTTTTCCTTTGGGCAACCTTACAAGCTCAAAAGTGTGGTTTGCATGTAAAGACTCCATCTCATCTTTCATTGCATCGTTCCACTCATTTTCGTGCTCATCCTCTATATCCTCTTCATAACTCTCAGGTTCTCCTCCGTCAGTCAATAGCAAATATTCATTAGGTCTTGTTGACGGACGTTGATCTCTGACAGATCTCCTGAGTGAAACGTCTGTAGGAACAACTGTTTCAGCTAACTGTTCTTGAACACTATCCTCTGTCCCAACCTGCTCAGAACTCTCATCTGTATCAAAAAGCTGTTCATTTTGAACCTCATCTTCTATCTGTGTAGAAGACTGTGTCAAAGAGGTTGAACTCAAATCAATCAGATTATCACTATGCTTAGACTCTGGTTCATCTATTTTCTCAATGTCTGCTATTGTTTGGTCTTCAACAAATACAACATCTCGACTTCTTATAAGCTTTTTCTTAGCTGGATCATATAATCTATAACCAAACTCATCTTGGCCATAACCAAGAAACACACATGCTTTGGTTTTTGCATCAAGCTTTGATCTCTCATCTTTAGGTACATGAACAAAAGCTTTACAACCAAAGACACGTAGGTGACTGTAAGATATATCCTTACCTGACCATATTCTGTTTGGAACTTCTAATCCCAATGGAACACATGGTGTGAGATTCAAAACATGTACAACTGTATTTAAAGCTTCGCCCCAAAATGACTGTGGCAACTGTGATTCAGATAATAAGCATCTCACTCTCTCAACCAATGTTCTGTTCAATTTTTCAGCTATCCCATTTAACTGCGGGTTCTTAGGAGGTGTCTTTTGATGTCGAATGCCATGATTTCTACAATATTCATCAAAAGGTCCACAATACTCACCTCCATTATCAGTTCTAACACACTTGAGCTTTTCACCAGTTTCTCTCTCAACAAAGGCATGAAACTCTTTAAACGCTTGCAACACTTGATCTTTAGTCTTCAAGGTGTAAACCCATATTTTCCTTAAATGATCATCAGTAAATGTCACAAAATACAAGCACCCCCAAGAGACTTTGTTTTCATAGGACCACACACATCAGAATGTACCAACTCTAGTACATTTGGCTTCCTTGAATGTTGAGATGATTTAAAGGTAACTCTCATCTGCTTTCCTGCCAAACAATGAGGACACCGTTTTAGAGGTGTAATCTTTAAATCAAGAAGATGATTTTTCTTGGTTAAAATCTTTAAACCCTTCTCACTTAAATGGCTAAGTCTCTTATGCCAAAGCTCAACATTTGCTTCATCATTCACTGTATTTATATCAGAATCCATGATTTTTGCATCCATGTAGTACAGTGAAGAAATTTTTTGTCCCTTTGCTATAACCATTGAACCTTTAGTAAGCTTCCATATGTCATTGTCGAAGGTATTGCAAAAACCTTCATCATCAAGCTTACTTGTAGAAATCAAGTTCATGCGAATATCAGGAATATGTTTCACATTTTTCAAAATCAGCCTAGAACCATTTCTGTTCTTCAAGTGTACATCTCCGATGCCAACTGTATTTGTTGATCCGTCATTACCCATCCTAACACTGCCAAAGTCACCAGGAGTATAGGATGCAAAAAATTCCCTCTTCGAAGTAGCATGAACTGATGCACCATTATCAATCACCCAACTGCTCTGTTGTGTGGCAAGATTTACAACATCACCATCAGACAAGATGTAAAAATCTTCAGTGGCTACAGTGATTGTATCAGCATCACTATCATCGTCATTCTTTTTTTCCTTGCCCTTATGATTTTACTATCTCTTTTCAATTTTCGACAATACTTCTTTATATGTCCTTTTTCATGGCAATAGTGACACTCAACATTTGCAAACCGGTCATTCCTACTTTTGCTTCTGTTATTACCTCTCGGATCGTTACTTTTACTCCTCCCCCTCTTTTCAGTAACCAGAACATCTGATTGTGAAGAAAAACTTTGAGACTTTCTTCTCATCTCCTCGTTCAACACTCTACTTTTTACTAGGTCCATACTTAGTACACCATTTGGGGCTAAGTTCGATAAGGAAGTTCTAAATATTTCCCACGAGTCCGGCAATGTACCAAGCACCCATAACCCATGTATCTCATCCTCAAACTTGATATTCATTCTAGATAACTGATTCAAAATACCTTGAAATGTATTCAAGTGATCTAACATAGGCGCTCCATCTTGATACTTTAACTCCATCATCTGTTTAATCATAAACATTTTATTATTACCAGTTTTAGGGGCACATAGCGTTTCAAGCTTATTCCACATAGTTCGCGCATGAGTTTCTTCACAAATATGGTTTAGAAAGTTATCTTCTACCCATAACCTCTTAAACCCACACACTTTCCTATGACATAATTCTCATTCTCTATCAGTTTTGTTGTCAGGCTTCTCATCAGAAAAAACAGGAAGGTGCAAGTCATTTACATACAATATGTCTTCCATTTTTCTTTTCCATACTTGATAACTTGACCCATTAAGGGTAACCATCTTAGCTGAATTAGTATCCATATTCGACACAAGGCAATTCCAATTAAATCCCAATTGATTAACAAACGCTCTGATACCACATTGTTGGGATAAACACCTTTGACTTGGATCAATTATCCCACTCTTGTATGAACCTGATAGAATACTACTCATCAATAATAATAATAATCAAAGTATATGGACACAGCGAATTTAAAGTGGAAAAACCCCCTCAACGTAAGGAGTAAAAAACCACGGACCGAAGTCAAAATCTCCACTATAATCTTTAATGGGTACAACAAAGTTCTCCCTAGTCACAACTAGAGGCAAGTATCTCGAGAATAACAATCCCGACAACAAACAACAATAACAATGAAAGAAAAAAGAAAGATCTCACAATTTGTGCTAGCCAACTATCAACTAGAAACTGACTGTAGATAGCTCCAAACAAAATTTTCACCGTCCAGAATGAAGAATCTCGTGCCAAGAATACACGGTCAAAATTTCAGCTTGATCGGACCACGAATCGATCCCCAAAAGGCTGAAATATGAACCGCACAAAGATTTTCTTTTTCTTTCTTTTTCACTGTATTGTCGTCACTCCTATTTTTCTCTCTTCTTGTACATTAGTTAATTTCACAATGAAATTAACCTAATGTGCTAATGGGCTGGGCTTCAAGTGAAATAAGCCCAACATGTATCCCATGTCTCAATCTCCTTATCTGACTGTTGTTTTAAGCATAGGAACAAAAATTTCCATCAACTAAAACAAATTCAATTGAATCCATGAATTTGTCGACCAATACACAACTAAAACTAATCTATGACTATCATAATTGTATGGTAGTCATAGCAATATATACGATTAGAAATAGCACCTAATAGCAAGCATATTCATTAGACAAAATGCATGCATAAACATTAAATAAGAGAAAAATGCTTATAAAAACAAAAAGAAAGTCATTCAAGTTAAAAAGCTTACTTATTTGCTAGAACGAAGCGCCAACAAGTCATAAGTGTTTATAAGTTATTTGAATGATTTCTAAGACAATAAAAAGAAGTCATAAAGTCAAAACTCTCACTTCAAAATTATTTTCAAAGTCCCTAAGAACAGAAAAAGATTAGCACCAAAATCCTACTCAAAAGCTTACTTATTTGTAGGAACGAGGGAAAAATGGTATGAAACTAGTTTAAACCTACCATCAATAGATCTCAAACCGTCGGGGACAATTAAAAAAGAGTTGACAAGAAGAATAGCAAAATAAAATGTTTACTTTGGATAAATGTCAAATATTTATTTAAATTGATAAAATAGCAAAATTGAAAAATATGAAAAAATAATTGCTGGAACAATGTCTTAAATGATCCTACCTATGTCTTAAATGATCCTACCTAATTGGATAAATTGAATCCTAAATACAATCATTCAAGAAACCACAAATCCCCTATAATTAAAATCAAATTCCCAGAACACAATTAACACCTATCAAAATCCTAATGTCCCCCAAAATCCAAAAATTAACACCAAATTCTTCCACCAGTTGCAGAAACTATTGGAGCTTCCAACTTCATCCCCTTCAAACCTTTCAAAGTCTTCATACTTGGATTTTCTTCTTGTCAGCTGATCTGATCGGAAACTAACGTGTCGAACAACCCACTGAAAACCCCAAGAAGAACCACCGTTGAAAGATAAAACACGCACAACGAAACTCACCATTAAACTCGCTAAAAATGTCGCTCGACCCTTGTATTCTACTGCCCAAGGCTAAACACATGAAAGTCGACTAAATCCAACTCCAACAAACACCTAAATGTCAGAAGCTGCTTCAAACCCACGACCAACATCAAACGCCGTCAAACACTGCTTGAAAAAGTCTGTAGCCACTGACGTTGAAATTCCAACGTCTTCCTCTTCGTCTACCGCAGTTTTCTCCTCTCTTGTTTGCAAGAAAAACTCTCTCTCATTGTGTTTGTCTCTTGCATCGGCTGCCCTCCTTTCTCAATCTCCTTCTTTTCTTATCTCAAATAAAACCTAAAAGAAAAAGATTCAAATTATTACAAAAATGTCATTGATGCATAATTACAATTCTTCCCTCAACATAATAAATCACTTAAATATTTATCTAGTCTCTGTTTTAAAAAAATTGTTTAAACATGTAATTATCGAAATAAAATAAGCTTAGCACGATGAAATACTAAATATATAATTATTGCACATTCACTTATTATTAAATTTTTCTTAACATTTTAAGCGGTTTTAACCATCTCCCTTCAATTTTTTAGTTTTTGTTAAAAAAATCAGTTTTTTACTGTTCATCTAATAAATATTTGAATTCCAAATAAAAGTATACATTAAAAAAGAAAATAAAGTTTTTAAATTTACTTTTGTTATAAAAAAAATTATGACATGTTAGAAGTGAAGTGATAAAAGCTCTTGACAGCAGAAGGTTTTACATATTCATTCCTATATTTAGAATCAAAATTCTAAATAAAGAACTAAGCATGATTTTAAATTAAAACATACAGATAACTTACTCTTGTTGACGTCTCTGAATCTACAATGCATCGAGTTGGGGATACCACCCGTTGGAAACATTCCTATTCTCTGGGATGAGATTGGTTTGTAGGAAATAATTGGAATGAAAAAAGTTTTAGAGAGAAACTATTTTGCATAAAAGCAAAATCATTAGTTCTATTTTGGTTAAGAAAAACTATTTTTCTTCAACATATTTATAACTCTCTCTCGTTCATGTAGTAGAAAAAGGGGTAGGAGCAAACAATGGGATTCTATTAATTTAAAAATATTAAATTAATTGAAATTTCAAATCAACTAATTAATTAACAATCAATTAATTAATAATTAATTAAATCATATTTAATTAATATTTTATTTAAATCATATGTAATGAATATCTATCCAATATCTTATAGTTTTAAATTAAATTAATTAAATCAAATTAAACTAAACTATTAATTAGTTCTCCAATTAATTAATAGCTAAAGTAAATATCTTATATTTAACTTAAATTAAATTTAAATCATATCTCAATATAAATTTCTCTCATAACCAATAATTTTAATATGAATCCAATTCACATTAAATTAATATTTGAACACATTCAAATATTTTATCTCTCATAAATTAATTTTAAATCATATCCAAAATTAAATTTATATAATAAAGTTTAATTAAAATATATATAATGTATCACCATACATTATACTAATTCCCAAAATAAATTTGAACATTTCATTACTCTTTAAAAAATATAAGAAATTGGCTAGGAAGGGGACCTAATGGACCTACAAATCAGAAACTACAACAATATGAGATTAATTGGCTAAACTCATTAACCACATTAATCAATATTTCTTAACTGCCTATACACTCAACTAAAGACTCACAGCTAAACTTTTCTTACTATAGATATATTTCTGTATCTACGAATATAGACCAACAACAGTAAGTTAGTCCTTCATGAGTGTTCGTAACACCAGTTGGGTAAAATTACCGTTTTATCCTTAGGTTATCTCTAGTCCTTAAAAATCAGTGCCCCTCTAATGAACAACTTGTTTATGGTCCAACCAATAAATAGAAACCCCTCTCATGTCATAGAGAGGGTAGGGCCTTTTGTTTAAGTCCCGGAGACACCATTTAAGGGAACACTCATCTACTTACCCTAAGGTTGGGAAGGAGTGAATTTCATCTTATGTAATTATGTTTCCAGCTCCCACTCGCTCTTGTCCCCAAAATGATGAGCATATTGAGTCGGCGGTCTGGCCACTCTCACCCGTACAAATCAAAGGACAATCTCTCGCGAACAGGAGTCCATAATACACTCAGGATTAAGACTAAGTTACCTAGGTCATCCTAATGAAATAGAAACCTAACTAGATAGCGGAGTTATATCTAGTAGTTACTATTTTTGTGGTCCGATCTTATGCAAACTCATTGCCTAAGATACTCTCACTCGCATGTCAACTACACGAACGTGTTGGATCATTGCGTTTGTATCAAATACAAAGTGAGCCATATCCATAGTGTTATCATGATAAGGTACTTAGGCTTTATCTCTATACTATAGACCATTTAAGCTGATTACAAACATTGATCCCTGTATGTCTCTACATACTGTCCAAGACTCATCAAACAGCTTAGGATGTTAGTTTATTGGATTTGGGTTATTAAGACAAAACTAATAATATAATCAATAGCATTTATTGAAATTACAATAATAACACCTTATTAGTAACAGTCAATTGATTATATTTACAATATACAAGTTTTAGGACATAAATTCCAACAATAAGATACTTATACAAGGTGAATAATTTTAGAATTGAAAAAGGTAAAACCATTTACAAAATATAGAAAATGCTTAAATGAGAATTTGATAAGTTTTGTAATATAATTTTTATAAATATATCTACAAGATATATTTTCATTATTATAGAAGAGGTTGCTGCAATCTTGTCCAACAACAAAATAGCAGATTTAGTTAAGATTTACCAAATTTGAATATTGTTTGCAAAATAAACTGTCTTCGTATTATTATCAATATCATGTCTCATTTTTTGAGCTATTCAAATACACTATTTAAAATATATCATTATCATATACCAAGTAGAATGATATTATATCTTGGTGACCAAAATTTTTACCATTTTGTGTGTGTCCTAAATTTGTTGTTTATAACATCATTCATACTCGACATATACTATGTTTGAAAAATCTAAATTCTATTGGTTATTATAAAGTTTGGTTAGTTAAACAACTGTGATTATGATTCAATGACAATATTTAGAAAATCATTCTTATTGTTGGTTTTGTAACAAATCCATCTTAATGTTAAGTAATTTGGATTACAAAAGTATATGATTATATGAGAAAATAAATATTAATATTTGAACATGTGATCGTAATATATAACGAACAGTTTATCACATTATTTAAAATCATAAAATTACCATGTAATTGTGTGTGCAACATATGCTATACATTCTGTCAAATATTGTGGAACTAATCTGGAAAGAATAATATTGTCATGTAGTATGTACAAATACCACTATAACTCTATAGAAAATCAACGCAATCAAACTTGGCCAATTTAACCAATAAATCAATTTTGTTAAATTATGAAAATTGAAGTTGTTATTAAATTGGTAAAAATAAATGGATAATCGTAATTAATTTTAGGGGAGAATCTAAAAATTGAATTCAAATTGTTATTAAATTATTTGGAATATAAAGAACCCGAAAATGTTGTATTTATCTTCGGCATTATTTTAGGGAGAGGATCTAAAATTTAAATTTAAATTGTTATTAAAAATCAAGCAAAATAAGTGGATAATAGTAATTATCACGATTTAAAGGGATTAAAAAATTTAAATTTAAATTGTTATTAAAAATATGTATTATGTATTATTTAATAAATTTTTAATAAATATTTTGGAATATAAGTTAAATTTTAAATTATAACGATTTGAATTTTAAATTTTAAATTCAAATTGTTATTAAGAATTTATCTTTGCTATTGTTTTAGGGATACTATGTAAGATTTAAATTTAAATTGAAGATTGTAAGGATGATATAAAAACAAAATTTAAATTATTATTAGAAATATGTATTATGTATTATTTAATAAAGTTTTGATAAATAGTATGAAATACAAAAAATTCAAAACGATTGAATTTATCTTTGCCATTGTTTTAGGGGTTATTATCTAAAATTTGAATTCAAATCATTATTAAACATATATATCAATTATGAACTATAAAAATAAATTGTCAATTAATTTATTTAAATCCTAAGAATTCAAAAATCTGATAGAAATTACACCCATATTCTTAGGAGATGATGGTGCAATCTTCTCCAACAATAAAATATTATATTTAGTTAAGATATACCGAAGCTAAATGTTGTTTACAAATGCACTGTATTCGTGAATCTGTATTCGTGAATCTGTGATATTTTGTTGTTTTTTTTTAGCTATTCAAATACATTATATCTATAAGAAATTAATTGTCTTATATAAAAGGGTATAATCGGGTATATAAAGGGGTATAATCTTGTATAAAAAATCAAAAAAAAAAAAATTGCAACCGGTGATTTTGCTATAAATCTTAATATTTTCGAGATTTGCTAATTTTCAATTTCTTATTTATTATTTTTCTTTTTACATGGTTATCTCATTAAAAAAGACAAGTTAATATGGTGCAAAATGATTCAAAGCGGGCTAAATATTTTCGAAACTTACCCAAACGACCCTAAAATGTTAAGTATATAATTAGAGTTTTTAAAACACCAAGAGAAAATAAAGCTCTTTTAAGCCTCATTTCATTCTTTTTGAACATTAGATTTAAAACACCAAGAGAAAATAATTAGATTTTTTTTAATCAATTTTGAACATTAAACGTCTTCATTATGAATAGAAGTTTTTTAAATTTTAGTTGAAAAAAAACATAAGTAAATCTCTTCGAATCCTCTTTCAAAGTTTTAGTTCATTGATTCACGAAATTTCACTTTTGAAATTGCAAGAAGTCAAGTCTTAGTACCTCAGGGCCTCGATGTCTTTCAAGGGAATTTTATTCACACAAGGGAAAAGCCGGAGAAATATGTCACATCTAGGCTATCTAGGCTTTTGTAGTGTTTATTTATTTTTCGATACGTGGAGTTTCCTTAACGGTTTCTCGCATACAAGTTATTTCACATCTCCCTGCTGCCATAATTTATTTCGTTGTGCATGAGTCTTTATGTGCAAAAGTGTACATATATTTGATTTTGCTATTCTTAATCATTTGTTTATATTTTTACCGTAACGCCTAGTTGAGAAGAAAACCTTAGAACTAAGTTTGATATTAATTCCCTGTGTTCAACCTTGAATCATCCAAGAAACCAATGGTTTTGCTTATACTTGGGCAAACAATAGGAAAACTTGTATGCGACGAGAGCATAAATAAGTTAGTTGTAGCAAGGATTGAGTGGGATTGACTCTTACTAGTAAAATAATAAAATATAGTATATAATAAAAATAAAGAAATTAATAAAATTAAATATTTAGAAATTCTCAAAGATGTCTCCCATTTCTTTGGAAAATCATCCAATATTGGTGTGTCTTTACAAATCCACCAAAATCCTCTATTTATAGGCAACTTGACAAGTAGGAGGTGGATTACATGGCCACTAAGAAGCCATGTTTGTTTGACACACCGTGGACACTAATGGATAATGTTTAATTTGCTTGACATGTGGCTATGACCACTAAGCACACTAATGGATTGACATGTGGCTATGACCACTAAGCACACACTAATGGGCATCTATTTATATTAATATTATTTATTGTACTCCTTCTTAGATGTCCATTACATATAGGAAATATGCCTCGTAACCTTACTAGGAAAAACCCAATGGAAAAAAATCCTAGTGAAGGAAAAAGAGCACATATTTCATATATATTTACAAAACTAAAATTTACTCCCGCTTATGGAAACATCACTTGAGATCTCTGAGTCGCCGCTTTTCAATGTTGTGCACCAATTTTTCAAAGGTTGCAGCAGGTAGTGATTTTGTAAATAAATATGTCAGGTTATTCTTTGAACAAATTTGTTGTACTATGATATCACTATTTTCTTCAAGATCATGAGTGTAGAAAAGCTTTGGTGAGATGTGTTTGTTCTATCACTTTTAATATAATCTCCTTTTATTTGAGCTATATATGTTGTGTTGTCTCGTATAATGTTGTTGGAAGAAGTTTATCAGAAGATAAACCACATGATTCTTGAATGTGTTTTGTCATCAATCTTAACTATATACATTCTCGACTAGCCTCATGAAGAATTTCGGCATGATTTGAGGATGTGACTGTTATGGTTTGTTTCATTGATCGCTAGGATATAACAGTTCCTTCATATGTGAATAGATAACCTGTTTGAGATCTAAGTTTGTCTGGATTAGATAAATATCCAAAATCTGCAAAACCAACTAGGTTGAAATTTGATTTATTTGAATAAAATAATCTATTATCAATTGTTCTGTAACGCCCTAAAGAAAAGAAAAGAAAAAAAATGTAATAATAAAAATAATAAGATTTTTTTTTTTTTAAATATTATTATTATTATTATTATTATTATTATTAATAAAACAATTAAAAAAAAAAAAAAAAAAAAGGCCCCCCCCCCCCCCCCCCCCCCCCCCCTGTTTCCCCCCCCCCCCCCCCCCAACATCTTTTTCTCTTTTTTCTTCTTCCTCTTCTCCTTACCCTAGACCTAGCCGCCAGCCACCCCTCCCTCTCTTCTTTTCCATTCAACCTCACGCCGTCCAGCCGCTTGGAGCCCAGCCTCACTGCCTCTGCGTCCTCCAGCCGTTCGTCTTCTTCGGCGTTTGGTCTTCAGTCGCGAAGTGCAGCCGACGACTTCCTCTGTTCGCGCCCCTCTCCTTCCGTCCGACCGGCAAAGCCCATCCGCCCAGCCGCCCAGCCGCACCACCTCTTCATTCGCAGCAGTCCGCCACCGCCTGGTACCGTCTGCAAGGCTGCCGACACGAGCATCTCACGAATCGAAAGCGGATCCGAGCCAATCTCTTGCTAAACGACGCGCCCCTCACCCTTCGAGACCGACCCAGCCCTAATTAAAGCCGAGCGTTCCTTTCTCTCCTTGTTAGGTCGCGTCACACAAATTCGGTTGCGTCGCCGGACGGCTCTTCGTCGTGCCTAGCTGCCGTGGAACATCCGAACCATTCTGTCTCCGTCTGCACCTGCTGTCCATTTTCAATCGCTGGCCGATCCACGTGCAGATCGGTTTTGCACGATTTATTTCGTGTAGGTGCTGCCGCTGCTTCTATTTTTGCTGTCGTTCGTCAAAGTTTTTTTGTAAGTTGGTTTTGGTAAAGATGAGATTGTTGGGTTATAAGGTTTTGCCTTTGTAAATACCTTGAGATGTGATGTTTGTTTAATGGGTTGCCTTGATGTTTGTTCTTGAAGGCAATATTGGTGATGTGAAGTTAGGGACCTTGAGTTTTGCCATAAGCTTCGTTGGAGTTCGTCTCTCCACTTCTTGAGTAAGTTGTGGAGTTTACGTATGGGTGAATTGAATGGATGAAACTATTTAGAAGGATGTTAATTTTATGTTTGATTATGTTTAAGAATTTATTCATTGGAATTTGCTCGATTGAAGAACTTGCATAAAAGTGAGGTAAGGGACTTTCTACTGGACTCAATAACAAGAATTAAGATGTATTGACTATATGGACTGAAATGTTATGTCTGGACTGAGTAGTGATGAATGTTATACTGTGTGTTTGGGTGTGGACTGAAAGTTTAATGTATATTGTGCTTGACTGAATGAAATTTATATATGTATGTATGGATTGACGTGGACTTGTTGTCTAGCGTATGTTGTGACGTTGGGCTATTTATGTTGCTGACTGATGTAGTGATATGTTTTGACTGTCCTTGGGTGAAATTAGGATAATATGGTTGTTTGAGGTTAAAGGGGGAGCTTATGTGATAAGGAAATTTGACTGTATTGAGGATGATTTTAAAGAGGTTTAGAATGGACTGAGGGGATAAATTATTAGTTTCCTAGTGGATAGTTACCCTGTGGGTGTCCTTCGGGATTATCCCCTTTATGTGCATCCTTCGGGATCACTAGACTGATATGTGCATCCTTCGGGATCACTAGACTGATATGTGCATCCTTCGGGAGCACTAGACTGATATGTG
>CM046884.1:13093262-13198331 GCA_025688845.1 Cucumis hystrix
TGTTGAACTGAATTTAAAAGTAGTTAAAGTTTGTAAACAGTACTTTAAAATTTCATGTTTTGAAATAGGGCCCGATTAAATTTTCTTTGAATTCATATGGTTTCATTTAAAGTTCTATGTCTTTCGTAAACAAACGGTTTTGTGTCAATTTGACGACTTAGATGGTCAGTCCGAAAAGTCCGGGTCGTCACATAAAAAGATAAAAAATTTTAGCCCATTTTATCCTTTTAATTATAAGTATTCTTACTATTCATTTTATGACAATTTTGTCATTCAACTTCAATGCATGAATAACCCTTCCTCTCCATTTTTCTAATCGTTTTAATATTTGATTGAAAAATATTTATTACTTTAATTAAGTTCATGGGTAGTGGCAGAATTTTTATAGCCATGATAATCAATTCAAGGGAATCTTTTAAAATTCTCTAACTCACACTTTCTACCAATTTATTCAATATAAATGTATGGTATCCCCTTCTTTCTTGAAGCAACAAATCATTATCAAGTGGAGAGAAAAGTGCAAGAAGACAAGAAGAGATGAGAAGATATTATCAATTAGGAGGAGAAGCAAATGCAAGAAGACAAGATTGATTAATTTTTCGGTGTTGGAGATCTATACAAATATCTTCTTTCATCTTTGTAAATATTCTCTTATTTTCTATTTCTTTGAAACTGTTTTTCTTTTTGTTATATTTTTAGTTTTATAGATGGGTAGAATGGAAAATTTTCTTCCATATTATTTTCTATTATATTATATTTTTCCTTTTATTTTTCTAGCTAAAATTTGAAAGTAAAATGACACAAGATCTTATTTTCAATATGTTTTTATCTTAAATTAATATATCTCTTTGTTATGCTTTTCTAGATCAACGCTCTAAAATTTCTAACATTTTTTTTTGGAGAATGTATTTTAAAATTTTAAAATTAGTATTATTTTAGATGATAAAAATTTAATATTTAGACATAAGCACGAAACCAAAAGAGTTGAAACTGAAATATGGTGAAACTAAATTTAAATCAATAATTTTAGATACACATTTTCAAATTTTTAGTTTAAAAATATTATATGACATTTATATTTTGTATCTACTAGGACGACTTATGAATATTTGTTACAAATATTCAAATTCTAAAATAGTAAATGACAATAAATTAACTATTTAATATCATAGAAACATAATATTTTATATATACAAATATTCTCTACATCAATTCTTCAACAGTCATTGCTATCATGTTTTTATATATTACTTAACTCTATTATTCTTCTTTTTCTTTATAACTTCTACTTCAGTCAATAATCATTCACTAATATAATAATTTTAAAATATTCTATAATTTAGAGAGATAATATTAATTTTTAAAAAGATAAATTAAATAATATCACATTTTAATTCATAATTAAACTTGAAATAAAGAGACTAACTAAGAAATAAAAGTTTGTATCCACGATGAAATAGTAATTAATTTTGAAACATGCATCATCATTAATTATTAACAATGAAATATTAACTCTAAATAAAAGTAAAAAAAACGAAGAGATGTTACTCTAAATTAAGTAAAAAATTTATAAAAACATAAAAATATAATTATTAATCAAATACTATTATAAGTATTATTAATTTTATATTTTAAAAGATAACATACATCCACGTACAACATACGTAAAAAAACTAATATATATAAATGGCCATACAAGCTTATATTAAGAAAAATTTTGGACTATCTTTTTGAAATTGAATTTGTGCTCCTTTGGAGAGTATTCTCTCATTTGATGGATGGATTTTTCTTCTATAGTGATGGATTTGAACTAGTACATTTATTAGGTGCATTAATTAGTGTTTGGAGTTAGTTTATGGTTGATTATTTTTAAATACTCTACATTAGTGCGTTCATTTTATAAATGGTGAAAGAAAAATACACACACGGAGAGAGTGGTGTTGCTCTACAAAATTTGAGTTGTTACAACTTTCTCTAATTCCAAAGGTGACATACTTTGATGTCCACCTCCACACGATTAACTCTAACAATTAACTACTACAAGAATCACTTTTTGATAATAACTCTGACAAAAACCACATCTCGACAAAGATTAAGTAGCTTTGCCACCAACAACTTTCAATGGTCACCATCAAGTGACCAGTTTCTCATTAATCAATCTCGAACAACTAAATCATGCTATCAACTAAGACAATCATATACTAAAATAAAAAAATCCAATGAAAAAAGTGTTTTTAAATCCAAATATAAAATTATTAGATAATAGTATTATGATCTTTTATATAGTAATTTGATATTAAACATGCATCGAATATCTTTCAAGTCAAACAAAGTTGCGAAGAAGTAAATTTGACATTAAAAACTAGTCTTTTGAGTATCTTCTAAACCAAACAAATTTGTATACAAAACAACTAGAGATAGTTGCAAATTTAACAATTAGATTCAAAATAATTAAGTCTATAGCAACATTTTAAAAAAATGGTAAATATAGCAAAATTTGTCAAATTCTATCAATATAGAGTATTACTGATAGACCATGTTGCAAAGATTGGTCTATCACTGATAGACCATTCGAGTCTATCAACGATAGTTTTGCTACATTTGTAATTTTTTTAAATTTTGTTATATCTTTAATTATTATTCATAAAATGACTATCAATTACAATTACCCAGGATAATTATAATTGGTGGCAATTTGAGGAATAATAATTAAGTATATAACAATATTTTAAAAAAATTGTAAATATAGCAAAATCTATCCATGATAGACTTGTATCGCTGATAGACTCTTATAATCTATCAGTGATCATAGACCAATATTTGCAACATGGTCTATCTTGTATATCAATGATAGAAGACTTTGACAAATTTTGTTATATTTACAATTTTTTTAAAATGTTGTTCTTAATTATTTTGAATCTAATTATTATATTTGCAATCATTCCTTTATTTTATTTAGGGGAGTAGGGTGCACCTAATACTCCTTCTTCTCTTTCAGAGTATGTTTGTTTCACGAGCATCATAGCTAGATTCTCATAGAGTGGCCATTTAGGCTACTTTTTTATTATTATTATTTTTTTAATTAAGATTCCTTAGCATTCATTTGGAGATTCTTGGATATTTTAGGACGCTCGAATGGAGGGCATGTTGAAGAGTTTTGGAAAACCTACTTGGAACATTGACTTTTTTTTCCAGATTCTAGAGTTAGTGGACATCCCATTTAACATTTTTTTCCTCGATATGATATACTTGTGTTTTTAAGTTAATAGTAGAGTGTCTTCAAAGGTCAACAAATAGACAAATCTCAAATTCTGTTTTCAATTTCATCTCATCATTGTTATGTCAAATTAACAAGTGGTTTATATAAAGTTAGTCGTGATTTTCTTTAAAATTTTATGATGTGCTTAGCAAAAGGTAATATCAATGGCTCCACCAATTATAAAGGAAGCTATTAAAGACTTATGCACTACTCAAAACATTTCAACCACTATATAGCACGACATCTTTCACTTTAAGCATCACAGATTTGGGATGTTCTTCAGAACTAAATACACTTATAATGTCTTCAATTTAATCAAACAAATTGAACAATTTTATGAAATTAAAAGTTAAAAAATGAAACAAATTCTAAGTAATGAGAAACAAGACAATGTTCTAAGAAATAAACAAACTAACAAGAGAAAGGAGAGTTAGCAAAGATTATAACGGCAAGAATCAGTTCAAAATAAAGTTGCGGGGGCGAGACTAGAGGAACGAAAGCGGTGCCCACTTAGAGATTTCGATGACGAGTATCAAATAAAAACGAGGCATTGGGCAGCGGATACCGTAGAGAATAGCGACGTTTGGGCGGTGGAGATTAGAGAAATGAGCAGCGGTGAGAGGATTTCGGGGAAAAATCTGCAAAAGAAGAAAAAAAAACTATAGTTGAAACCTAGGGTTTGAGTTGAAAAAGACACAAAATCCGGACGCATAAATTTACTCGTCTTTAACTCCCAACGAATAATAGAACGTATCAGAAAACGCATTAATAACACTCGAGGATATTCATACCACATCGGGAGTAGGCATCCCAATACACTTTCTCTCAACGTCCGTTTTTTTGCATTTAAAGATTTACTTTTTCTTGTAATGTAATCAAAATAAATATTGTAACCATATATATCAATATTTTTTTGTTATATCATAATTCGTATTATTTTGAACAAGATACTTGATTCCATCATTATTTAAATTAATATTTATGTTATAAAGATGTTAAATTATGATATATTATTTTGTTGAAAAAAATAATATAAATTGCAATTGTTGTATTGATTTAAAAATAAATTCAAATTTATGAAAATATATAAAATATATACGTTATATAAGTTCAAATTATATATAATTAATTCTAAATTAATAAATAGTCATAAGGGCATTCTCATGTGTAAATTTAAGACATTTTCTAGTAAAAATCCTACGAAACAAACACATTAAACAAAGTATTTGCAGATGTCTGCAAAATTGTTTTTTTAAAATAAAGGTAATCTAAGGGTTTGTTTGGTAGAGAATTTGAAAAGATTCAATGAACCACGTAATTGTATTTTATGTTTTCAGATATGTATTTGGTGACATTCAAAAATTGGGTTCTTGTTTTAAAAAATGTTTAAATTTATTTCATATTATATATTTATAAATGATAAAACTAGTATTACTTATCCACTAAGATTTAATTGACAATAAGCTATTATTAATTTATTTATGAATATAACTTATATTTTCAAAATTGATTAAATTATTGCAATTTTAGTCTCTATTGTTTGGAGAAAGTTAGAGTTTAGTCTATAATTTGATGAAACCTCATATATAATCCTATTGTGCTTTAGTAATAACCTTTATAAATAGTTTCTACGAATGAGACTATTTATATGATTTTATCAAACCAAAAAGACTAAATTCTAGTTATAAACAATAGATATTAAATTCTATCATTTTAAAAACCATAGAAACTAAATTGGTAACTTAATTTAAAATCTTATAAAATTATTATTTGGAAAATTGTCAAAAATAGCAAATTTGACAAAATATTTACAACATATATCAAAATTTTCAGATTCCTTCAATAATAGACATTGATAATTATTGATATACTTCTATCAGTGCCATTGGTAGTCAGTGATAGAAGTCTATCAGTCGTTATAATTGATAAAATTCAAAATTTTGCTATAGCTTATAAATATTTTAATTTATTTTGTTATTTCTAAAAATGCCCCTTAGGTGGCGTTTGGCGCGCAGGTTCGGAATTGAATGCATGATAGCTAAATGCTTGTGGGCTTATTTGATAGAGTTTTGATGCTTGAGAATTGCAGATGCCTGTGTTTGGAGTGCATGATTTAAACATCTGGATTTCTGATGCCTGTGTTTGGGGTGCTGTTTTTTTATTCCTGAGTTTAGGTGATTTATTTCATTTTTTTTATTAATTGTACGTCTTAAATTTATTTGTATCAAGATTTTAATTGATTTTTTTTTCATATTTTGTATCTTTAATTCAATTTTTTGACTCTATTGATTTTAATGAAAATAATATAAAAATGAGAAATTGTAATATTCGATAACAATAATTTTGATTACAATTATATTAACATGAATAGTCTAATTAGAAATATTACAAACTATTCACAAATTATAACAAATTATGTAATCGGATGGAGTTTACGAAAGTCTAGTTAAGCAACATTAAAAAAGGTCTAATTATAGGTTTCAAAATAAGCATAACAAAAAAGGTCATGCAAAAGCGAAATACAAGTAGAGTTACATTTAGCCATAGTTATGGTTGTCTTCCTAAATGTATTTTAAACCACTTTTATTAAAAAAGTCTAAATAAATATGAGTTTTTTTTTATAAAAAAAAAACAATTTTTTCTTATATCAATCCAAATAAGTCATAAGTATTCTAGTTAAATTGACTAATGAAAAAAAATTAAAATGTTAGTAAACTAAAAATAAACCATGGTATATATGTGATATATATTTACAATTTCTACTATATTACCAATATACTAATATTTGATTTATACATTAGATCACAATCATCAATTTTCAACTTGGAAAAATATAACAAAATAAACAAAATCTTCTAAAATGAAGGAAAGATTATGTAACACCCCAAAATTATTTTAAGTGATTTTGATTTTGGGAGTTATTTTGTGAAAGAAATTGGCAATACTATTATTATCATTATTATAATTATTAAGGAGAAATATAAAAGAGGTGATATAGGGGTTATTAATGAAGAGAGAGGGAAAATTAAATGGGAATAGGAAGAGATGAAGGAAAAGAGGAGTTATTTGGGGGAAATTAACTAATAATAATAATGGTATTAATGTTATTATTATTATTGGTATTTTACATATTTATATACACCCTCGGGATGCTTGTTATAGTTACAATTCATCTTCTTCCTCACAAAGAACCCTAGCCGTCGCAAGGAATCTCTACCGTTCTCATCTTCGACCGTCCCTTCCGCCGGCAGCCGCACGTCGAACGACACCACAGCCGCAGCCGCACGTCTTCTCCGAGTTGCAAGCCGGCAGCCGCATGTCTTCTCCTCATCGTTGAAGCCAGCCGCACGGGTCCACGCTCCAGCCGCACGGGTCCAGCCGCTAGCGTCCGGCTTCATCAAGCCGCGTGAGCTGCCGTTGAGGTCCGTCCGCGTTTTCCCTTCACTGAGCCGAGAGTCGTGTCCGTCAGTCCGAGCCGTTCCTTGTTTTGGGTCCCTTTGGTGAGTTTTGGCTATTGTTGATTGTAATGGTACTCCCATTAATTGCCTATTTTGTTCCAAATGAATTAAGTTATTGATTTAAGTGGATCTATGTTTTCTTGAAGGAACGAATATATTGGAGGAACTGAGATTGTGAATTGTTCCACTTAGGGTTGTGTTGGATTCAACCCTAATCTTGGGGTAAGCCTTGATAAGTTCGGTTGCTTAATTAAACAGTAGGGTGATGGTTGACAAGATTATTAATGTTAGTTTTGTTTGTGTTTAGGACTGAGTATTGTGAGGAACTGACTGCCAACCTGTGAATTTCTTTTAGCAGATCTCCTGGTAAGAGGATTTTCCCCATATTGCCTGAGATGCATATTATTGATGCATAATGTGATTATATGTATGTATGTTGAGCTGAATGTTAATTTTGTGCTGAGCATGTATAGCCTATAGTGTTCTGTTGGTCTGCTGGTTAGAGTCGTACCACGAGGGGTCCATTAAGGTCCTCCCATATATATGTTTGAATATTACAGAGACGTGATTCGACGGGATCACTTGCAGCCCGACTCTTCTTTAGGGTGATTCCTTCGGGTTCACCGAGAGCCCAGTTCAGTCCCGGTGGGACTACTGGATAGTGTGCATTCGGGAGCACCATAGAGCGTGGTACTTTATTACAGGACTCTAACAAAGGGACTAACAACACATAGGGAGACTAAGTATGAGTCTCTTACTGAGTATAACTTTATATACTCATCCTCTCTAATGTTTAATTTTCAGGTAAAGGTAAAGGCAAGGGCAAGCTGGCGAATGACAAGAAGTGACCGTGGTTCGCCATAGGGAATAGTTCAGTTTTTCCGCATTTATGTTTCAAGAACTATTTTTAGAATTTCAAAACTTGAATTATTTTAAAGTATTTTCTTTATTTTAAGGGCCCGAACTAGTATTTTGTTTTACCACTTTAGTTACTTATTTTCTTATTATTTAAATTTTTCTCAACTTATAAATTAATTTTCCTTTTCAAAAAAAAAAAAAAACTACATTTATCTAAATATTAATGACTTCAACTTATAGGAAAGTTGGGTTGTTACAGATTAATTTTAAATAAAGAAGAGAAAAAAAAATAATAAGTAAAGATGATCTAATAATAATAGTTATTAAAAAAAAACTCCAAAAGAAAAGAAAATAGAAGAATGAAAAAATGCGTATTTTAAAAAATATTATCGTGATTAAATTTAAGGTGTATTGGAATGACTAAAAAAAAAGTTTTTCAAAAATTCATTTTTATTAGTTTTTCAACGTTTGCAGCAGTTGCAAAACTTGGTGATCGGAAGTTCTTCGACGGAGTTGTTCGAAATGACACCTAGTGGTCGACCGACAATGGTCACTAGGGGTGGTGTTTGGAGTTGGTCGATGAGTTTTCTAGATTGAACTAGAAAAAAATGTAAGCCATGAGCTTGAATAGTGTTTACTATTTAATCCCATTGAAAATAGTTTTAGGAAGCCTTGATGAAGATGATCAACGGTCGCCAATTTTAAGACGATTTGTTGGTCGTCGACTATCATGACAATTAGTCGTCAAGGGTCATGGCTATTGATCATTTTGTCGGCCAGCACTACGATTGTTTGTTAATAGGCATGACATCGATAATTAACGAGAAGGATTGGTTGCCATCGATCAAGCTATTCACCCCATGATAGTAATGTCCAAAGTTGTAGGTCACCAGCGATTAAGACGATTGGTTACCGACGATTAAGACGATTAATAATCGATGATCAAGACAATTGTTAATAGGCATGACATCGATAATTAACGATAACGATTGGTTGTCATTGATCAAGCTGTTCACCCCATGATAATAACGTCCAAAGTTGTAGGTCACCAACTATTAAGATTACTAGTTATCGACGATCAAGACGATTGTTAATCGTCGATCAAGACGATCCAGAACCGAAGATCAAGATGATTCGAAGTCAACAGTTAAGACGATAGGTTGCTGTGACCATCGATAGATTGTGATCGATCATCGTGGTAGATCGTGAAGTTGGCTAACATTTGTTGCCAACGATCATCAATAATCATTGATAAGATGTTGAAGTGAAAAATTTTCTAAAGCATATGACATTCAATTTTTTTAAAAAAAAACATATTCCAAACTCATGGATTTGGAATCTTAATTTTAGGAATTTTATTCCTAGTGTCCAAACATGGGTTTGGCTTTAAATGCCAAACCACATTCCAAATCCAGAAGCCAAACACTTATTATTTTGTATTAAAATTTTATATAATTAAAAACCATAGGGACTAAATATATTATATTTAAAAATATGAATTGAATTTGTAACATGATGTATTGTATTTCTAAATGTTGTTTTTATATATATTTAATATAATTTCACTTTCTAAAATGTAAAATACAAATTCTAGATACAATAAAAACATTAAAAAGTTGTTTTCTGATTTTGTGATCGAAACAATGTAAATTCTAAAAAGAAGTTTTCAGAAATAGAATTCGGATTGTCTGTCAAACGCATATCTACTGAATTCAGTAAATCTAAAAACATAAAACAAAATCTGACAAACCCTATAAATATTGAATATCTATAAATTTGTATATCTATAATTATGGTCATCTTAGGTTAGTATTTTTCTTTTAGTTATTTATGCTTTCCGATTTTAGTTTTAATTTCTTTTATAACGACCCAATTTTTCTGACTAAATTGAGATTATTACTTTAATACCAGACTCATACTTTAAACATAAGACTTGATAATTCAAATAAAATTTTAAACATCAAAGAGTTTTTACTTGGGTCCTAATTCAAACAAAATTTTGTAAGTTAAAAAAAAATATCAATAATAAAGAAAGCTCAATTATGAAAACCCAAAACAGTTTCAATTACTAAGGAAAAACCAAAAGCATAAAGCGGAAGCAGTGTGAAAGACTTTTCCCCTATGACAATCACATCTCCTTCTTGTCCCTCGTCAGTCTGCCTCTCGTGTTACCTTTGCCTGAAAAGTTAAACATAAAAGGGTGAGTATTAACATACCTAGTAAGAGATCTACTACCGGTCCAGTTAAGGGAAAAATAAAATTGTTAACTTTCTATTGGGGGTACCCTGCACTTTAACAGTCTTGTGATCCCATAGGATACACATAATCAGTCTAATGACCCCGAAGAATGCACATATCAGTCTAGTGCTCTGCAGAAAACACATATCAGTCTAGTGCTCTGCAGAAAACACATATTAGTCTATTGGGTAGTGTTCCTTGCAGGTGATCCCGTGGGACACCTGCAAGGAACACTACCCAATAGAAAAGCTAACCGTTTTCCCTCAGCCAATTCTAACATTTTAAACATAAATTCAAATTACAATTCAATCTACCATCATAACCTTCTTTCAATACAACACATATACAGTCAAATTACTCAATTTTATCAAAAAGTCAGCTGGTAGTAAAGCGACATATCAGGCAATCAAGCTATATACATAATACTCCTCCCGGTTCACAAATACTTTATCCATACTTTAATATAATATTCTAGACATTTTCCATCATGTTCACATAAGCATATTAGACAGCCATAATCTGCTTGTCAACACATCTACATCTACATGTATATCAGTCAACTATATTGTACGTTCATCATCACATCTATATCAATATATATATATCATATCCGACACCCATACTCAGTTCAGAGATATCCATACAGTCAACATATTTCAAATCCATAGTAGAACCCAGTAGTAGAAGCCCCTTACCTTAAAGTTATTCAAATTTCTCGAACGAACTAAATCCAACGAAAGAAACCTAATGAGAAGGATGTGGAATTCAATTATTTTCACAATAATCACTTCCATTTAATTTCCACAATGTAAATTCTAGCTTACCAAGGTAATGGCGAATCGAACTCCAACAATCTACAATTTGGTTGTGAATCCAAAGGACCAAACGTTACTTTCAACACCTTCAAGAATCAAATAAAAAAATTTAACTAATTATTCCAACCATAACACTTGAACTAGTTTTGAAACAACTACAACCCATAACTTGAATTTTACCAACAAACTTCGACGATTCGTAGCAAGACAGAGGCAGCGGCGCTCGAACCTAAACGAAAAAGAAAATGTGCAAAATAGATCAGAGCGTAGATCAACTTGAAATCCTCGACTGGAAGAAGGGGAAACGCGCGGCGGCGCTTTGCAGAACGGAGGCAAATCAGAGCGGCAATAACCACCCGATTCCAATCCAGTCGTAGCGATGCCGAGGTTTTGATCGTGACGGAACCAAAAACAGAAACCTACACGGAACACTGGTCAGACGTTCGGATAACTGAGATGAAGAAGAAGAAGAAGGCGGGGCTGTGACGGGTTTCGCGTGCGATGAACAAAGGAGAAGAGGAGGTGATCGACGGCGAGGGCTTCCGAAGAACGGAAAAGAAAAAAAAAGAAAAAAAATTGAAGGGGAGTGGTGGTCGGCTGGGTAGGGCATGGAAGGAAGAAGAAAGAAGAAGACCGGGGGGAGGGTTTTTTTTTTTTTTTAAATAATAATAATAATAATAATGCATTATAACTATTATCATAATATAAATATTATTTAAAAACTCCTCTTCACCAATCCTAATTAAATTAGAACCCCCTAAATTTTTTAAAGTCTTAATAAAATTTAAAGAGTAGATTGAGAGAAATACCTCAAAATTTTGGGGTGTTGCATTTTTTTTAATCGTTCTTTTCATTTGGTTTAAAACATACCAAATTTCTTTTATTTTTAGTGAAAAGAAAAACTAAAAGTGACAAAATTTGTGGTTGTGGTTAAAAGGAGGCATGTATAACATTTCAACCAATATTAAGGATTGCAGTACATTTTAAGATATAATTTAAACCATACTCAAATTCGTGTTTTTTATTGTTAAAATACGATTTTGGTAGGTGTACATTCAAATTTGTTAACTTTCGTCCTTATACTTTCAAATGTTTTATTTTAGTTTTTTTACATTTAATAAATCTTAAGTTTATTTTCTCGAAGTTAATTTTTATTGAAATTAATTAAATAGTTTCACAATAATTTCATGTGAAAAAAAAAGCGTAACCTGTGAATACTTTTTATAAATTTATAGTAATAATGCTAATAAAAATTAAAGTCGAGAGACTAGATTGGACATTTTAAAGTATATGAACTAAAATTGAACCAACTCTAAAGCATAGGAATCAAAATAATATTTTAACCTTTTTTATTATTATTTGTTTTGGATTTGACAACTCTTATTATTTTATTGGAAGAACTCATATTATTTTTTTCACCACAACTACTAAACCTTTTTCGAATGTTAAACAACTTTGAGTAAATTAACTTATGCAGCGGACTAACATAATAAACATAGATTAACAACTTCAAAACATAATTCTCAAAATAAGTTAAGACTAAATGTCATGGATTACATGATGAAAGGTGGTGGAAAATTTTATAAAAAAATCTTTAGCGGTGGAGGGAATCTTTTCTTTTTTTAATTTCTTTGTCCTCTTCCTCTTCTCTTCTATCACTTTCCTTTTTCCATTTCTTTTAACTTACTTAGAAATATACATATATATATATATAATAAATACAGATTTTTTTAAAAAAATATAACAAACTAACAAAATATTTACACGGTATAGAACAATTTCAAAAACAAAAAAAAACTCACAGGTCCATAATGAAAAATACCAAAAATGCCTCCAGTCCACATTGACCACACACACGCATAATTCTTCTTCTAAATGGATCGTGTATGTCAAATCTAAACGATCATGTACCAAATATAGCCAAATAGCTAAATATAAACGATTGTGTACCAAAATATAAAAGATTTATATTTGGTAGATTCTTTTATATTTGATACACGATCGTTTAGATTTGGTTATTTGACTATATTTGGTACACAATCATTTAGATTTGGCTACACGATCACGTAGCCAAATCTAAACGATCTTGTACAATATATTTTATTTGACATTTCAACATTAATTTAGTCCAATGACCCAAACTTCAAGGTTATATTATGTTACTTGAGCAACACATGTGATTAAATTACTACAAATGGTTCATGTTCAACTTATAATCTAAAAGGTCTACAATAAACAAATAGAGGTTAGGTGCCTTATCATATTAACACTACGGATACGACCCACTTTTTAATTGTTACATGAGATGTAAATGTTACAAACAATTTGAACCATATTGTTCATGAGACGTGTAAGTAGGGGTATCATGTATAAAAGTTTATACATAGATCAGACCGCAAAATAATTAGTTTCTCTTTATAACACCATTACTTGAAGGAACAAATATTTCACTAGGATCACAATAGAAGACTTGACCTTAAATCCTAGTGAGTTGTGAACTTGTTTATGACAACGATCCTTTGATCTATATGGGTGAGAGTGGTCATGGTAGTCGGTTCAACAAGCCTACCATTTTAGGGATTTGTCTAATGAAGGAGCTGAGAACACAACTACACAAGATGAAATTTACTCATTCCCATTCCTTGGGATAATAGATGATTGCTCCATTAATAGCTAATTTTGGGTCTTAAACAATGAGGCCTCAACCCCTCGCTAGTTGAAGAGGTGTTAGTTTATAGTTTAAATATAAGTTATATGTTCATTAGTAGGATCAGAGGTATTTAGGGAGTTAGATGTAACTACAAGAGTAAAATGTTAATTTGACCTAGTTGTGTCATGAGCAATTGCGAATGGTAAACTCACTCTTGATTATTGGTTATATCCACGGACAAAAAAATTAAATATATTTGTAGTGTGAAGTATGCAACTATTGATTTTTAATGGAGTGAACGATAGTTAATATATTGATTAGTTGAATTAATTAATCTCATGTCCTTGAAACTTCTAATCTGTAGGTCCATAAGGACCCATTAGCTCACTACATATTTTTCTAGGGAATAATTTGAATTGTTCAAATTAATTAAGAGAAATTTATTGTAACGCCCCGAATTTTGAGGTATTTTTTCTCACAAATTAATTGTTGGTTTTCTTATATAGAATAATCTTGAGAGTTTATGAAAAGAATTTGTTGTTGGAGGGAATAAAGAAATTTAAAAAGGGATAGAAAAGTATGGATAAATAGGTTATAGTGAAAATATTAAAGTATTTTCATTATTCTAATTATATTTATATATTATTATTATTATTATTATTATTATTATTATTATTATTATTATTATTATTATTATTATTATTATTACTATTATTACTATTAATAAAACAAAAATAATCCCTCCCCTCTCTCCCTCACGCACGCGCCCTCCCCCTCTCTCATCTTTTTCTTTCTTCTTCTCCTTCAGTTTGCCCTAGCAGCTGCCGCCATCCCCTCCCCTTTTCCGACGAAGCCCGAGCCGCGTCGCTACATCTCCGCCGTCCGTTCCAGCCGCACGCCGATGCCCAGTTTTCCGTCGTGCTGAGGTCGAAACCGAACAGCGTCGTAGATCTGGGCTCGCCGTTTTTCGGGTTCGCGAAGCCGCGCACGCTTCTCCCATCCGACCAAGCCGTCGTCGGATGCCTGTCGAGGATCAGAGTCAGACCCAAGCCGAAGTCGGAAGATCCGAGCAGCGCAACCGCCGTTCCTCTATTTTGACCGTCCGAAGAAACCCGCCGCGCGCCTCTCTCTTTCCAGCCGTGTTTCCTCTCCTTCCAACTGCGGGTCACAAACCATTTTACTCCGGTTTGCTTGCACAATCTTGTTCGTTTAGGTTCGATTGCCGCTGCCTCTATTTTGCTTAGAACGATCGAAGTTTTGTTGGTAAAGATTTAAGTTATGGATTTTAGTTATTTCAAAACAAAATTCAAGTTATTGGTTGAATTAATTGTTGACCGTTGTTCGATCTTAGGTTGAAGGTAACGCTTAATTTCCTTGGGGTTCACGACAACATTTGTGTTAGTTGAAGCTCGATTCCCGAATCTTTGGGTAAGTTATGAAAAATCACATTGGGTCAATATTTTTAAATTAATGATGTGTTGGAGAAAGATATTGAGTGATTATCTTAATGTTTAGGTTGTTGGCAAACGTGGGTTCAATCAAGGGGTCAGAGTAAAGTTAAGGTAAGGGACTTTCTACTAGACTCAATAAAAATATTTGGATGTTTTGGCTACATAGATCGTACTGTTATACTGAGTAGGGATAACGACCATGATGTGTATGTTTGAATGTGGATTTGTGGTTGGATGCATGTTATGACTTTCTGGTTATGTATATGTATAATTGTAAGGATGTGGGAATGATTGAACCTTGTAGATGTGGCTCATATAAAGTGTGGCTTGAACTGGTAGATGGTTGTGTAAACCGAACGTATGATATACAATTATGGTAGTGTTATGGTGAACGGAAGAGACATCATGGTGGTGCCATTGTAGACTGAGATAAATGTTAGGATTATTTTAGTTGTTGACTGATGTATTGACGTGCTTCCTGACTGACCTAGGTTAAATTGGAATGAAATGGTTGTTCGAGGTTAAGTGAAGAGTTTAAGTGATGAGGACGTTTAACTAGAGTGTAAATTTCTGTTAAGGGTATAGAAGGGACTGATGGGTAAATTATTGGTTTCCTAGGGGGTAGTTATCTTGCGGGTGCCCTACGGGATTATCACCCTTTTGTGCATCCTTCGGGAGGACTAGACTGATATGTGCATCCTACGAGAGCACTAGACTGATATGTGTATCCTACGGGATCACGAGACTGTGACTGTGCAGGGTACCCCATAGGAAATTAATAATTTATTTTCCCTTAACGGGACCAGTAGTGGGTCTCTTACTGAGTATATTAATACTCACCCTTTTTATGTTTAACTTTTCAGGCAAAGGTAACACGAGGGGCAGACCGACGAGGGACAAAAAGGAATCGTGATTTTCCTTATGGGACTGTCTTCTAATTGCTTCCGCTGACGGTTTGAAAATATTTTGATTTAACTAAGTTTACAAATATTTAAATTTTTTGTAAACAGCATTTGAAATTTTGTATTTTGGAAATAGGGCCCGATTAAAATTTTCCTTCGTTTTCTAACGGTTTCAACTGAATCTTGCTATGTCTTTTGTCAACAAACGGTTTTGGGTAAACGTAACGACTTAGACAAGGTCCGAAAAGTCCGGGTCGTCATATTTATAGTAATATAATTAATATAATATCTAGTGTATTTTGATACACTAATAGATAAGAGTTAATTATGGATATGATCTTTAATATGAACTATTGGAGAGATAGATTCAAATAAGATTTAAATATTAGATTGATATGAAATAGCTGTATAGAGAGATTTATAAATATAAGAGATTCAATATTATGTATTAGTTATTTTGTATTAAATATGATTTAATAGATCCTGGTTGGTTAATTAATTGTTAATTAACCTGTTGGGATAATAGATGTTTATAAAAATGAGATATTAATAAATATTATGTATTATTTGTTTTAGATTAAATATGAGTTAATAAACTATAGTTCATTAATTAACTTGTTGGAGAATTATGAAATCCTAAAGGGCATTATACTCAATTTTGACATTCATTTGAGAAAGAGAATTAGTTGTAGACACAATTACTCTTTAGCATCTCAAACCTAGAAAATAAATTTTTCATACATTTTTCTCTAAAATAACTCTCCACATTCATTCATCTATCACTCTCTATCCCCAAAAATTAGAACAGCTCACACATCTAATTCTTTAAGGAATCTAAGAGAATCACATGGAAGATCATGTGGTGTTGTGTCATGCCTCACCTCAAAAGTCGTTTCTTGTGACCCAGTGTAAGCGTGCTGCCTAGGTCTTCAATGCATATCACAGCGAGTGATATGGCCGAATGCTTAGTAAGTGGAACAACTTCTCTACAAGTACTTAAACACAAGGATTAACGCCAAGCTTTCTTAACACAACTTTACCGGAGTACAACTTTAACTCTTAGTAGTTTTGTAAGACCCGTTTTTAATTTGAGTATAGGAAGTAAAATTTGGCTAAGTATTAAAGAAGTTTGCATTTAAATAAATTAGCGGAAAGGATTAAGCGATAAACTCTTTTATGGTTAAGTATAAGTTTTGTGCTTAAGAAGTTAATTCGCGAGGAAGTTTTGAGAAAAGAAGGTTTTGCAATAGAAACTATAAGTCTAAACACTCTCAAAAGAAAGTCTTCAAGTAACTTAAGTGAAATTTTGACTAAAACGACTAGGCGTTTGGGTAGTATTTGTTATAAGAACCGAATTTTTCGCGATGAAGAAGTCTGCGAGGAAGCCTTGAAGTTTAAGTTTGAGATAAATGTTCTAAACAAGTAAAAGTTGGTTAGTTCATGAGGAAGATTTCTTGTAGTAAAAATATAACCACGTGATAAGGTTATTGAGTATTAAATTTACACGTGCAAAGTTTTAAGTAGAAGTTGGCAAACTGCTTTGTGAGTATTTTCTGTAACGCCCCAGGCCCAGGATTCGAACCAGGATTTGGAATTCGGATCTCCGACATTCCCCTGCATCCCCTGTGACTTGGCAACATCATCCTTACTATCCTTAAAGGCTTATTAGAGTGAAAGTTCTCCCCACAAACCAACACAAGTCCTTTCAGCATGCTTTGTCCTCACTCAAATGCATCTTAGAAAAATTCTCAGGACGTCACCCAACATAGAATTACCCCAAGCTAAGCACGCTTAACTTTGAAGTTCCTATGATCGAGCCACCGAAAAGGAAGGCGCACCTTGTTGGTATAGGTATTAACTTTAGTTCTGTTAAGTCTTTCTTAACATGACTTTCATGTCCTCAGGATCCCTCTCATTCAGATGTTATATCGGTTCATTCATGTCTCCCTCCTAATCTCTGGCGTTACATTTTCTCTCAAATGAATTTATGTTAAAAACTTTATTATGATATCTCTTTAGTGATTTGAAAGAAGAATTTAAATGAAAAGTGTTTAAAAAAAGATTTCTATGAAAAGTTTATATGTTTTCAAACATGATTTATAATGTTAAAGCTTCATTTTATGATTGTGATTTCCATAGTGTAAAATTATTTTCAAACCATTAGTTGTTTCTTTGAGATGATCCTAACTTTTATGTGCACATAAAGAGACAAATCCACCATGGAGTGTATAGGCTACATGGTGATAAGTAACTGGCTTATGCGTTGAAAGGAGAGTATAAAGCTTAGCGGTTTAAGCAACAAGGACGAATCTGTATGTTCTTGGATGATGTTGATACAATGGTTTAAACACGAGGTAATGAGACCAAGTATAGAGAATAATTTGGGATCCTTGACGAAAAGAATAATTAACTAATGTGTGTTTGTTTGAGATGATTTATGTTATGCGAAAAAGATGTGTTATGCAAATTGGTGTTTATGGCGAAATGTATGTTGATAAGATTTGCGAGATGATTTAATTCTATTGTGAAAATGCTTACATGCGTTTTGACATGTTTTGCAAAATAAAGTGTTTAATTGATAAACTGATTTGTGGGTATTTATGATTTGACGAAAAGGATTTATCAAAGGGCATTGCAAAAAGGATTTCATAAAACTTCACTAAGTCATTTAGACTTATGTTTCAAAAATCTCATCTTCCAGGATCAAGAATTTAGGCCAAGTAGAGAAGAAGGTCAGGATTTGTGGCGAGATAACTCTAGACGTTTTGGAAATAGTTAAACATTAGTTATTTGGTCAAAGTGTTGTAATTATGTATCAAACGCCTGTTATTAATAAAGTATACGTTTTGGTATGTATTTATTATACTTGCTGTTTAGGTTGACCACCGTTGCATTTTAAGTTTTGTTGATAGTTTAAAAGGAGTTGAGAATAAGATTTCCCGATAAGAAAATTTCAAGGTTGTAACAAACTCGCATCCTATTTCTACTACTTTGGTGTTATCGTCGCAGTACAGTTTAGAGTGTGACAAGTTTATCCTTATCACCTAGCCCTTAATACTTAGTTTAACAATCAACTACTTATGCTACACACACAAGGTAATGTAGTGGAATAGGTACAACCTCTCTCTCTTTATTAACTTAATAATTTTATAATAAGGTACAAACAAAACATAGACTTTTTTTTACAATAAGAATTAAACATAAATTTTGGGTCTTCCTTTGCTTAGCACAGCTTTCCAACTTATAGTCTAGCTTGCTCGCCTCATCGTGTAGCAATGCGCCTTGTTCTCTCTTTGTCATCGAGGTGCAACTCTTTGAGTCTAGGTCTTTAGGAATTCAAGATCCCATTCTTCAACTCCTTCTCCTCAAGTCATCAACACCCCAACTTGAGGGCAATTCCCGGTAACCCTTTTCTCTCTGCTCTGCTAAACACTGCTCTTTGAGACAGATACCTAGAGGTGCAAAGGCACACCTTAGTCCTTTGCCTCGATCGTCTAACCACCCTCTTAGTGAATCGCGTTTAGGGTTACTGATATCGTGTATAAATACCTATTATTATAGACTCTTTTATTAGAATAATGAGATCAAAACACATAAGAAGATTAACAGAATGCGTAACTTGTGTTGTAAACGCAAAAGTATTTGAAAATACACTTTAAATTAGTATTATGCTTGTTTTACGTGATTTTAATATCTAAACACAGGATAGTGAACAAAGAAAGAAACTAGGGAACCACTGAAAACATCTCGTGCAAGAACTACTTGATAGGGAACTCATCTAGCGATTAACGTTTCTAGGCAAGGAACAACATTATCAGACGAGGAAGGGTCACTAGAAGACAAAGAGTGGTAGTTGGAGCTGATATGAGTGTAATAGGCACTTTTCGGCGATTCGCGTTGACAAGTTCAAAAGAACATAAGTTTTCCTCCCAAATGTTGTCTATATAAAGTCATCTCCTTAAACCTAGAAGCAGACGCCTGAATGGGCGCAGTGCCTAAATAGGCAAAAACCCTAGAGAGTGGCGAAAAGGAATAGCCTTTCTGCCATTTATAAACGTTTTTTTCTTCTTCTCCGATCAGTTGTAAAAGCGAGAACTTGACTCCTGAGTAGGAAAGAATCCGCACTTATGTTGTCCCCTAACTTATAATATCTTCCATTCTCTTTCCTCTCCACTTTTGTACTTTTTTGTAATATATGTTGTTCATATTGTACAATGGTCTAAGGCTTGCATTCTTTATATATATATATATATATTACATGTCTATACTTTAGTTAATTAATTCTTATATCACCTAACTAATCAGTAATTCCTTAGAACTAATGTCTATAAACAATTCCCAGTGTTCGACCCTGGATCATCCAGGTAAACCTACTGTTTCGCTTCCACTTGGGCAAGCAGTAGGAAAACTTGTACTCAACAAGGACTTAAGTAAAACACGATGAAGAGGTACATAGTGAGCCTTTTGCATGTTATGATCATGACCAATGACTTCTCACCTAGAATTAAGTGCGCAACACAGAAAGAGGTGGTGAGCACATAACACACAATGACCCTACTTATTGACGTATTGCATTTGCGTTATACACACACAAAATTATTAAGTCCAAACAGACAAGCAGTTACCCGTTACCTAACTCAACTCTTTAGCTCTCTGGCATCCCAAGCTTAGCCTTGCTCGTCAGGCTATTGCACTCGATTCCCTTATGAGCTGAGTCATACGCGTTAAGGAACGATGCACTTACCAATCGGCTTCTCAGGCGTAATAGAAGCTTCCATAATTAACGTGCCATGTAAGACTATAGAAATACTAGTCTTTCCTCCTTAGCTTCGCTATAAAACCTTAGAACTAACATTCACATGACCTTAACTCCTAACAACCTGGGGAGGGAAAACAATTGAAACATAAGTCAAACAGAGTTAGTGACAGAAGGATTTGAGTAGACTTTTTGGGGAAAAACACAACAAATCCATAATAACATAAGCAGTAATTCCTAAACCATGGAGTTTATTGCAGCGAAGCGTTAACACATATCGCATAACAACGATAATAAGCTTAATCCATATTGCATAAACCTCATCGCATAGAACCATAAGCAATCCCACCATCAGTACTACAAGTGCCACAATACCATGCGATTAGAACATTTCATAATCTATACTCATTACTAAGACCTGGAATTACCCTCTCACCTAGACCTGAGATTCAAGCTCGACTAGTGTCACACGAGTTACTGGTTGTTGAGGTTTTGTTAGCTTGAGCTTAATAATTTCGCATGTGTATAGTGCAACTGCAATACGTCATTCAGGCCATTGTGCCTAATGTGCTCACCATAACTTTCTATATTGCATGATTTAATTCTAGGCAATGAAACATGGGTCATGATCATAGCCTGTGAGATGCTCACTATATACCTCTTCATTGCATGATACATAAGTCCTCGTTGAGTGTAAGTTTTCCTACTACTTGCCCAATTGCAAGCGAAACAGTATGTTTACCTAGATGATCTAGTGTCGAACATAGAGAATTATTTCTAGACGTTAGTTCTAGGGTCCACTTATTGTTTAGGCATTGTAACAATTAAGTAGAAAGAATACAAAAAGAATTAAAATTACTCGATAACACCTAGAGACTTATGCATAGAGAAAAAATTATGGCAAGGTGGAAGATTGAGCGAACAAACTTTCATGCGAGAAAAAGGTGAAAGAGGTCTACGCATTATTAGGTGAGGGAGTAATGCGAGAGTCTTGATGCGAGCTAACTACATAATCAGCGCATGATTAAGGCAACCTTCTCTCGAAGTGTTTAAATGTCACACTTGCTCGCCTTTCAAGATGCAAATGACTGTGCTTGATTAGGTTAGCTATATCTAGAAGACTTGGCTTATTATACTATAGGACTTCTCGTTTAAGGACAACAATCTTTCGGCCCTTAAAGTTCACACTTGTTCACATTTCGAGATACAAATGTTGGAAGTTACCTCGCCAAGGTGAAGTTTGTTGCCAAACGCCTCCTTGCGCGCATTAGCTCTGTCTTTGCTACTTACCCTCTCGGATAGTTGGTGATTGACACTGGCCAGGTGATGAATATAGCTCAACTAATGGGACAAGGTTTATAAGCTAGGCTTCTTATCAAGATCTTATCACAACTCTAACTACTGATAACACATTGACAGGTGAGAAGTCAATAAATGATGGATTGAAAAGGTGTGAACATGCAATATATGTATAAACAATATAGGCCTTCGGCTATTGTACAATATGAACAACATATATTACAATGAAGTGTAAAAATGGAGAGAAAGAAGAGTTGAAAAATTACTACAAGTTAGGGGGAAAACAGGGGAGTGATTCTTCTCTTGCCTGAACTCTAAGCTTCAAATGGCCTATTGCACCCATTCAGGCGCTCTCCCTTCTTGGTGAAGATGAAGTGCTTGTATAGGCATCTTTTCGGTGGGAAACTTCTATGCCTCTGAGTGTGTCACACTGAGTCTGGCACTGTAATGTCACGTCATTTCAACTACCATTCTTGTCTTCTAGTAAACTTTCGTCACGTGATGACGTGTTTCTTTGCCTAGGTTGTCAATCGCCAAACGAGTTTCCATTGCGTGGCCTCTGTGTGAGATGTTCTCTGTGATTTTCTCCTTTCTTCTTTTCCCACTTATCTTGCGTTTAGACATGTTAATCGCGTAAAAAGGGCATGATGCTTGTGTAAGTTGTATTTCTAAATATTTATGAATTTATAACACTTGTCACACGCTTTGATCCTTTTCTTATGCATTTTAACCTTATTATTCTAATAAAAGAGAGTATAATAACGGGTGTTTATACACGTTATCACACCCCCAAATTTAGAATAATGCTTGTCCTCAAGCATCACTCAATGTCCATATCATGCTTGTCCTCAAGCATCGATCCTCTTTGAAGACTCTTCTTCCCCTTTCGCTTTTACACTTCTCAAAACGTGAGCAAGTTTTATTCATTATTCAAGCTTGATGCTCGTTGCATACTTCTTGCTATGAAAATATTTCTAAGTTCAAAATGCGGCAAGTTTAATACTCAAAATATTCTTCCTCATTCTCTGCAGTAAATATTATTTTCAACTTCAAACATGGCTAAAATTTTTGAAAATTTTTTACTTCATTTATTTGGCTAAAGAATTCTTTTTATTATTTTTACATTAGATTTGGCGTTGAGTGGAAAATCATAGGCACTCAATGAGTCTGTTTCTCTCCTCAACTGTAACTCTTATCACCTCGTATTACTCAGCTCTCTAATTTTTACTGTTGAAGCTTTTCTTCTTTACTTTTGCAAAAGGAGACAACATAGGAGTCTTTATTTTACTTATTAAAGAATACCGACTTTTTGAAGAACTTTCACTTTTGGCTAAATTTTAAATTTTGTTAAAACGCCTTATTTTTGCATGCCTTAATAGGTTTTCAAGATGTTTCCAAAGTTTTAGTGTGGACCTCGCACACCCCAAAATTTAAAGGTAAGCAAAGTCCTCATTACTAAAGGTGAATTATAAGATTAGTCTTAGAAAAGTTCCACAAAAGTGGTTTGAGGTAAAGCTTGCTCGCCTAGAAAACTGGAAAAATATTTTCTAAGTACAGTTCTTTAACAAGTTAAACGCTCAAATAACAAATGAAACTTTATTTCATTGAAGTGTTCTTTAACAAGTTAAACGCTCAAATAACAAATGAAACTTTATTTCATTGAAGTGTTATTGAATCACAAAGGAAAATTAAAGTGTTACAAAGCAGGGAGCTAGACTTGCGACAAGAAAGATTGAACGCATAAAAATTGTATCCTAAGTTATGACTCGTATTGTAAAGGATATAAATAAAAAGAAATATAAATTACATAAGGTATAATTATAATTTTAAGGTGGGCGGAACTAGGTGCTTTATAGCTTGCGGGTTGGTTGGTTTGGTTTGGAGAAGAGGAGATTAGCGATGTAGAGTTGTGGGGAGTTGGAGTATAATTTGCTTCGGAGGAGTTGACTTTGGAAGCAAGGGCTAGGTGAGCAGGCCTTCTTCTTCTTCTTCGTGGGAACCCGCGGTGAGATGCCATTGGAGTTATTAGCCTTACAGGGTTGTCCTTTCTTTGACTATATGGCTTTCTCCTCTTCTCGAACACGTTTGCTCCACTTTCCTTTTCACCCTCTTCTGCTTGTACTTGCAAGGGATTCCTTAATAATAGCTCTCTTTTCCTGTTGCGATTGGGTACTTCCTCCCCCTACAACAACTTTTCACCGCTTCTTTCTCGAACTCACTAAACCGCTTTTTCTCCATCTTCATCGCTTTCATTCCTTCTCTCAAGGGTTTGAGTTTTTCTTGTTCAACCTTTTCGCGGACTCTTGTTTCCAACCTAGTAGATTCAACAGCAGGAGAGGAAGTCCTTTCCAGTGGAGAAATTTCAACCAGCTGTAGTACCTCTTCTTTCTTTTTATTACTTTTTCTTTTATTCCTGTCCATCTTCCCACTTTCCTTTGCTTCTTCCCTTACTTTTTCCTTTATTCCTGTATTTTCTCCATCGACCTTTTCCATCCTATCTTGCATTCTTTCAAATCATGAAACTTATTTTATATTGTGGCGAGGAGGTGGATTGCTGGGTTCTTAATACTTTGTTTTTTTATGAGGGATTTTGTAAGGGAATCATTTCTTGGTGAAAGATAACAGGAATATCTTGACGAACTTCGAAGAAGAATTTTTGGAATGGTAGTATCTTGAGAGATATAACAATTTGTAGATTGGTAACTTGTGTTCGGCTAAATACTGAGAATCAAAGTTTTGAAAAGCTTAAATAGGCATTCTTAAGTAGGGTTAAAAAAGTGGTTACCGGGTGGTTAAGGTCGTGTCAAATTAAGTGTGGTGTGATAAACTTGACAAATTACTCTTGGCTTGAGGTGCGGCGCATTCGTTGCTTCTTGGAAGAGTTTAAGAACTCTAAGATTTGACCAGATGATTCGTACTTCCTAAGAATCCTAACATTTTGCAATGAAACCTATCCCAACTAATCATACAAGATGGTCAGAATACCTAATGCATTTGACTCATGCCTTTTCACTTCATCTTATGATTCCTACCAAACGAGTCTATAGCTTCGCGGCGTATCGTGCGATCCTCTTGTGAGGTTAAAGAATGTACAAAAACTCAATATAAAACTGATGTACATGTATAAGGGTATTTGCGCAAGTATAACAAATATAGGCAGCTATATACATAAGTACACGAATGCAATAAGAAATTGGAAGAATTATACATCACAGATGCACCCATGCGCTCAGGTTCTTTGGCGAGGAGGAACTGTGGTATCATTGCTTCTTCTCCGCATAGTCTTCCCAATTGTATCGAACCTGAAATTCTTACATCATTATGACATTCTGCATGATGATTGCTCATCACAATAAGTTATGCTCCCAATCACTCATTGCAATTTTCACATGATCATTATTGGTCTTACTCGCGTAGCTAAATGAAATATGAGGTTCATTACCTTAACACAAGGACACTTTTCTTGATGACTTTATAGAAATTCTCATTTTCATTTGCGACCAACCGCATCCATTAAGATTTCTCTAGGTCATCGTTCGAAAGATACATTGATCTTGAGGATGGTTCAAGCAATCACAGATTACTTTGATACCTTGAACCTCTTCTCAAGATTTTCGAATAATCGCGTGATTCATCGAAATAAAATGTTTTGCCCAAATTTAGAGTAAGACTCTACTCTAACAGCTATAAATCAATTCTCTGACAACGGTGCCAAAAACTTGGTTGTTAAGATTTTGTTAGCTGAGGCTTAATAATTTCGCATGGGTATAGTGCAACTGCAATACGTCACTAAGTCAGATGATTGCGCGTAACATGCTCACTATAACTTTCAGTATTGCGTGCTTTAATTCTAGGTAATGAATCATGCGTCATGATCATAGTATGCTAGATTCTCACTATGTACCTCTTCATCGCGTGATACATAAGTCTTTGTTGAGTACAAGTTTTACTACTGCTTGCCCAAGTGCAAGCGAAGTAGTAGGCTTACCTGGATGATCCAGGTTCGAACATAGGGAATTGTTCTAGGGTCCATTTATCATTTAGGAGTTATGACAATTAAGTAGAAAGAATACAAAAATAATAAAATTACTCGCTAACACCTAGACACTCATACACAGAGAATAAATTATGGCAAGGTGGAAGATTGAGAAATTAAGTTACGTTCGAGCAAAAGGGGAAGGAAGGTCTACGCATTATTAGGTGAGTGAGTAATGCGGGAGTCTTGATGCGAGATAGCTACATAATCAGCGCATGATTAAGGCAACCTTCTCTCGAAGTGTTTAAATACCACACTTGCTCGCCTTTCAGGATGCAAATGACGGTGCTTGATAAGGTTAGCTACATCTAGAAGACTTGGATTATAATATTTATAGGACTTCTCATTTAAGGACGGCAACCTCTCAGCGTTTTAGGATACCAATGTTGGAAGTTACTTCGCCAAGGTGAAGTTTGTTGCCAAACTCCTTCTTGCGTGCATTAGCCTTATCCTTGCTACTTACCTTCTCGGGCAGTTAGCGATTGACATTGGTCAAGTGATGAATATAGCTCAACTAATGCAACAAGGTTTATAAGGTAGACTTCTTATCAAGATCCTATCACAACTCTAACTACTAATAACACATTGACAGGTGAGAAGTCAAGAAATGATGGATTGAAAAGGTGTAAACATGCAATATACATATAAACAATATAGGCCTTCGACCACTGTACAATATGAACAACATCTATTACAATGAAGTGTAAAAATGGAGAGAAAGAAGAGTGGAAAAATTACTACAAGTTAGGGGAAAACGGAAGAATGATTTTTTTTCTTGCTTGAACTCTAAGCTTCAAATGACCTATTCGGGCTTTACACCCATTCAGACGCTCTCCCTTCTTGTTGAAGATGAAGTGTTTGTATAAGCATCTTTTTGGCAGGAAACTTTATGCCTCTGAGCGTGTCAGCACTGACTTTGGCACTTTACAGTCACGTCATTTCAACTACCATTCTTGTGTTCTAGTGAGCTTTCCTCGCATGATGACATGTTTCTTCGCTTGGGTTGTTAATCGCTAAACATGTTTCCTTTGCGTGGCCTCAATGTGAGATATTCTCTCTGATTTGCTCTTTTCTTCTTTTCCCACTTATCCTGCGTTTAGACATGTTAATCACGTAAAACATGCATGATGCTTATGTAAGTTGTATTTCTAAATATATATGAATTTATAACACGAGTCACACGTTTTGATAGTTTTCTTATGCGTTTTAACCTCATTATTTTAGTAGAAGAGAGTATAATAACGGGTGTTTATACACGTTATCAGTTACATGGGATTTCCATCAGCTCCACATCATAGTCACTCTTTCTCAAACCTTGAATTCACACTCAACCAGCGATCCATTACAACCTTGGTTAGACCTGGGATTCGCATTCACCCCACGTCACGCTGTAGGTCTCATCTTTTCTCGACATTCCATCATTACAAACAGTAACCAGAAAGATTAGCTTCTCAGTGCATAATATCACAGTAGCACCAGATGAATATCAATAGAACACCTTTTTCACACATCAAGTTTACAAACATAACATTAATTAATTATAGGATTCATCCATAAAATCTTTCCCTCACTGATTAGAGATTCACACATATTCTTCCTACGTTTGAGTTTAGGACTAATCATTCATAACATTTATTCATAATTTGTAAACAAACACACAAAAAAATCAATAATAATTGACAACTTAGACATTACATCAAACCTCGTTTTGTCACTGACACACATATACATAGCCCAAAAACTCTTCCTTTTCTGCTTCTGTAATCCTTTTCTCTATAGAGTTCTCTCATCATGTCATTCATCACTACAGACTTTATGATGCCCCTTTCATAAGAAAATCTAACTCTCAAAACAAAACACTCTTTCTTCCTTTGATTATTAGTCATATTTATAGTGGCCTCCTCGTCTAAGGGTCACCTATACGTTTTACACTTGTCTCCTTGCCATTTCGCAGCATCATGCAATGAACCCCAACTTGAGACGTAGTCTGAACATCAATGGCGATTTGACTTTTCCTTGACACGCATACCTTATCTCCTTGTGAAGCCAAACTCTTTAATCGTTGGACTCTCTCCTATCTTCGCGAGAAACATCAGATACATACTTTTTGAATCATTTAATCACATCAACAGGACTTGTACTTCTCGCCATTCTCTCATAGGCATGGGCACTTCTTTTCGCATTACAAAACGCTCAACTTTTGACATTCAACGCAGGCCTCTTCCTCGCTACTTACTCTTATTGTATCGCTTACACTCATACGATATGACTTAGATAAGCGTTTCTCTTTGCATCACCTCCTTCTCATGGAATGTCCTATATTCCTATCGAAATGACTTCTCAACAAGGATTCTCTCCAACCAAACTTCCTTTCTTCGAGTCAAGTTCTCACGTATACTCCTTTCGTGAAATATACATTCTGCTGTTAGAAATTTCTTCTCTCAGCATCCTTGTCGCAGGGTCTTTATCGCGTTGGCAGCACGCTATCAGAGCCTTACATGTGTCTTCAAGATTACATTGTGTGGTCTTCAAGATTCACTAAGAAGTTTGAGATCGTGACATGGACTCTGATCATTCTAGATTCAAAATGAAAATCATGGATGTTGGAATTCTTAAATGTAAGTTCTACTTCTCTCTATTTTCAACCTCATTAGTAGCATGCTAAGACTATATGTTTGTTTATCCTTACTAATGTATCATTAGTATGTTTTTTTTTGTTAAAGAAATATTATTTTTCATATTACGTGATGATCATACACTTTCACGAGAATTCAACTCCTTCACAATCTTAGTTTGTAGATGGTGAATAGTCGATAATTTGTTGAAGTTTAGGTTATAGATGATGAAGATACAATCAATTTGTTGAAGCCTTTAAATCTGTGAGGAGACCAGTCTTCAATTTGTAGATGATGAAGTACGATCAATTTGTTAAAGAAGATACAATCTATTAGTTTGAAGAAGAGATGCTCAATGTTGAAGAAGAGGCAATCAATTTGTTGGAGAAGAGATGCTCAATTTCTTGAAAATGAGACGATATACTTGTTGGAGAAAAGATATTCAATTTGTTGAAGATGATCACTTTGTGGAATTCTTTGAATTCTGATTATAGCATCTTTGTCTGAATGAATCAAAAGAAAGACGACCTCCTCTATTTAAAGAGTTTTGGGAGGCCCCTAAAGGCTTTGATGTGGTTGACTTTCGACCAAACGTTTGGGTTTGGACTTAAGCTATCTATTTTTAAATAGGTTTTTATTTAGCAATTTATTTTAATAAATTTGAGTTGACATATTTTCAATCTAGTCAGCACACGACACAATTTGATTGGATGAGCTACCTAGTCTTAAATTTTTCGATCAATAATTTAAACAAATGATCTTTCAATTTATGATTGACCAAAAATTATTAGTAAAATCTTTCCACAAATTATAAAATGTACACATGATACATAACATTGTTGATACACTTTTAGAGAAAAACGACCTTAGAGTCAAATTTTTGTAAATTTTAGCAGAATTCTTCGAGATTTAATTTAGGTAAAATTTGATATATTATTGAAATTAATGATTTTTATGAAGATTTTTTCATATATTGCCTCCTGATAGTTCACTATAATTTGAACATAGACAATACCAATAATATTATGAATGTAAATTATGGGCATTTTAAAACAAATATTATTAAAGAAAATATTCCAGAAAACTTGGTATGAGAACTAGAAACTTAACCTAGCTATCGCTCTTCATATCTACACAAACTCTAACCAAACATCATCGACCAGACAACGTTAGCTAGACGATGCCTGTTCAAATTCATTCGAGCTCCTTTTAAAGTTCTCCAATCCGTGTTCAACCCTTCATCAGATTCGTCAAAATTATGTTGATCTCTTAAATTCGCAACTCTGCTAAGGTTCAGGTTTTGTTCCTCCCAGATTTATTCATATTCGTCGTCCGACGCTCCTAATTTAGATTCGCTACTCCACTTTGGTTTGTGCTAGGTTCAATCTGCCACTCCGTTAATACTTGCGTTAATTGGACTCCATAGACTTGAACTCTATTTTTGTTGTCCAATCCATATTGTGTCACTCCCAGATTTATATGCTTCTCCACTAGACTACCTTCTACCAAATAGGTATCATTTGTCGCATATTCATATGGATTCATCATTGTTCTATCACTTGTAAACCCAAATGACAAATAATCTAAGAGCCCAAAACAGTTTCAGTCCCAATGAAAAATGATCACATTTTTTGCCCTATTAGCACCGTTCTTGATGGGACTAGTTATCTTACTTGGACCGATCAAATGAAAAGTTTTCTAATTGGACGAAAATTATGGCACATTATTGTCCCTGATGATATTATTAAACCAATCAAATTGGACAAGGACGATAATAGTAAGTTCATCAAACGCTTAGAAGAATAGTCACCAGATATTCACTTGGCTTGGTAACACATCTATCCTTAGTATTCATGCTCAATTTGATGCTTTTGATCATGCTAAAAAATTATGGAATTTTCTATCTATACGTTTTAAATCTATTAGATTGACTCATTACTATCAACCGCAAAGTACTCTTGTTAGTCTTGATCAAGATATTGGTCAACCAATTAATGAATATTTATCAGTTCTTCAACCCATCTATACTTAGCTTGATTAAGATAAAAATAGTTAAGATGACCTTTGCCTTATTAAGGTTCCTATAGGGCTACATTCAGAATATGAATCTACTCAAGCTGCTTTATTACATTGTAGTCTCTTACCCTCGTTTGATACTACTATTAAAAAATATTGTTTAAGGAAAAACATCATGACATCACTCCCTCAAAATAATCAAATGTTGCTCTTGCAAGTATTATTCCACATAATGCATTTGCAACTACATTTTGTAAAAATTGTAAGCTCTTTAGCCATAACTTTATTGATTGTCTTAAAATAGAGTGCAAGTACTATCACAAGTGGATGATTGTCGTATTTGACCACCTAGACCTCCAAGTTATCCTTCAAAAGTAAGAAACTTTACTATATTTCGTACCTCTTATGTTGTTGATGCTACCCTCTCAAATGATCTCTCGTTTTCCAATTTTCAAATATGTCATCTTCAAATCTTATTAAATCAAATAGTTTTATCCACATTTTCAACTTCAGTCGCCTCACTAGGTTATCTATGGCTTATTGGCTTCCCTTGTTGCAATCAGATGTTACTTTTTCTACTCCTCTTGTCTTACTAAGTAACCAATGACTTCTTGATTTTGATTGTTGCAATCATATAACATCTGATTTTTCTTTTATGACATCTGCTTCTGTAAAATCTCTACACTCATTTATGTTGTTGATAGGAATTGTTGACTATCTCTCATGTTGGGACCATCAATACTCCCAATTTGAGCCTTCCCAATACTTAATGTGTGCCAAACTTAACATTTAATCTTTTATCAATAGGTCTATTTTGTGATCTTTACTTAATTTTTTCTTTTTCTTCCAATGGTGGTTAGGGTTAGGTTAGCCTATAGACACACGATTTGTACGATTCACAAAGTGGAAAGATTGTTTAAGCTCATATGTGAGACCCTCTCCATGTTTTGAAATCACATGAAGAAGAGGTGCGCGACAAGGATAGCTAGGCAAACAAGGGAGAAGCAAGTACTGTCACTCCATGAACTTACCATGTGATATGAAGAAGCTAACGTTAATCTCATAAGGTGTTAATAGTTCCTTCCCTCGAAGGAAAATGACGTCATTTTATTAGTTCCATGAAGTAGTCATTCGATTTGACCCTACCGCTAAACCAAGGTCTGGATAAGAAATAGACAGTACCACGTGGTGTTTTCGTATTTGAGGATTTCTACCATTGGCCAGAAGTAATCATTTCGACGAAGAAAAGCTGACAGAAGAAGAGGTATAAATAGAGGATTTCTAGTCAAGTTGTAAGGACTAGTTCACTTAAGAAATTGAAGGAAGATCGATGAAAAACAGCAAATTCTCTATCATTTTTATCCAGTACAGATCCTGAAGAAATTTCAAGAGATTTTGAAGTGAGGGACTATCCAAGAAGATAAATTGACAGTGGGTGGTTTATTTAGAACTGTTTGCAAAACTCTTGAATTGTAGTCTAATTCCGAAATTTCAAACACAATTATATTTATCTTAAACTATGAATTTCCTAACATAAATTTTTGAGCTATACATTGCATATGATTTCTCATATATTCTTAACTCTTGAAATAATATTTTTATGAACTATGATGATACGATAAAATGGCTTTGTACCCTATTCAGTAAAAATACTTTATCCTTGTTGTGTGATCTGGGATAGAATACCATATTCTTGCTATGTAACCTAGAATATGATGCCTCATACTTGTTGTGTGATCTACCATTGGTGGACGAGTCATGCATTATAACGATGATAGAATGTTGTCATTTTGAGACCATTCCGCTCAGTAGCAATACAACAAAAGAGTGTGGTGGACGCTTGAGTTAGAGAAAGAGTACAAAGAAATTATTAAATATGCAGAGGGCTCTTGCAGAATAAATGTGCCAAATGAGTATTGTGGATGAATTGAGAAAAAAGAAGTTATCAATTGCTTAATAAGAGCAGAAATAAACTATTGTTTGTAAATTAAATGATTTTCTTTCTTGATGGCATGATTTGAATAAGTATCTCTTTCCTTCTATCATTTGATGAATTTGAGCGAAAAGTACCCCACTCACTAGACATATTCGTCTAACTTTCAATTGTTTGTTTTGTTTCCCTCCCCTCCCCCCAAGGTAGCAAGGAACATCCAGCTTTTGTCCTGCCATCCTAATCGCCTGATATGCTATTCTCAAATAGCATAATCTAATTTGGTAGTGGCCACTATCTTCTCGCAAGCATTTAGAAGCTAGGCGAGATAGTTAAGGAGTTAGAGTGTAGTTAAAATAATAAAGTCTGTTTTGTATCAACAAAGTACTTACATCCATCTACTTCACTTACATTATCAATAAAGAATCATATTTTGATGGATTTCTCATTCGCGTTTTCTCTCTTTTATCTCATCTTTTCAATATGTTCGTTGACTAAGCGATCTGCATAATATCTCTCAGAGAGAGTTGTGTTGGAAGCTTAGGCGGTCACACTCTCACTTAATCGCGTTGGACAGATTTAGTGACGAAGTGTGACAAGTTGGTATTAGAGCATAAGTTCTTGGGAAAAGCCCTAGTAGGAATCATGCATGTACAATGTCGCATAATAGAGTTTTAATCATCTATTATGATGATGCATTTTACGAGAAATGACACCAAGAGGAAGGTTGAAAAGAGGCAAGCGAAATGTGAATGATGTTCTAGCTACAGGGAGCGCTAATAAAGCACAAGAATCAAAGGTAAAGTCAAGTAACTCCCACAATGTCATGGGACAGAGCACCATAGACATATGTTCAATCGCTTTACTCAATTTCTTGCAGAGCATTTTGTGCCCCTATCTCTTGCGATGGACAAAAGATTTAGTATCGAAAGATTAAAGACGTTGGGAGCAACTACCTTCAAATGGACTACTGACCCGACTGGCACGGAGAGATGGTTAATCTTAGTGAAAAAGTTTTTTGGGTGATGAAGTGCCCCAAAGAGAAGAAGTTAAGACTCACAACACTTTTATTACAAGGGAACACAAAGGATTGGTGGACCCTCCACGTGGCGAGAGTAAGTCATATAAGCTTGGTATTGTGGGATTCTGATTGAATTCATAAACTATATCAATTAGTTGGGAGTTTGGTATAGTCAACAAGTGGTACTAGAACTTGAGTGTATTATTCTCAACAAGTGGTATCAGAGCTTCATTCGATCCAAATAAGAATTGGGTTTTCTATGGTAGTTTGTTGTTTACATATTCTTGGTTTAATCAGTTCTGTAAAGATGACTTCAACACGTTTTGAGGTGGCTAAGTTTGACGGCATGGGTGATTTTGCTCTTTGGAGAAAAAGATTAGAGCTATTTTAGTTCAACAAAAAGTAGCTAAAATCTTAGATGAAGAGAACCTTCCTGAAACTATTACAGAAAGTGAGAAAAAGGATATGGATGAAATGGCCTATTCAACGATTCTTCTGTATCTGTCAGACGATGTGCTTAGGCTTGTAGATGAGGCTACTACTACAGGGGAGTTGTTGAAGAAGCTAGAAAGTCTTTACTTGACAAAGTCATTGCCAAATAAATTATATCTAAAGGAGAAATTCTTTGGATATAAGATGGACCAAAGTAAAAGCTTAGAAGAGAACTTGAATGAATTTCAGAAGACTGTAGTGGATCTCAATAACATTGGTGAGAAGATGTCGGATAAGAATCAAGCAGTGATTCTTTTAAATTCATTACCTGAAACATATCGAGAGGTTAAAGCAGCTATTAAATATGGTCGGGATTCATTGACCATGAGTGTAGTGTTGGATGCTTTAAAGACTAGAAGTCTCGAAATTAAGAAAGAACGCAAGGATGGAGAGTTACTCTTGGCCAGAGGAAGAAGTGAGAAAAAGAGCTGGAAAGGCAAAGAGAAGGGTTCCAGGTCGAAATCAAAGGGAAAAGGTAGAAAGTGTTTCTTATGTCATAAAGAAGGACACTTTAAGAAAAATTGCCCTTTGAATAAGAGCAAAGAAGCATCAAGTAACCATTATGCAGGTGAGACTAGTTCAGCAAATGTTATTGATGGGAATGACTCAGCTCAGGTCTTGATGGTGTCTCATAGGGATATTCAGGATGCTTGGATCATGGATTCAGGGTGCACATATCACATGACTACTAATCGAGATTTTCTAATTAACTTTCAGGAAAATGATGGGGGAAAAGTCTTACTGGGTGATAATGGTACCTGTGATGTAAAGGGAATTGGTTCAGTCCAAATTGCAACACATGACGGGATGATCAGAGTTCTCACTAATGTTAGATATGTTCCGGAACTCAAACGTAATTTAATATCTCTTGGTGACTTAGATAGATCAGGTTATACTTGTAAATCTAAGAATGGAGTTATGAAAATTACCAAGGGTTCTTTGGTTAAACTGAGGGAAACCTTGAGGAATGGTTTGTATGTGTTGGAAGGTACTGCAGTTTCAGGCAGTGCTGCTATTGCATCAGGCAAAGTTACTGATATATCTATGTTGTGGCACAGAAGGTTAGCTCATGTGAGTTTACAAGCACTTTCTCAACAAGGTTTGCTAAAAGGAGTTAAGGATGTTGAACTACCATTTTGTGAGCATTGTATAATGGGAAAGTCTACGAGAGTAAAGTTTGGGAAAGGGAAGCACACGACCAAAGGTATTTTGGATTATATCCATTCATATTTGTGGGGTCCTACGAAGGTGCCTTCTTTGGGAGGCTCGAGATACTTCATGTCTATCATTGACGATTTTTCAAGGAAGGTGTGGATGTATCCATTGAAACAAAAGGATGAAGCTTTTGGGAAATTCCTTGAATGGAAGAAGCAGGTTGAAAACCAAACAGGTAGGAAGGTCAAGTATTTGAGGACAGATAATGGTTTAGAATTTGTGAATAACAAATTCAATAGCTTTTGCAAATCTGAGGGAATTACGAGACATTTCACTGTTACGTACACTCCACAACAAAATGGTTTAGCTGAGAGGTTTAACAGAACTATTACAGAACGTACCAGGTGCCTCTTGACTAATGCTTCCTTACCCTTGAAATTTTGGGGGGAAGCTGCCCAAACAGTATGTTATCTCATTAATAGGAGTCCTTCTACAGCTTTAGACTTAAAGACTCCTCAGGAGGTATGGACAAGTAAAGCTCCAAGTTTAGAACATCTCAGAGTGTTTGGATGCTCAGCTTATGCTCATGTTAAAGATGGAAAGTTGAACAAGAGGGCACCGAAATGCATGTTTATTGGTTATCCTCAGGGTGTCAAAGGTTATAAACTTTGGTGCTTGGAAGAGGGGATAAATAAATGCATTATCAGCAGAGATGTAATTTTTAATGAAACAGAAATGCCATATTGTGTAAAAGAGCAACAGAAACAAAAGACTATTGATAATGTTGAGACAGAGGTCAGAGTTGATTCAGAAGTACGACCATCAGTTGGCTTAGATGTATCTAGTGATCAGTCACCACTAGTTTCTCAAACAGAGGCTACACACCAGTCTGAATTTGATGGTATACAGTCTCAACAGGAGAGGAATTTGATTGATGAGGGAGCTTTAAGTGAAGAAAGCTCAAGTAACAATGACCTACAGAACTATCAGCTTACACGTGACAGAGTTCAGAGGGAAAGACATGCTCCTACAAGGTATGGTTATGCTGACCTAGTTGCTTTTGCTCTTACCTGCGCAGCTGACAGTATTGAAGCAGAGCCTCTTACTTTTGAAGAGGCAATTATATCTGATTCGAAGAAACAATGGAAGGATGCTATGGAAGCAGAGTTGTTCTCTTTACAAAAGAATCAGACATGGTCATTGGTTCCAAAGCCTCCTAACCAAAAACTCATCCAATCAAAGTGGATTTACAAAATCAAGCCAGGTACAGGAGGTGACAGTAAGCCTAGATATAAGGCTAGGTTGGTAGCAAAGGGCTACACTCAGAAGGAGGGAGTTGATTTTAATGAGATTTTTTCTCCGGTGGTGAGGCATTCGTCCATTAGATTAATTTTATCTATTGCTGTTCCCTTTAATATGTTCATTGAACAGATGGACGTCACCACAACATTTCTTCATGGAGAATTGGAGGAGGTGATTTACATGGCTCAACCTAAGGGCTATGAGGTGAAGGGTAAGGAAGACATGGTTTGTCGTCTTCACAAGTCCATCTATGGACTTAAACAATCTCCAAGACAGTGGTATATCAGGTTTGACACTTTCATTCTAAAGCAGGGGTTTCACAGGAACTCATATGATGCTTGTGTTTACTGGAAACTATCTCAGAGAGGTACATTTATCTATCTATTGTTGTATGTAGATGATATGATACTAGTGTCTAAGGATTATGCTGAAATCTGTCAACTCAAGAAACAGTTAAGTAGTGAGTTTGAAATGAAAGATTTAGGTAAGCTAAAAAGGATCTTAGGCATGGATGTGAAAAGAGATAGGGAAAAAGGTTTGTTAACCATTTCGCAGGAGAGTTATGTGACTAAACTGCTTGAAAAGTATAATATGTCTGGTTGCAAGGCAGTTTCTACACCCTTAGCATCTCATTTTAAACTTTCTTCGTCTCAATGCCCTATTACTGAACAAGAAAGATTAGAGATGTCTAATATTCCATATTGTAATGCTGTTGGAAGTATTATGTACCTAATGATTTGTACTAGGCCTGACTTGGGTTATGCTATGAGTATGATAAGTAGGTTTATGTCAAATCCTGGGAAGGAACATTGGAATGCTGTTAAATGGGTGTTTCGATATCTGAAAGGTAGTGCCAGTGTATCATTGTGCTTTAGCAGGGATTGTGATAAGTCAGCATTGTTGGAAGGCTTCACAGATGCAGACTATGTTGCAGATCTTGATAAAAGAAGGTCACTATCAGGCCACATTTTTCGCTTGTATGGTAATGTTGTCAGTTAGAAAGTTACTCTACAACCAGTTGTTGCTTTGTCGACTACTGAGTCAGAATATATTTCTCTTGGTGAAGCAGTGAAGGAAGCAGTGTGGTTGAAAAGAATTGTTGGTGAGTTATTGTCGCAGGAGTTTATTCCTATCATCCATTGTGATAGCCAGAGTGCTATTCATCTTGCGAAGAATCCATCTCATCATGAACGGTCTAAGCATATCGATGTCAAATTTCATTATATCAGAAATGTTATTGCTCAGAAGGATGTTGAACTGGTCAAAGTTCATACAGTTGAGAATTTGTCAGATATGTTAACCAAAGTTCTTTCAGCTCATAGGTTTAAATACCTATTAGATGAGCTGAAGGTCAAATCTGGATGATAGGGTGTTGGGAGAATCGGTTTGGTGTCTTAAATAGCTCGTCATGAGGGTGATTTGTAGAAAAATGACAAGTATTTAAGGGTTTGTAAAATGGGATTTAAGTTAAGGGTAAAGTGGTAATTTGCCTTTATGGCAAATTTGTAATTAATCCTATCTTCTTCTTTAGGTCTTTTAAAATTGGACAAAATAAAGGGAAGTAGAGAGGGGCAGCCGCAACACACGACAAACAGAGAGAGAGGGAGAGACGACAAAGACAGAGTTGCCGTCCTTGCCGTTTGAGTTACTGCACGTTGGAGAAGGCGTTCGCAGAGGAGTTTACGGTGAACGGCATTCATGACGGTGTTGACTGACGCCTGACAATCGAAGATCCTTGCCGTCTCGGTTCGTCGGCGTCTGTTCCGATCTGTCCGATCCTTGCACGACGGTGAAGTTGTCCGCGGAGGAGAAGACTGGAGTCCTTGCGGCGTCCGCAGAGGAGAAGACAGTGAGGTGTTCGACAAAGGTGATTTTTGGGTCTCGGCATTAATTCAGCGTGGGTCTCTCAATCTATCTTGGTGTTTGGCTGATGGTATAATCAGTTTACATTTGTCGTGGTTTATTACAGATTGCTAATTGGGTTGAACTCTGTAATAGTATGTGATTTTGCTCATAATAAAATCCCTCCAAACTGGTTCTCAAAGTGGATGTAGACCGAATTGGTCGAACCACTATATATCGTTGTGTGCTTATTATCGCTTTCTTTGTGATTATCTGGCTGTTGCGTTCTGATTGAATTCATAAACTATATCAATTAGTTGGGAGTTTGGTATAGTCAACAAGTGGTACTAGAACTTGGGTGTATTATTCTCAACACTTGCCAGCCAAGACATTTAGGCAAGTTCCTCTCTACATGCTCTAATTCTTTCATTTGGAGGTTCAACGGTCAGAATTTATTTCATTGATTCGTTCAAGTAATTGGAGTTGTCCTAGTTCTTCTTCTTTCCCTCAGAATCATAACGCTCCAAAGATAGTTTGGATTATGAGAGGAACATGTTGACAAGTCGTCTGCTTAAATTTTCATTTATCCCAAGATATATTATCTATTTTTTCTTCATTAAACATTTATTAGCATAATGACATTCTCCTCTGCATTTGTAGCAATATAATTTCATTGGTTTCTTCTGGAAAGATCAATCTTTTATTCTATGTCATTCTATGGCCTCTCATAAAGTAACGAGTTTCATACTTCTTCGATTATATATCTTGATATCGAATCATTTTGATAGGAGTCTTTGTTGTTGATAACTTCTTTAACAGTGAGAATTCTAATGATTGTTTATAGGGTTATCTGGAGTAGTTTGCTTTCTTCTTTCTAGATAGAAGATGGCCATTTTTTTGAAGAGCATGAAGTGTTTTGGACAATTCCTTGAACTTCTATCTCATTGCAGGTTTATAGTTCCTTTTTTCAATTATTGGAGTTGATAATTGTCAAAGAAGTAAGATTATGCCATATGGATATTGTTTTCAATTATTCAATTAAAGTGTTATATATAAACTCTTTCTTCCATACATTTTAGAAGACCATCCATAAATTGCATGAACTTTCAAGCCTCCCATTGCTTTGCATCCAAAATTCTTAAGGAAATAGAAATGTAAAAACATCTAGTATGAATAGCAAATAAAACTTGTGTAAATCATACCAATTTGACAATTAATCACATGCTTAACCATTCTAATTATTCTTCAAAAACTTTTATAAAAAATTAATAAGAGAGGAAATTTTATAAAATTTTGAACCAATGCAAATTGTACTTTTTTATGGTTAAATTAGCATGATAGTTAGTGTAGATTGATAATACCAATGCTTATAGAAATCCAAGAAGTGGTTAGATTTTCCTTTTTTTTTTTTTTTTTTTTGTCCAAATTCTATTGGCCTATCTCCCAAAAGCTTGCTTTTTTCATTTCGTCTTTGTAAATTGTTTATTTCGACATTATTATATGATAATAGCTGTGGACCAATCATAAGTATAACAACAACAATATTATTATTATTATTATTATTTGAGAAATTTTGTTTTATTCAGAAGTTCTACATTCTTAAAAATTATTCTATCATGTCCTAATTCTCGTTTGTTTATCTTTTAAATATAAAAAGAAAAAAAAAGTAAAGATTCTAAATATAAATTGAAAGAAAAATAGAAAAGAATCGAATAAATTATCTTTCTTCTATTGGCAAGAGGCTGTAGTCTTCTATTCTAGATTTAGAAGGTAGATACAATTCTCTTTATTAGTTCAAAGAAAAGAACAATTTTGGACTTCAATTATTTACATAGATTTTCTAAAAGAAATTTGTTTTAAATAATAAATTATTAAATATACTTATAAATATAGTAAAATTTTATTTTCTAACATTTATATAATGATAGATATAGATAGATTCTGTAACGCCTCGAGTTTAGAAGATGAACATGAATGAACTGAAATCACAGCTAAATGAGAGTGATTCAAAAGACATGAAAGTAAGGTTAAAAAAGACTTATAAGAATTAAAAAGTTAACAACTATACCAATAAGGTGCACCTTCCTTTTCAGTGGTTCGACCATATAAACTCCAAAGTTAATGTGCTTAGGTCGAAACAATTCTATGTTGATTTGTGGGAACGAATTTCACTCTAATATGTCTTTAAGACAAGTAAGAATGATGTTAGGAATGACTTTCACTTTAATAAGGTTTTAAGACAAGTAAGAATGATGCTGCCATGTCGCAAAGGAATGAGATATGAATTCTGAATCCTGGACCTAGGACATTACAGATTCTATCAGTGCATAGAAAGTAAATTTTTGGTATATTTGTAAATATTTTCAATAGTTTTGTTAGATTTAAAAACAATCATATCTAAAATAACAAAATAGGGGTTGCTAACTTAAATTGATCAAGTATTTTTAACCTTTTTCTCTGTCTCTTAGAAAATTTTTTGTCAAGAATAGCAAATTTGACAGAATATTTACAAGCTATAGCAAAGTTTCAGATTCTATCAGTAACAAACTTTTGACAGTCAGTGATATCCTTCTATCTGTGGCATTAATAGCCAATAATATAAGGATATCAGTAGGATATCAGTAGCTATCATTGAAAATACTCCTAAAAATATGTTTTCAAATAATTTTTTTGCACTTATATTTCATGAGGGATTGGAACTTGGGATTTCTACCTATGTGTTTGGTTTCTTATTTTAAATTTTTGGGTTAGCTAATCTGTTTAGTTTTTTTTTTTTTTTTTTTGAATTGTACATCCTAAATTTATGATGTATCAAATTTCTAAATAATTTTTTTTCATATTTTGTAACTATAATATTTCAATTTCTTGACACTGTTGATTTTTATGACAATAATGTTAAAAACGAGAAATTTTAACATTCAATAACAATAATTTTGATTACAATTGTATTAACATGAATGATGTAATTAGAAATATTACAAATCATTCGCAAAATATAACAAGTCATGTAATCAGATGAGGTTTATGAAAGTTCCAGTTAAGCAACGTTAAAAAGGATCTAATAAGTTCCAAAATAAGCACAACCAAAAGAATCATGCAAAAGCAAAAGTCAAGTAGAATTACATTTAACTATATGTATGGTTGTTTTCTTTGATACATATACAATGTATTTTACACCACTTTTATCAAAAGAGTATAAATAAAAATGAGTTTTATTTTTAAAAAAACACTTTTTTCTTAAATCAATCCAAATAAGTCCTAAATCTTCTAGTTAAATTGACCAACGAGAAAATAAAAAATATTATTAAACTAAAAATAAACCATGGTATTTGTGATATATATTTACAATATTTTCACTACATTACCAATATGTTAATATTTGATTTACATGAGAATATATCACAATATATAGATCTATCAATTTTCATTTAGAAAAAATATAAGTGATTTATAAAAATAATTTTTGATCACGTATATTTTAAGAATAAGTGGAGGGAAGAAATTAAATCACTAACTTGGGAGTTCGTAATCCAAGCTTTACTAGAGTTGAGTTATGATGTTTTTATTTTCAACTTCTTTTATTATTTTCTTAAAAAGGTAAAAATGTGACATTTATTATAGGCATTTTATGATCATGTCTTATATAATCCACGATGAAAAAATACCAAAAATCTGATAAATTTTTTTAGGACTATAATGATGACCGTTGTGTTAAAACTACCATAGACATAGTTATCTTTAAAATGAGCCATACTTTATAGAATGGGTTAGCATATAAATTATAATGAGCCCTCGGAAGAAAGAGCCCCATTAGAAGCATGATCATCCAAGAATGACTATAAGAAATGCAAGAATGGAGCCTGGTCGTATTTCGTTAGGTTATGGGATTTTGATTCACCGGCGCAATGGCGATGGTTGAGAAAGATTGTGAGAGAGTGGAGTTGGGACCGAGTGGGGGCCTCCAATTCCCTCAGTGGAACCAATTATCGCCGGAAGTGGAAGCTGCAATGTCAAGCAAAAGTAAACCCCAAAACCCTCAAAAGCCAAACCCAAACGCAAAAGTCCCTTCTAAAATCCCTATCGCTCACCCACCCTCTTCCTTCTTCCTTTCACCAAAATTCTTCATAACTTGTTCCCACCAACAACCCCCCAATCATCATCATCATCTTTCCTTTTCATTTTTCTCTCTATTTTCTCCCCCTTCATTCCACTCAAACCACCTCCTCCTCATGTAAGTCCCTCTCTATCTCTCTTTTTGTGAATCTTCTCGGTTTTGGAGAATTTTTTGTGTGATTTCCAATGGGTTCTGTTTGTTTTCTTCAGGTTGTTGAGTTTTTATTAGTCCTGTGATGAGTCCGTTTGTGATTGATCTATGGTTTTGTTGATTAGAAGGGAGGAGATTAAGGGGTGTTGTTCTTGTTGGCGAATTTGATTTTCTGATGGATTCCTTTGATGGGATTTCTGTGTTTGGGTATGATGTGAATTCCAGCAACATGGATGATTCTGATTCTTCCGGGGTTCTTGAAATTTATGTACATCATGCTAGAAACATTCACAATATATGCATATATGAAAATCAGGATGTTTATGCAAAATTTTCACTCACCTATAATCCAGACCAGACCTTGTCCACTAGAGTCATTAATGGAGGTGGGAAGAATCCTGATTTCAATGAAAATTTGAGGATGAAAGTTGCACAGCTTGATTCTGTGCTCAAATGTGAGATTTGGATGCTTAGTAGGGCTAGAAACTATTTGGAAGATCAGCTTTTGGGATTTGCTTTGGTTCCACTATCACAAGTTGTTGGTAAAGGGAAAGTGACAGAGAATTATAGCCTCTCTTCTACAGATCTCTTCCATTCTCCGGCCGGAACAGTCCAGTTGAGTCTGTCTTTAGATAAATCATTGCCTGTTGATGAATTGAATTCGGTATCAGATCTGCCAGTTAGTTCATCTATATCTTCCGAAGTTGTGTTGTTGGACAGGAAAATATCAGAAGTGGTGTTGGATTCAGCTGAGTATTCTAGGATTGAGTTCCCTGATGTTAACGTGGTGATGGAGAACCAACAAATGGTGTCCGAGTACTTTTCTTTGGCCGGAAATGATTCTTGTACAATGCCTGGAATTGCCACATTTCTCCGTCTTGGTGCGTCGTCTCCCCAACCACCCTATGACTTTGAAATGACTGCTAATTCAACTGAAGAACACCAACCGGGATCAATTTCCCCAAATGACAGCAGCATTCAAAACTCCAGCTTGTTAAGCTCCACAACAACGAGTTTGAGTGATGATCGAAACTCGGTTGATTCTGCTGAAAAGAAGATCCGTTTCTCAGGTGAGTCATCAAATTATGTGAAGGCTTCAGTCACTTCTATTGAAGCCAGAAATCAAATATCTGGTCCTTGTCCAGATACTCCAACTTCACGGAAGAGTGGCCGGGCTGCAGAGGATAAGGAATCAAAATTTTCAAACAATAAAGATAAGATTAGCATAAAAAAGGAAGGAAGTATCCCTTCTGTTAAATTTGGTCAACTGTTTTCAGCTCCTTTAGGAAACATTAATGTTGATGCTGAGCAGTCTGCAATGCAGCAGCAAATTGTGGACATGTATATGAAGAGTATGCATCAGTTTACAGAGTCTTTGGCAAAGATGAAACTTCCGATGGATCTTGATAAGCCCGAGCATGAACACCGAGGTGTTGTGCTTCAAACCCATGATCCCAAACCAGAAATCAACCAAAAGAAAAAGGATGGTTCTCGGGTTTTTTATGGTAGCAGGGCATTTTTCTGATAATCATATAGGTAGTGGAAATTCGACACTTATAGCAGGGTACGGAACTCATAACTTATCAGAACCTATACAAATTTCCCTGGCCTTATAATCAAATGGTATTTATAACTAATCTTTAATACTATTTTTTGTTTTGTTTAGCTTGCAACTTTTCTTAAAGAGTAGTTCCTAATATATCTATACTAAATCATCTGTCACAGTCATGGCAACATGACATTCTTTGTCTTGTGATTAGAGTTTCGTTTTTTTTTTTGCGCAATGTATAGAGTTTGATTGTATCCAAGCAAGCTGTACTAACACAGAGTTTGCTTATATGTTAAATAACAACAGTCTTTCTACTCGTTACTCTTATTATTCCACTGTTTAAGAGTAGAAATCATTTATATGTTTATTCCACAACTTTTCTTTCAAACATGACTGTAAATTGATCGATTATAGGTTTAACAGAAAAATCATCCAGATCATAAGGATCCGCAGTTAAAAAATTTTACTCTAAAGTAGAGCATGTTAACCATTTGTGATACACTTTTTTTTGTGGATATACATAATGCTAATGGTAATAGGCTTATTAACTATTATTTTTCTTTATGTGATATTTTTATAAATCCTTTTCAATTCTTACCCCACTCTTAAAGTGATAAAGTCATTGTTCGAATTTTATTTTTTATGAAATGATTATCTAATGGACCCTCAACTTTGTTATTTTTATATATAACCAAGTTTTTGTTAGATCAATAGTCCTTTGGAATGTTTTAAATTTGTTATCTAATGCTCTGAATCACCATGCACGAGGTCTAACCAGGAAAGGGCCTAGGGCCAATACTCTATGTTGGAATGCCTAAAACTTGAAATTGTAATTGTATTTTATGCTATTTATGATTATGAGCCTAGAGACTAGAGAGGTGTCATATATAAACCTTCTAACACTATGGCACCTTTCCAATCTATCTTGTGTGATATTTGTCTCTACTCATGAACATAGCTAACATACTTTTAACAAACCATGTAAATCTTGTGTAGGTAGATCTTTATTGCATACATTTTCTCTCTTTTTTTTGTTGGTTCCATAACACGCTATACAGTCAAGTTAACTGATTTTTGTTTCATTTAGAAGCCAAAGGAACTTTATCAACACATTGAAGCAATCTCGTATTAGAGGGAAGGTAAAAGGGTAAAAGAAGGGTTAAGGAAATGTATGATTAAGAATGTTGAAATTTATACATTGGAGTGGAGTTGTGGGGCAGGAAGAGGTCATGTTTTGTCAACACAAAGTGCTTTCATGTTTGGAAATGCAATGGGAAAAGGGGACTAATTGTTTGTATTGTTAGATTAGACAAAGGAATCCAAAGTAGTTATTAGCTACTAACTGTTTAGAATTAAGTTACATCATCCACTTTCACATTGAAAATTTCTAAACACACCTTATTGCCTTTATGAAAAAAGTGAACTTGACTGTGGGTTGTTTTTGCCTTGTGTGCTATGTTTCTTTGCTTTCTTGGTGCTTTATTTTTCCTCTCCCACCAACCTTAGTGTCATCAAGTGGCCCATGGCTTGTTTGACTCTACCAATTCTTTGAACTTCAAATGGGTCACTTGTGTTTTTTTAGAATCGGAGTTCTTTCGTATGGAATATGTTTGAATTTCTCTCTTAAAATTTAAAATGTTTTCTTCTTTGACTCGTTTTAACAATTTGGTGTTTATTGAATATAGGATTGAGAAGTTTGAATTTATGTCATATGTGTTTGGATTACATAAAATGATGGATGACTCAAAATGGTTGACTGGAGAACCAGGGATAATGACAAATTTGAAAATTTTGAATTTAAAGGCAAGAAGCTTCGTTTCTTTCATCATTTAAAATACATCAAACATGTCGATAATGATACTTTATATTTTAGGGTTAAACATTGACATGTAGGTATATTTGATATATTGTAAAAAACCTATGAAATAAAAAAAATAGGCAACATGCAATAAATGTGAATATAATATAAATAATAATAGACATGTTAACTTGTTTTAAAATTTTATTTATTTTTGTTAACTTGTTTTAAAACTTTATTTATTTTTATAGTTTCGTAGATAAATTCCTTGTATCGATATTTTATTGATGATTCCATTTACATTTATATAAAATTGAAATTTTAGTATTTTAGTTGATACCAATATTTTTAGGTTACCGACTATAAAGAAAAGCATGGAATGAGATTTTAAACTTTTTGAGATTTTATATGAGCTTCCTTATGGAGTCAAATGAGAGACTAATTTATAATTTCAAGAGGGTTAAATCCTATTTTTAACTATGCTATTGGTTTTTGTCTATTATGGTTAAAGAAAATGGTATTTTAAAAAATATAACAAAAGTGTTAAAATATTTACACTATATAGAACAATTTCGAAAACGAGAAAATTTACAGGTCCAAAATGGAAAATACAAAAATACTCCTGATTAATTGGTACTCACCGCGTGTAATATATTTAGTAAACGATCGTTTAGATTAGATTATTCATATTTAGTTATTCTTTCTTACACGATCGTTTAGATTTGGCTAATCTAAACGATTTTTTCAAAGATTCTTTCGTACACGATCGTTTGGACTTGACTATTTTGGTACACGATCGTTTAAATTTAATCATTTAAATTTGGATAACCAAATCTAAACGATTTTTAAAAAAAAAATTGGTACACGATCGTTTAAATTTTAACTTTTTAAAAGATTCTTTGATACAATCGTTTAAATTTGACTATTTTTTTTGTACATCATCATTTAGATTTGACTATTCAATATCCAAACGATTTTTTTTTTACAATCTTTTATATTTGTCACACGATCTAAACAACCATAACAATTCGAAAAAAATTTAAATAACAGTTTAAAAAAAAATTGCAGACAAAGAGAAAAAGATGCTAGAGAGAAGAACAAAATTGTAGAAAATGAGAGGAGAAGAAAGACGATGAAAAGAAGAATAAACCTAGAATATTTTTAAAAAAATTGCCAGCTTAATGGCCATTTTCATTTTGTTACTCGGATCGTAAATATTTTTTCGGTTTGTTATATTTATAAAAATTAACCTAAAAGAAATTTGAAAAAGGTAATTCTTTTAAGTTTGTTTGCAAAATTCTAATAAATACTATACATGGTAATGAAATCCTATAGTTCAAAGCTATGGCAATATGTCATGAATGTTATCAAGTGAAGTGCTAAAATTTGATAAAAGGAATGAGATAAACTTGAAAGTTAATGGACAAGAACCTTAACTAATAACGACTGAATCTTGCATAAATATTCATATACAGTGGATTCCTATAATAATCCAATATGGACGATTTTTTATTGACTTACTGTGAACCTTGCAAATTAGGTTTCACTTATTTTTTTTATTAAATAATAATAATAATAATAATAGAGAGAGAAAATTGGGTATAGGATCATTTTCAATTTGTGAGTCCTAATTCTCGATTAAATCCTCCAAATAATTTTGATTTCAACTTTTAAGAATTAGGTTAGAAATGAATTTACCTTATGATCGCCTGTTTGGGGCGAAGAAAAAACAACTTTGGCCTAAGATTCAAACTATCTATAAGATAGGGTGATTAATGCTACTTTAATGTTGTGAAAATTATATTATTTTGTGTATGGTTTATAGGAGTAATTTGAAAAGGTGTACTGACTACCACAAAGAAGGACCATTTTTACTTACTTTTCATCGCTCAAATGCTTGATAGATTGGCCGGCACTGAGTTCTATTTTTTTATGGGCCGGTACTTTGTGATAACCAGATCAAGATTGCGTTAGAATATCAAGAGAAAACAACCTCACCTTCCTGTATATAACCTTCGTCACATTTCCACACAGCCATTTGGGTTATGCAATGCACCAAGCATGTTCTAGTAGTGTATGATAGCTATCTTTCCTTTCTTCTAAGAACATTCGATGGAATTTTTCTGTTAGACCCCCTATCATCCACACATACAAAAGGAAGGGCAAAAATGTAAAAGCTCAAGTAGCAAATGATATGGGAATAATAGAAAAAGCCTGTGAGAGTGGGGCCCACGGGGAGGATTGAGAGGTGAAATATAAATAGGCCCTTATAGGGTTTCGTAGCTAGGTTTTAGGATGGATATCTTTTGATAGGAAAGGTTATTGTAAGCCTGGGAAAATGCTTAGCTTGTTATAAAGTGGTTGGGTATGTTTTCTATTATCATTGCTTGTTATTTTCATATTACTACTGATGTAATCTTTTTTTGGCTTATACATAAATAAAGTATACCAGAGTGTTGCCTCTGTTTTGCCATTGTTGGGTATTTTTAGTGTTATACTTGTAGAATCTCTATATATTGGTCTCAAAGCCACTGCACTAGGGGTGGTGACGCGACTAATGGCGCCAAGGCAAATAGAAGAGAGAATAGATGGAACAAGGAGATAATGGGCTTGAAAGAGAACCGAGATGAAAAAAACCATGGACCGAATAGCTGCCGAAATGAAGGAAAGCCATAGTTACAAGCGAAGAGATGAGTTCGGAACTTCTAATGGTTCGGTTATGAAGTTAAAAGGGAAATACGAAGAAACTGACAACCCTGGAGAAACCAATACAACGTATATTGACCGAAGCAAATATAAAAAACTCGAGATGCCGATCTTCACTCGGGAGAATCCTAAGTCATGGATCTTTAGAGCATAGCACTTCTGTTGGGATTTATGTCCTAAAACTCGTAGATTATAAATATAATCTATTGACCGTTATTAATAAAGTGTTATTATTGTAATAATTGTTATTGATTAAATTATTAGTTTTGTCTTAATAACCCAAATCCACTAAACTAACATCCTAAGTTGTTTAATGAGTCTTGAACGGTATGTAGAGACATACAAGGATCAATGTTCGAGATCAGCTTAAAGGGTCTATAATATAGAGATAAGGTTGGGTACCTTATCCTGGTAACACTATGGATACAACTCATTTTGTATTTGATACAAACGCAATGATCCAATGCGTTCGTGAGGTGACATGTGAGTGAGAGTATCCTATACAATAAGTTTGCATAAGACCAAATCACTAGATGTAACTCCAAAATAGTAACAAAAGGCCCTACGCTCTCTATGGCACGAGAGAGGTTTCTGTTTATTGGTTGGACCATAAACAGGTTATTCATTAGACGAGCACTGGTATTTAAGAACTAGAAATAACCCAGGGGTAAAACGGTAATTTGAACCAGCTAGTGTTACGAAACTAGTTTCATAGCTCGTAAAGGGTAATGAGATTTATTTATATTTTTAATTAAACTTTATTGTATAAATTTAATTTTGGATATGATTCAAAATTAATTTATGAGAGATAAAATATTTGAATGAGTTCAAATATTAATTTAATGTGAATTATATTCATATTAAAATTATTGGGTATGAGTGAAATTTATATTTGAATATGATTCAAATTTGAATTACATTAAATATAAGATATTTAATTTAGCAATGAATAAATAGAAGAAATTTGAGCTTTAATGTTAGGTGGAAAAAATGAAAAATTGGCATTAATGTCATTTTTCAAAAGACGGATGATTAATGTCGATTTGAAAATGACATTAAATAGTAAGTTTCAATGTCGGTGTAAAACCGACATTAATCATCCTCCTTCTTTTTATTTATTTTTTTATTTTATAAAAAGTGAATTTCTCTCTCATACTTTACTCTTTTCTCTCATTAATCACGATTTTCTTTCTCCAAGTCAAGTATCTTCTTCTCTTCTTAATCACTACAAGAATTAGGGTCTTCCCCAACGCAGCAACACATCGTCAAAAGCCTTAAAAACGTCGCTAAAAGCCTGTCGGGGATATTTTCCGTAACGCAGCTCGCGCCAACGACGACAAAACTTTCCGCGGTGCAAAAGTCAGTACGTCGCATAAGGCTTCCGCGGCGTGGGGTCTCCAAAGACTTGCTCGACGCAGACGTCGCAGAAATGTTTTGCGATGTAGACGTCGCGAAAACCTATTGCGACATCTACGTCGCAATACGTTTCTGCGACGCTGCGTCGGGGAAGGGTTTTTTTTTTTTTTTTGTATTTCGTCTTTTTCTTGTATTATTATTATAATTTTATTTTTTTCTATTATTTTTATTATTTATTTTACTAAGGCCCGACGTAATAAAATTTGTAGTAAAATGATTAAAATAAAAATATTGTTCATTACAAAATGATACATGATATATGTTTAACACCAAAAAAAAAAATGACATAATTCAAAACATTACATTAAAAAAAAACTCGAAATCTAATGTTGTAGTGCGTTGTATGTACGGACGACAAACTTACAAATGACATAAAAGTATAGGTAGAAATATCACATATGGAAAGTTAAACAAATTAAATATTGAAAAGTGCCTACTCAAGTGATCACGGGCCTCTTTGTGTCCGACTCATCTCCTCGAGCATCTTCTTCATCTCTTCCATTTGTCGTGCATAGTTTGCCATTTGTTGATCTCGCTCCGCCATTTTTCGATCTCGCTCCTCCTCCCTCAGGAGTTGTTCTTGGAGCATTTAGTTAGCGTTTTCAAGGCTCAGTCTTAGTTCGCTAACCTCCGCTATGTGTGTCTGGTAGTCATACATATTGGAGGAAGAAGATGAAGCGGCAATCCTAGACTTGGGTTTTGGACCCCAACCAAGACCTTTTGAGTAGCCCGGTCGTCTACCCAAAACTGTCTTGCATATCTCGTCTTGAGTTAGTGGTTCAGAACCCGCTGGGACAGGCTGAGACGGAAGTTCCACCCTAGATCACTCTCAAGCCCGAGATCCATTCACCGAACAGTCGCTACAAGAAATCCCTCCACCCAGTCGTCATCGTGCTCACCACCGCGGCCAGTCGTGCTTCTGTCGTAAGAAATATCTCATCCCCAGTTGTCTTTGAATCCATCACCGTCACCACCAACGTGTCCAATCATCGTCGTGCTTCCATCGGAAGAAATTCCTCATGCCCAGTCATCTTCGAATCCACCACTATCGCCACCACTGCATGCCCAGCCGAGTCTGTCTTGCAAGCTCGGATCTGGTTTGCCCATGGTCAGATCTGTTGTAGAAGTGTCGCCCATTGAATGCCTTGAATGATTCTGAAGTCGGCAATGTGAGTTTCACTTTCTCTCTGTATAACTTCCAAGACGGTGTTCGACTGTGCAGAGCCATTCAACTTTTGCTTAATGACTATTCAAGTCTGACGGTAGTGTCATTTTTCATTCACGAAAATATAGCTCTTTGTAACAGTCACTTTTTCTCCATTTTTCTTAATTTTTCTCTAATTAGGCTTTCAGAAAAATGTAGTTCCATCATATACTCATAAGAAGAACTTGGCAAACTATGGCAAGGATGTACAGTATCTTAAGCAGTTTGGTGTAGCATTATGTGATGAGGATGGAATGATAATTGTGGAAGATGATATTGCTAATGATAATCACTCAACTTGTTTGTGTAATGTGTGTAAAAGGAAGTTACCGTATAAATATATTCTTTTAAATCAAACCTTTTTTATTAATTGCACCTTTTGTGGAGTTTACCGTCGACAGGTGTCAAACAACTCCTGCTATAAACTTACAGTGGTAGTTTAATCCTTCCTCAATTGATACACAAATTGCAACAGAATCTCACTATAATTTGCTTGGATCCTTGTTGGGAAGGTGAAGCTTTTTTACTTTCAAATCATTCAGTGGCTAGAATGCCTGGAATCTATAATTTGGCCCTTTATGCTATTTACGATTTTGATTCTAAATTAAAGTATAGAGAAGTGCATCATATCTAAGCTCTCTAACCTTAGGCGTCTCAGTAATTTATAATTTGATATTTTTTCTCTAATAATAAAATTGTTATCTTCTTTTGCCCGTGGACGTCAGACACGCTATATGTAAAGCAAGTAAATTTCTGTGCAGTTTCTTTAGTATTTATGCTTTTTGTTTTCTTTGATTGTTGATTGTGTAACATGTTTAACTCTCTCACTTTGATATTTACACTGTTTTTTTGTGTCTCTAAGTACAGCAATAAAGAGGCTAAGGAAACAATTTTATACTCATACAATAGGCACATCAATGGCTTTACAGCTCTGATAGATCAGAAAATTGCTGAGGATATAGCAAGTAAAATATTCATCCAATTTTAATTGATAGCGTTCTAATGATATCCCAAATAAATAACTCCTGCTAAGGATCTAGAAACATCCTTGACAAGTTGAATCCCTTTGTTTTGTTTCTGCTTGGCATTGACATCCTTGACAAGTTAATTTCTAAAGGATGATGAAAGATGATTTTTCAAAATTTATTGATTTCATAAGAGGGTAAAGAGTGGTTATTAGCCATAATCTATTGATAGCCTTCACGATTGCTTTCTGTTAACTTTCCCTTCGAGCTTTGTTGTCTGTCTCTTATCCAGAGAATATTCTTCTCTATTAAGGGTTTTGAAAGCTTCCATATCATTGTTTATCTACTTCATTTTGTTAGGTTTGATTGGTGGTTATTTAAGGGACTCAATATCTTTTCTCTAAATGCTGCTTTCCCAAGGTTCTAATGTATTTTCAAGACAAGCATCAGTCTTAGCTTGTTTGATTTGAATTTTCCATAGTTAAAGTTTTTTTTTTCTTGACGTCTCTCTCCTTTCTATTTGCAGAATTTTCTTATTTATGCTTAAGTGGGATTGTACCTATTCTAGTTTAAGTATCTTGTATTGATCTATGTGTTAAAATAAGCATACTTGGCAAGTTCTCTTGTTGGTTTTTTTATTTTGATCATTAGCTTCTTTTTCGCTTTTAATTTTGTTCAATAACAAGTTGAAGCTCCATATGGTAATGAAGTTGAAGTTCGATCTTAGACGGTTCATCCAAATGAGTTTGTTGGATTTTCTCCAATCTTTTCAACTTTCTTTCTTCTGTAATATATTTATTTATTCATTTATTTTCACAGCCCCATTCGATCTCCTTTAACATGGCATTATTGAATATTGCCATGAATGACAGCTACTGCTGCAGATCTGCATAGTCCCCCCCCAATGGATCGCCATTTGCGATTGGGTTTGAGAGAGAAATAGAGCTGGAGAGTGATCCATTTCAAGTTCTTGCTCAATCTGTTAATGTCCATTATGGTGAAAGGCCTAATCTTCCTAGTAAGTATTTTCTAAGTCAATACTTGTTATTATAATATCAAAATTCATAAAAACATGTATACTTTTTATATTAAAAATAAGAATCCACTGTGATTGGATAGATAGTTAAATTAATTTCTTAAGAAGTATAAATTTAAGCTAAGAGGCTATGTTCATAGGGAAAAGAAACACATAGTTTAATGCTTCTTCTAGAAGTGTTTCTTTATGTATATTATATAGTTATGAAAATAAATATAATAACAGTTTTGAATTTTTTATGGGGGGTAGGAATGGTTGTGGAAATGCAAAGGGGAAAACATTGGAGTTATGGCTTCAGGTCCAAAGAAATTGAGGCAAGAAGTTGCTGCCATTTGTGACTAAAAACCTTCATTCTGATTATCCGAGCTAGAGTATAGGGAGTGTGTGCGTATATGGGAAGCTAAGATATGTTCATCTTATAATAAAGTTTAACATAAGTTCCATAAAATATATTATTAAACTTCTGAATTGTTTTTAGAAGCAAATTGTACTTACTAGAGTTAGATATTAGTAGTTTGATGACTGTATATTGTTTTTCAAGCTCAAGGTGTATTATGGTGTAACAGTTGTCTGGAGCTTTAGCTCAAGGTGTATTATGTTCAAGGCCAACTTCTTAACTTTTGGTATTCTTCCTTGTCAAAGTGGGTGTAGTATGCAAAGATGCAAGTACCCACATTGGCATCAATTTAGTAAGTTATATCTTCTATTTGGTTTGAATCATTGACTCCGTAGGGATATTTAGTTAGCGAATTATTAAAATGGTAAATAACTTGAGTAACCTTTCAAAATAATAAATGCTATTATTTGGTTTTCCTAAACTTAGTTGTCTATGCATTATAGGTAGTGAAATAACTTATACTATTCATTTTTCCTTCCTTTTCATGGAGTTCTGCTTGTATTGAATTTTATTAATCTTTCTATTGAAAACAATGGTTTGTTGAAAGAAAAATATATTTTTAACTTTGTTGGACTGATCACTGGAAGTACTTTCCTATTTTATTTTCGTTCCCCAGATTCGTCACTCCACTCATAAGATCCGTTCAACTTTGTTTCATTCATTAGATCCACGATCAAATCACCTCAAATACCATTGGCAACCACTTGATCCTAAGCTCTCAAAGTCAGAAATTGAAAACCCATTTTTTTGGAAGTTTCTCTTTGATGGGTTTGTTTATGTTTTTTCTTTGTCCAGCTCGGGTCGTAAAATAGTAATGGTGAAAGCTAAGCGATTATGTATCAGTTTGAAAGCTAAGCGATTTTTTCTTTGTTTATTTTCTACATGGTTGATTAGATATTGTTTGTAGAATGATTGAAGTCATATCGGGTTAAAAGCTAAGCGATTGTTTAGATAGCCAAACGATCGTTGAAGGTTGAAGACTGCGAAGGCGTCTAAGATTTCTTATTTAAGTCTTGTATTAGGATCTTGTTCATGTATTGTTGTAGAATGTATATATATAAAACACAATATTAAGATTTCATTTTGTATATACATATGTAAAAGAGAAATATTATAGTTTATAAAATAATATTGATTTTATTTATTTGTTGACTTAAGAAAAATATTTATATGGATCCATAATATCGTTTTTTAACTATTTGGAGAAATAAAAAAATAGACAATAATGTAAAAATTTAATAAAAATAAATTTGTAAAAACGGACCCAAAAAATAGACAATAATGCAAAGATGTCAATTGCCAACCTACATTAAAGGCCAAATTTCTTCTAGTGAAATGTGGGGAGAGATAAAAATTTCAATTTTTGTCTTTAATGTCAGTTTTTAAAAAGTAGATCTTTAATGTCGATTTTAAACCAACATCAGAGATGAAAGATTAATGTCGGTTTAAAACCAACATTAAACATCTGCATTTTAAAAAGTGACACTAAAGATCTGTTTTTAATTTTTCCAACCGACATTAAAGGTCATATTTCTTGTAGTGAAATAATTGTTTAAATATTATATAATTGTAGGTTATCCATATAAAAGGTTCTTTTCCTTGTCTTTAGTTGTATGATTATATTGTTGAAAGTATGTATTTTTTAGGTAGGGTCATTTAAAGAATGAAATGTATACCAAAGATAGTAATTATTGTACAAAAGATTATCAAATGGTTACAACAATATACATGCAATAGGAGGAGGAACTATACAAAAGAATTGAGTAACAGAGTACAAAAGAATTCACTACGTAAAAAACCTTTCAGGTAAAGTTTTACCCAAATTTCTTAATAAAATTGTGAATTATATTGGAAGTTGGGGCCGTGTCTCAAGAAAAATCTTGATAAGTTGTAACTCCAAAAAAAAAAAGTTAATTTTGGATTTAATTATCTTAATTTTTATTTAATTATGTTGAAATTGTTAGGTGTTCTGTTAGAATTATTTAATGGGGCATTTTCAAAAGTAGCAAATTATTGAAATTATTTACAAAATTTAGCAAAATTCATCAAATTCTCTGTAGAGCTGAGGACTGATGGACACTCCATGCAGCGATAGTAAGCAGAGTAAACTTTGTTGCATGGGAGGAGTTCAAGAGGGAGTTTAGAGACAAGTTCTACCGTTGTTCCTTTTGTGACGCAAAGAGAAAGGAATTTATGAATCTGGTTCAAGGTGACATGACTGTCCTAGAGTGTGAGAAAAGATTTACTAAGTTAGCTAAGTACGCTTGAGCCCTTGTAATTGATGAGACTTATAAGTGCAAGCGATTTAAAGATGGCTTGTGATTTGAGATTAGAGCACCGGTGATAGCCAACATGGATTGGTCAAACTTTTCGAAATTAGTTAAAGTTGTCATGAGAGTTAAAAGATGGATGACAGATGAAAAAGAAGAAAATGTTGCAAAGGAAGAACTATACGGTTAGAATCCTAGTAGAATGCAAGATGGTGAATGCCGCAATGAGAATAGGCATTATGCATCTAGCGTCCAGCAACGAGGAAATTTCAAAACTCGTTCTCATGTTCCATCTGTATCCAAAATAAGTCATGGAGAAAAATTTCAGAGTAAAGGCCAAGGAAGAGGAAATACTTCCATGTGGACAGAGAATGTTCTTTAAAGGAGACAGGCAATTAGACCGAGTCCAAACTGTAAAGAAAGGACCAGTTTCCAAATAAATGTTTCAATTGCGGAAAGCAAAGACATTTTGCTAGATATTATCCTAACTTAGGAATTCTAGGTAACCTAAGGATCGTATTTCAACTAGTCAACCAGACTTACCACCCAGATGAAGTTGAAGTAGGGCCTATTGGAGTCGGAGGACCTGAAAGGTTCAAGTCTCAAGGAAAAATTTGCCATGTGACCTAAAGTGAGGCTAGAAACAATCCTCGCGTGATTACAACATTGAGGATTTGTAATTCTCCTACTCTTGTATTGTTTGACTTTGAAACATAAGATAAAGCCCTTAAAAAGTGGAATGTTAATTAGCACACCTCCAGGCGAGGCATTGATGGTAGAGTCCGTGTGTAGAAATTGTGAGATACAGGTTGAGAATGTCGTGATGAAGGTTGATATACTTTTATTTGAGCTTGATAAGTTAGGTGTGATTTTGAGAATGGATTTCCCTACCAAGTATCATGCAGTATTGAATTGCTCCATTAAGAAGGTAGTATTGAGGGAACCAGTAAAGTTTGAAAATAAATTTGTGGGCTATAAAAAAGTGGAGCAAGCAAACATAATATATGTACTTAAAGCGAGAAAGTTGATAAAGAAAGGTCATACTGCCTATCTTGCTCGCATAGTAGACACCCAGGTTGTCAAGAATGACCCAAGAAGCGTACCCATAATTTGTGTACCTAGATGTGTTTCCAAATAGAAAAATTAAGTTTACAATTGAAGTTGTGCCTAGAAACTAAATTCCTTAACGCATGGCACCAAGCGAGCTAAAATAGTTAAATGACCAATTGCAAGAATTTCTAGAAAAAGGTTACATCTGGTCAAGTACTTCATGTACACCTTGGGGAGCCTCGTCTTGTTTGTAAAGAAGAAAGAATGATCAATGGAGCTATGTATTGAATATCAACAATTGAATAAGGTGACAATCAATAATATATAAGTATCCTTTTTCGCAAATAGATGATCTCCTTGATTAACTAAAAGGAGCCTCAATATTCTCCAATATCGATTTGTGTTCAGGCTACCATTACCTAAGGATTAAGGAATCAAATATATAGAAGATAGCCTTTAGAACATGTTATGGACATTTTGAGTTCTTGGTGATGCCTTTTGGATTGACCAATTGCTCTGCTGCTTTCATGGACTTGATGAATAGAGTGTCTCATCATTACTTGGATCAATTTGACATTGTCTTTATTGATGACAACTTGATTTGCTCACAAGACGTGGTTAGACACGCGAAAAACTTGAGAATGGTCTTACGAACTCTATGAGAAGAGAAACTGTATGCAAGCGTGTGTTTGAGAATGGTCCTACAAACTGAATGCTCACAAGACGTGGTTAGACACGTGAAACACTTGGTTGGTTCTGAGTGTGTGTTTATGCGATAAGTCCTTAGTCATGATCACTGTATGTGAAGTACTCACTATGTACCTCTTCATCGTATAACTACAGAGTCCTCATTTAGTACAAGTTTTCCGACTGCTTGCCCAAGTATAAACGAAGCAATAGGTTTATCTGAGTTATCCAGAGTTGAACACAGAAAATTGATATCAAATCTTAGTTCTAAGATCTACTTCTTGATTAGGCGGTATAAAAGAATAAACAATTAACATATAAAAGAATAATGCTGGAAATAATACTACTTAAATATGCCTAGAGAATCTATAAAGGGGTGAAAATTGATGCGAGATGAATATGTGAACTAACTTGTATGCGAGAAAGAGTGAAAGAATGTTTATGCATTATAACACAATTAAGCAATGTGATGGCCTTGATGTGATGTAGCTTACCCAACCATGTTATGATTAATGTGTGCTCCTCTCAAAATTATTAAATGCCACGCATGGTCACCTTTTGGTATCAACACGACTAAGTGTGATTAGGCAAGATATATCTAGACGAGTTCAATTATGAGATGTATAGAACTTTTCAATTAAGGCCAACAATCTCTTGGTGCCTAGTGTCCACACTTGTTCACCTTTCAGGATACATATGATGGAAGTTATCTCACAAAGGAAGAGAATTCTTCCTTGCGCAAGTTAGCTATGTCCTTGCTACTTACCCTCTCAGGTAGTTGGCAACTTACACTGGTCAAGTGATGAGAATAGCTCAACTAACACAATAAAACTAATACACGAAACTTTCTATCAAGAATTGATCACAGACCTAAACTATCAATAACACATTGACTGATGGAAAGTAGAGACATAATGGATTGAAAAGGTATAAACATGTAATATATCTAACTTAAAGAATATAGGCATTCGGCCACTATACAATACGACCAGTATAAATATTACACAAAGAATATAAAAATGGAAGACAGAAGAGTGGGAAAGAATACAAGTTATGGGGAATGGAAAATGGTACTTTTACCAATTAGAATCTAATCTCTCACTTACAGTATGATTGGAGAAGAAGGAAAAAAACTACTCTTTATAGACGGCGAAAAGGCTATTCCTTTCCATCTCTCTCTCTAGGCTTTAGTTTATTTAGGCACCAGAAATATCCACTTCGGTCATTCAAGCATCACTTAAAGTGTGTAGCTCATTCAAGCCTCCTTTTCTTGGTGAAGAAGGAGACTTTTTATAGGTAACTTTCTGCGGGAAATTTCTATTCCTTTGAGCATGTCAGTGTCATCTGCTGAAAGTTGTTAGTAGCAAGTCACATCATCTCCAACTGTCATTCTTGTCGTCTGGAAAAACTGCTTCTAGTGTTGTAATTTGATCTTCTCGCCTATTCTTCTCGTGAGAGATTCTGCAATTTGCTAACTTCTTCTTTTGTTTACAGTCCTGCGTTTAGACACTGAAAACCACGTAAAATGGGTATAATGCTTATGTAAAGTATATTTCTAAATATACTTACGTATTAACAATATAAGCCACGTGTTTTGGACTTCTTCTTATGCATTATGGCTTTGTTATTCTATATAAGAGGCAATAATAATGGGTATTTCTACACACTATTAGTATGCAAAATTCAATAAGTGTGAGTTTTGGTTGAATCAAGTGGTGCTCCTTGGACACATTATATCCGTTGATGGACTGAAGGTTGACTTGCAAAAGGTTGAGGCGATTGAGAGCTGGTAAGGTCCCAAAATGGTTTCTGAAGTTGGAAGTTTTATTGGCCTAGCGTGCTACTACAAGAGTTTTATTGAAGGATTTTCCAAGATAGCCCTTTCTTTGACAACACTTAGAAATAAAGCAACGAGATTTGAGGGAAGGCATGAAAGTCAGGAATTTCCAAGAGTTAAAAAGCGACTTAATACTGCACCTACTCTCTCATTGCCTACACCCAGAAAAGAATTTGAGGTCTTCTATGACGCATCCTACCAAGGTTTAGGGTGCGTCCTGATGCAAGAAGGGAAAGTGATAGCCTACGCGTCCAAACAACTAAAATTGTATGAACACAATTACACAAATCATGATTTGGAGTTAGCAGCCATTGTTCATGCATTGAGGATTTGAAGGCATTACTTATTTAGAGAAAAGTGTAATATCTTCATTGATCACAAGACTTTGAAGTACATATTTGATTAGAAAAAGCTGAATTTAAGGTAAAGACGTTGGATAGAACTCACCAAAGACTATGGTTGTACTATTGCCTATCATCACGGAAAGCTAATGTTATAACTGATATATTAAGCAGAAAAAGCTCAAGTAAAGAGAAGGTACCATTGCTACCTTAAACATAAGACCCAAGGGAAATATGATAGCTCGTTTCCATGTAAAGCCCACATTGGAAAAAGAGATTGTTAAATTGCAACAAGAAGATCCCGTGTTAAGGAAATTAGTCGAAAAAATAAGGTGTGAAAGGTGAACAGATTGCGCATTCAGAAGAGATTGTGCATTGCTAAAAGACCATAGATTGTGTGTTCCAAATGATAAGGCGATGAAGGAGATCATTTTAGAAGGAGCAAAATAGTTTGACTTATGCAATGCATCCTGGAAGTACTAAAGTGTATAGAACTTTGAAAGCTTATAACTTATAACACCCAAAAAATTAAGGTAATTTTTAAATTTTATTATGTTAGTTTAATTTAATTATGATAAAATTATATGGGTGTTATTTTAAATAGTTGGTGAGAATTGGTTGATTGTGTGAAAATTTGGATTAATTAAATATTTATTGGGAGAATGTTTAATTAATTATTGAAATGAGAATTTTGGTGTATGAAGGATTCTATTTAAGTTGAATGATATTGGTAAGTGAATATTGGAATAATTAAGAATCTTGGTTAATTATATATAAATATGTATAATTAAGTTATAGAAGATAAGGATAATTATATGGGATAGTATACTTATTAAAATTGATATATATTTTCATATATATTTTTGGGAAGTGCATAAAAGATGATTTGATAGGGGATCTAATGAGAAGAGAGAAGGAGTTATTGGTTTGTTTGGAAAATAAAAGGTAAAAGAAAAAAAAAAGGAAATAATAATATATTTATTATTATTATTATGTTAAATAGAACCCCTCGTCAAGCGTGCAAAGAAACACTATTCACCTTCTTCTTCAAGAAACCTTAAATGTTGTCGCTGCCCTTTTCTTCTTTGATCACCGTTGCATACCCGCTTGCAGCCTTTTGTTTTGTCGTCCGATCGCTGATTCACTTCCTCGTTGCCTCCATCTCTCTTTGTCGACCCTAAGTCAGTCGCTCCAACTCTGCGTTCCTCTTCCATCTAAAGCGACGCAATGCTCTGTCTGCCACCGACGAGTCGCCATTGTGGTGGTTGTCGTGGCGGCCCATTCTCTGCAGCAGAGCTTTACCCAACGTGCAGCCATTCTCTGTCGGCGCGCCTCTCTGATTTTGCCTTATTTCGAGTTGTGTGTCTGTGCCATCCGAGCTGAGCCCCCAAACAGAGCCAATCCATCCCCTTCGCGAGTCGCATTCAAGCTAAGTACCTTACCCGAGCTGTTATTCGAGCCGCGTGAGCCAATTTCTCCTTTTAGCTGAGCTATGAGTTCCTTTCTCTTTTCCTTTAGCCATTTAAGCCATTTTGGATCACTTTTTGGTAAGTTGGACACCCAAGTTTGATTATTGGTTCAAGTAAATGAATTTTGGAAGGAGTTAAATACCTTAAAGTGAATTATTTTTCCTTATGATAAATTGACTAAAACCTGTTGGAGTATTGATCTCTGAAGTTTTACCTCAAAGGTTGAATTGGTTTCAACCTCTTTCGTGGGTAAGTTGTAAGCCTAAGTGTTAATGGTTTGATGTTGGTTGTCAAACTATTAATTTCAGTTCCGTTTATGTTTAAGATTTTGTCTATTTGGAAAGCTTTGAATGTGACTGTAGAAAACATTCTTGTTAAGCTAATCTCAGGTAAGAGATTTTACTACTCGACTTTTGAAACAGAATCAAGAGCATTATGCTTTAAGGAAGTTAAGATGCATAATGTGACTGATATGAATGATGGTATAGATGGCTATATAGATGACAGATATGTTATGACTAATATGTTATGACTAAGATATGATATGACTATATTATGATGTTTATGATATGCTACATGTTAAAGACTGAGGTAATCTGTTAACTTTGTCTGTTAGGGTCGTACCCATATGGGTGTCCCTCGGACTTACCACCATTTTTATGACTGTGTGTGTTCGATGGGTCCACTAGTCTGTCATGATAACTTTTATAACTCTTATAACTTTTATGAGTGATTCGACGGGGTCACTTACAGCCCGATTCTCTGAGGTGTTTTTTTGGGTTCACCAAAGATTAGATGTGTTCCTACGAGATCAATAGATAGTGTGTGTTCGACAGCACGGTAGTTATAGGGTACTTCCTCATGCACAAAAAAAAATATGGCCTTTAATGTTAGGTAGAAAAAATGAGAAATGGACAATAATGTTGTTTTTGAAAATGATGGTTAATGTTGGTTTTAAATCGACATTAATGAGAGAGGTTTAATGTCGGTTTAAAACCGACAATAATCATTCGCATTTTCAAAAATGACATTAATGCCCATTTTACTCTTTAATTTATTAGTTATTATTATTTTTAATTTACTTTTTAATATATTTTTAACATATTTTTAATTTTATAAAAAATAAAAAATCATCTATCTTACTTTACTCTTTTTCAAAATCATCCGCTTCCATCACGATTTTTCTTCTTCATTTTTCAAAATCTCACACTACTTCTTCCCTCTCTTCTCCAAACAGTTGCCGCCTCCACCACCACAGCGTCCGTCATACCCAGTCCGTGCCCAGCCCTAGCCACCACCCTCTTCTCTTTCACAGTCTGCTCGTCACCACTAAGTTGAAACACTCGTCTCTTTCACGTGCGACTCTTCACCAACTTCGGAAGCCTCATATTTTTCACGTTGTGCTCGCCAACCACTGTCAAAAACCTTCATTGACATTCGTTCCCAGCTCTCACCACCACCGTGTACAGCCCGTTCGTGCCCAACTTTCACCACCATTGTCAAAAATCTTTTCCTCTTCGGTGAAGTGTGTCGATGAGATATCCAGATTCGGTGAGATACCCGTGAACCCATTAGTTTGTAGCTTTTAGACAACTTAAACTCTTATACCTTTTATGTACATTACTCTGTATGATTTTGTTTACTGTGATGTTCTATGCTAATTTGTGTTGTTTTCGCGCCAGATCTTTCAATTGCAAGGAAGAAGTCGCTTAAGAGATTCTTAAAGAAGCCTAAGGAGAGGTAATGATTCATACTCCTTGAAAATTAAATTCATACTTTTATTTATTTGTTTATCCTTTTCTTGTATTTATCTTTGAATTTTCGAAAAGTTTTTTTTCAGTTTGTGTATCTAAAAGATGGATGGATGCTTTCGATTTGTAATTATTGAATTGGTTTGTGCTTAATTACGAAATCTTAGAACATATATATATTTTTTGAGATATTTCAATTAATTATGCGATGAGAATATATATACTTATGTAGATGAGTGCATATGCACTTTTTGTATTTAATTGGAGTTTCCTTTATAGTTGTTGATTTGGTCTTTTAATTTGTAGATATAGTTGGTACTTGGTATATGTTGTGAGTATTTAGGTGTGTCGGAGGGCTTTTTAACACACCTCAAATTGTTAGTGAAACGAAACCAAACTAATTGCTTCATTCATTTGGAATTATATGTCATAATTATGGTTAGAAGTTTGTGTATAGTCTTTGTGGATGGTTTTAATTTGAGATTTGCTTGGTAGTTAATTGAGTGATACGATAGTGAGTTTTATAGTTGTTTGAGTGTATATAGAACTTTTTGGTTGTTAGGGTGCATATAGAACTTGTTAGTACGATTTTGGAAAGTGGGTAAGAATTTAATTTCTTTTTTCATATATGTGCTTATTTTATAGTCTTGCTTTATTCTAATCGCTTTGTTGTTTGGGTGTATACAGAAATTTTCATTGATTATAACCTTTTTGTTATTATTGTTGAGTATAGTTAAGTTCACAAGTTTGATTACTTAATTATTCCTTTTTTTTTTTTTTACTTTTTTTTTAGATTAAGTTGCACCTTATATAATATGGATAAGTCATGGATGAAAAAGAATAGAATGTCAATTGACTATGATTTTGGAGCTGTGATGTTTATTAAAAATGCGTTGAAACATTCAAAGACGTCGAATGTCATGACTTGTTCTTGTTTAAAGTGCATAAATGCAAAGACTTTAGATGCGAATACAATTAGAGATCACTTATTTTTTAACGACATCGATCAAAGTTATCAAGTATGGATTTTCATGGTGAATCACTACCAATGAAGAGAAACAATGAAAGTGTCTTTAGTAGTGCAAGAGAAGAAATTGATGAGGATGATATTTATGACACAATTGGAATGTTTGAGGCTGCACACAATTATTTTGATCACAAGTCAGAAAATTTTGAAGAACTACTAGATGCCAAGAAACCATTATATCCTAATTGTAAAAATTTTACCAAGATATCTACATTGATAAAGTTATATAATTTAAAAGCTAAATTTGGATAGAGTGATAAGAGTTTCATTGAGTTACTTGTTAGATTTAGTTTGTGACATCTTACCTACTCCTAATGAAATCCCTACTTCTACCTATGAAGCAAAAAAGTTTCTGTGTATTCTTGAAATGAAGTACGAGAAGATTCATGCATGTAGAAATGATTGTTGTTTGTTTAAGCAAGAACTCTTTGATGCAAATGTATGCCCCTCTTTTAGTATGTCAAGATGGAAGGTTCCTAAAAATTTAGAGGTTAAGAATGTTCCGGTGAAAGTCATGTGATATTTCTCTCCAATTCCAAGATTTAATAAAATGTTTCGAAACAAAGAAACATCAAGATTATTGACATGGCATGCCAAAAAAAAAAAGAGAAGTTAATGGTTTATTACAACATCTAAAAAATGCATTATCGTGGAAAAAATAGACAATTTGTCGCTAGAGTTTAGGTTAGAACCTAGAAATCTGTTTAGCTCTTTCCACATATGGGGTCAATCCGAATGAAGATCTTAGCAATAGATATAGTTGTTGGCCAGTGATGTTAGTGACATACAACCTACCTCCATGATTGTGTATGAAGTGAAAAATTTTTATGTTGACTACACTATACTAATATTTGGTCCTAAACAATCGGAAAATGAAATAAATATTTATATAGCTCCGTTAGTTGATGATTTTAAAAAACTTTAGCATGATGGGGTGGAATGTTACGATGCATATCAAGATCAATGTTTCAAGCTCAAAGCTATTTTATTTTGGATCATTCATGATTTTTCTACATATGGCAACTTGTGTGGTTGTACGGTTAAAAGATATCATGCATGGCCAATTTGTGGGGAGAATACTTAATCCGTTTATTTGCCAAAAGGAAGAAAGATGGCATATGTTGGGCATAGCAAGTTTCTACCACGTCATCATCCATATAGGAAACAAAATAAAGTCTTCAATGGTGCACAAAAATTAGGATTCGCTCCAGAACCATTGAGTGGGGAAGAAATTCTTGTACAAACAAGTACAAATATTCATTTGGTAAGAGAACTATGAAGGAAAAGAATAGTGAAGTGAGTTCTTTAGGTACTTACTGGAAGAAGAAGTCTATTTTTTTTTAATTAGAACATTGGAAGTACCTTGATGTTCGACATTGTTTAGACGTGATGTACATCGAAAAACATGTGTGTGCAAATATCATTGGCACATTGCTTGATATTCCCAGTAAAACAAAAGATGGAATTAAGAGTCGATTAGATTTGGTGGAAATGAACATTAGATCAGAGTTAGCCCCTTAAGTTGGGGAGAAAAAGATCTTTTTACCCCCAACATGTTATACATTATCTCGAGCAGAGAAGATGAGTTTTTGTAAGACACTATCTGAACTTAAACTACTTGAAGGCTATTCGTTGAACATTCAAAGTTTAGTGTCACTCACAGATTTGAAACTCTACGAACTTAAGTCGCATGACCATCACGTTCTTATGCAACAGTTGCTACTTGTGGCAATTCGTGGTACGAAAACATATAAGACTTGTAATTGTTCGACTATGCTTCTTCTTTAATGCTATGGGTAAGAAAACAATTGATTCATAACAATTAAAAGGAATGCAAGAAGATGCAGTTGTCACTCTATGCCGATTAGAGAAGTATTTTCCACCACCATTTTTAACTATAATGGTACACCTTGTAGTGCATCTCATAAGAGAAATCGAGTTCTGCGGACTTGTTCATCAAAGGTGGACGTATCCTTTTGAACGATATATAAAAGTTCTGAAAATTTCTGTGCGAAACAAAAATCAACTAGAAGGATGTATGGTAAAAAATTATATTGTTGAAGAGGCTATAGAGTTCTATTCTGAATTTATGGCTGGAGTTAGTTCTATTAGACTAAACTTATCTATAATAAAAGCAGATTCAAACGTGGATAGAGCATCATTAACTTCTTCTTTTATCAGATTGAGTAAGAAGCAGTTAGATCAAGCTCATCCTTACGTTATTCAGAATGTAAATGATGTTCTACCATACGTCGAGTACATTCTAAACCCTATCTTCTCATATTACATAAGTTGGCTGTATAATTACCTAATAACTTTGTCATTTATGACAGACAACATATGGAGAGTTTGCATATGCTTAACTCTGGTAAATCTAGAACTAAAAAATGGATTCAAGAATAGAATAATTGCACATTCAGTCAGTGGTTGTCCACACGGGTAATCACTAGAACCATACACTTTCATGTTTATTTTGGATCTAAACTAATCAAATCCAATATATTTTGTAGGTTGCCCTAGCTCTTGAAGTTCCAAAAAATTCCATCACGCCTTTCTTAAGATAGATAGCTCATGGACCTTGTCCAGATATGGCCACTTATTTGGATTAGATGATCAATGGTTATTACTATCACACAAAAGGACGTGATGATATTAGGAGAGTTCAAAATAGTGGAGTTAGTACAACGGCCATACAATGCAAGTGTCTAGTTCTAAAGACAAAAACTCTGTTATGTCAGATATGACATTTTATGGCATAATACAAGAGATATGGGAGATTGATTACCATCAATTATCTTTTGTTTTATTTAAGTGTGATTGAGTTGATATTAGAAATGGAGTCAAAGTGGACAAGCTTGGGTTTACCATTGTGGATCTCAAACGTATTGGGGATAAATCAGACCCATTTATTTTAGCCTTCCAAGCAAAACAAGTATTCTATGTGAAAGATTCTTCAAATCCTGAATGGTCAGTGGTTTTAACATCTTCACAAAGAACTATTGAAAAAGATTTCTTTGAAGATGAAATAGAAGATATGCTTCTAGAGTGTGGTTATGGAGTCATTCAAAGGATGCCCAATGTTGATACACCTCACGAGACTGATGATACAACTTCATCATATATTAGACATGATTGTGAGAGTAGATGGGTTGATAAGTAATAATTATGATAAATGTTTTATTAAGGTAGGTCAGTTACTTTCCTTTATAACAGATTTATGTTTCGAGTTTGTAATTACTATGCTTATGGTATATCATTACTTTCCTTACTAATGTGCTTACTAATGTATATATGTTTTTGCAGATTCATAGATGGAGGATTCACATACTAGCAGTGAGGATGAGAGGCAAATGATTCTCGAAGTAAGAAACAGATCATTCGTACCACGTGGCCCAACGACTATGTCAAAGTTGGCATCAGTAAGAAATTTTGGACAAGGGTTGCTTGTTCAATTTAATGAATACGGGCAACCTATAAGAGCCACTTCTACGAAAATACAAAGTTAAATTGGTGTGTGCATTCAGCAGTAGATTCCTGTCACATACAAATCTTGGAAACAACTTTCGAATGAGTTGAAAGATAAAATTTATGATTGTATATCAGGATTCTATAATTATGTTATTCATACAATGTAGTTTGATTTTCTTAAGTCTAAATATGCTTTCCTTTTTTCTTGTGTAGATGCCATTTGAGTTACATCCTAATGCTAAACATTCTATCCTAATGTCTACATCAAGAAAGTACCAAACTTTCAAAACCACGTTGACTCAGAAGTATATACTTTTGTTTAAAGATCAACCATCACGTTTTCAATTTCCCCCTAAAATTTATTCTCATATTCATCAATAAGATTGGAAATCCTTTGTGGACGCTAGACTAACTGAAGAATGGGAGGTAAATAAATTTAATTACATGTTAACTTTAACGTTGTTTTGGTATGTAACTACAAACTAATGCTTTGTACAGGATTATAGTCGTATTCAAAGGGAAAGAAGGTCAAAATGCATATACAATCATCACATTGCCCGTAAGGGATATGCGAATCTTGCCAACGAATTAGTGAGTCTTTCTAATTGAATAAAATAATTTATCTTAATATGTTTATGATAATTAAGTATATATCTTTGGTTGTAGAATATAACGCATGATGTTTCCTATCGTTCAACTCTTTGGAAAGTAGCACGAAAAGGAAAGAACAATGATTATTTTGATGATGCTACCCGAGATTGTGTCTCTCGGATTGTAAGTTTACTTACGATTTGCTTATATACAATATATAATCTTTTGTTAACTTAGTTGATGATGAAAATACTTGTATTGTTTTATAGGATGCATTCATCGCAACAAATAAAGATGATGACATATTGACTAAAGCATTGGACTCCAAGGAGCACGGTGGACGTGTCAAAGGTGTGAGTAGTTTTGTCTCTCAATCACAATATTTCAAAATAGTGAAAGGGAAAGATAAAATGATAAGTCCTAAAGTTGAAATAAGTCATAAAGAAGATGACTCAAGAAGCAAAAGTTACAAGAAGAGTCATAATTCCTCGAGATCGTCCATCGGAAGTGTTAACATAGATTCAATGCAGATAAGGATTTGGGCAACACACCTAGCAATGAAGGAGTGGAGTTCTATAGTACCGATTGTTCTTAATAATGCTTTTAATACTTGTAAAGGGAACACCATGCAAAACCATGCAAATTAGCTTTAGGAGAAGTTAGTAATATCGTTGCAATAGCCAACGTATTTGATGATAACAATGACGATCCCAATGTTAAAGTTTTGGTGAACTTGCTTACAGGAGGAGATTTTAGTATACCTGTTCCGATGAAGGGAAAAATAGAGACTTTAAATCAAGCTTTGGGAAACATTATTGAATGGTCTCGTCGGCTTGTTTATGTGATTCATGAAAACTAGTAAGTCTCTTTTTCACTATTGAAATTTTGATATTATTTGTAGTTGTACTTTAAATTTAGAACATTGGTGTTGGTAGGAGCATTAAACCCTAAAGGATGTTATGTTTTCTTCAAAGTACACGATGTTAATGGAACTATTAAGCTCTTAAATGGACATGTTGTGAACAATATGAAGGATGTAGATATGGTTTGCATCACAATGAACGAGCTAACATTTGGTAAAATCAAATTCGTTTATTTAGCTCGTGAGGACTTGCTCCATTACTGCGGCATGGTAGAAATAGGTTTTTGTGTGCATCCTAGTATACATTACGTAAGTGGACATCTTTTACTCATTTTTATGTCCAATACTATCGCTATAGTTATTTTGTTCCTTTTTAACTATGGTTGCTTTTACTTAGATATCTTTGGGATGAATGTGACTGTGGAAGAAAGTTTATTGTTATCGACCAATAAAAAATAACGCCACATATCAAGGATCGTGATCTTCGATCCAGAAATTTAGCCAACTAGTTAGAAGTGGCTACCTTGGATTAAATAGTTCTAATTTCGTATAATACTGGATAAATAAATAAGATGAACACATTATTTTTTTTTTCATTGAGGTTAAATGTATACTCACATTGAAGATATTTATTGTAGTTTTCATTTGATGTTGCATGTCATCGATCTTCGAGAGAATTGCGTTTATGTCTTGGACTCTCTTCGAAGTAAAGTTAACGAAGACATTCATGGAGTCATAAATGTGTGTGTACTTATGATTTACTTCTTATTTTACTTTATTGTCTTCTAATTTTAATGTTTCCAAATATATAGTGGATTAAAAACATGGCAAGCTAAGCACTATTTACAACATTATCGGTCAACTCCAAAATGGAAACCTGTAAAGGTAATTTGTGTTAACACATAACTATTTTCAATAAAACATAAGAATAATCTGTATCCAATTTATATACATGCAGTGCCCTCGTCAATTGGATTCTGTAGGGTGTGGGTATTATGTCCAAAAGTATATACGCGAAATATTGCATAATTCTAGCACTCCCATCACTAGTCTTGTAAGTTTCTACCTTCACTTTTTATATGTTACAATTAAATAAATGATCTAAACTCATTCTTTTCATACCTTTCTTTTTGTGTTGTTCAAATCAAAAAATTGCATATAGGAAAGAGGAGATTGACGAGACTTGAACAAAATGGGCAAGTTTTGTTACCCGATTTGTGTAAGCTTTTACATGTTTTTTTTTTTTGTAATATATAAGTTACTAGTTGACTTTAGTTTGTGAAGGAATTGGTTGTTGTACATACTTTACTTTTGGGTTTTTCTGCTTGTAGCTTTCTACTTGTTGTTTTTGAAGTAGGTGTTGTATTGTAGTTTTTTTATTGTAGTGTGTATTTGTTGTAGTACTATATGGAAGTGTGGAAAAGTGTGCTGGTATATTAGGTGTTGGATACTGTGCATTGTAGGTAAAATAGAAATATTATTTGTTTGCCATGGAGTAGTAGGCATTCTATAGTTAGCAAGCGTGCAACAATTTTTTTATTGGTTTGCCATGGAAGTTTGGAAAAAGTGTATGCTGGATTTTTAGGTGTTGAATTCTATAGCTAGAAATATTATTCATTTGCCATGGAAGTCTGGAAAAGTGTATGCTGGCTTTTTAGGAGTTGATCTTCTACAAGGATAGGTGAAACAGAAATAATATGTATGGTTTGTCATGGAGTAACAGGCATTCTATAGCTAGCAAGCGTGCAACAAATTTTTTATATTTTTATAATATTCGATGACGAACATTTCATGTCGTAATTCATGACAAATAATGTCGGTTTCTACATCATAAACAATGAACAATAATGCAATAGTTAAAAAAATAATTTTTTAAAAAAAGGACCAAAGGCTTTGATGTTTTAAAAAAGACATTAAAGAGTTTCATTGATGTCGGTTTAAAAACATATTAAAGTCCTCATTAATGTTGGTTTTCAAATGACATCAACAGCCAACTGACACTAAAAATCTTCAATAACACCACAAAAAATGTAGATTTAAAAACGACATTAAAGGCTTTTAATGTCATTTTTAAACCGACATCAAAGCAGAAACAATATTAAAGGCCTTTAATAATGCTAGCATAGATGTCGGTTGCCAACCGACACTAAATGCCACTAATGTCAGTTTTAAACCGATATTAAAGGTCAGATTTCTTCTAGTGACGGAACCCTAATGGGAAGTTAACAGACACTTAGCGGGACTAGTAGTGGGTCCCTTACTGAGTATATGTTTATACTCGTTCTTTCTATGTTTAATACTTTAGGAAAAGGTAAAGGTAGAGGTAGAGGAAAGCAAGCGAATGACAATAAGTGATCATGGTCGCCATAGGGAAAAGTTTTGTTACTTCCACTTTATCTTTACAGTATTTTTTACTTTTGGTATTTTATTTAGATTTATCAAACCTACATTTTACTTTTATGTTATTTTTTAAAAAATTTAAATAGGGCCCGACTAGCATTTTATCTATTATTTTATCTCTACGTACTTTATTTATAATTATAAATGAGTATTTGAAGTTTTTCATTTAAAATTTAGTGTCTTTATTTATTTTAGTAGTAATGACCTCGCTTAGTATAAAGAGTTGGGTCGTTATATTACTGGTGGCCAGGTATGCGGCGAGAGATAGCTGAATTTGTATCTAAGTGCTTGATTTGCCAACAAGTCAATCCACAACGCCAAAAAGCTAGTAGATGGTTGTGCTCTTTACCAAGTTCATAATGGAAGTGGGAGCATATCACAATGGACTTTCTATTTGGATTGCCCAGAACGCCTAATGGTTGGGATAGAATTTGGGCGATAGTGGATAGACTCACCAAGACCACTCGTTTTATTCCCATTAAGCAAACATTTCCACTAGATAAATTGACTAAGTTATATGTTGATAAAATTATAAGCCAAGATGGAACCTTAATATCCATAATTTCTAACTGAGATTCGCGGTTCACTTCCAAGTTTTGGCCAAAGTTACAAGAAGCATTAAGAACTATTCAAACTTTGGAAGATATGTTAAGAGCCTACGTTTTTCAAATTCAAAGGAAGTTGGGATGGGCATTTGTCTTTAATTGAATTCACCTATAACAACAGTTACCATTCTAGCATCGAAATGGCCCCTTTTGAGGCGTTATATGGCAAGCATTACAGAACACCAGTTTGATGGGAAGAAGTAGGCGAGAGAAAGCTTTATGGCCTAGAGTTTGTCCAGGCGACGACTGAGAACATCAAAGTGATTAGAGAAAATCTAAAGATTGCTCACGGCAGGCAAAAGAGTTATGCGGACAATCGTGGCGTAGCTTTAGAATTTGAAGTTAGGGACAAGGTTTTCCTTAAATTTTCATCGTGGAAGGGTTTAACAGATTTGGATGGAAGGAAAAACTAAGCCCAAGATTTATAAAACCTTACGAGATTCTAGCACACGTGGGACGAAAGGCTTATAAGTTAAGGCTGCCCACGAAGTTGTTCAGGATTCAAATGTCTTCCATGTTTCAATGTTACAAAAGTATGTTCTAGAATCCTCACATATACTCCAAGAGCAACCCCAAGAGTTGAAGGCCAACTTGATCTATGAAGAAAGACCCTTGCATGTGTCAGATAGAAGAGAACAAGTATTGAGAACCAAAGTGATTCCCATGGTCAAGATTTTATGCAGCAACCATGGCATTGAAGAAGCCACTTGGGAATGTGAAGAAAGACCCTTGCGTGTGTCAGATAGAAGAGAACAAGTATTGAGAACCAAAATGATTCCCATGGTCAAGATTTTATGCAGCAACCATGGCATTGAAGAAGCCACTTGGGATGGTGAAGAACTGATGAACACTAAGTACCCACAAATCTTAGCATTAACTTACTAAATTTTAAGGATAAAATTCCAATGAGGTAGTAGTTATGATGACCTGATCTCGTTCTGCCTTACGCGATGAGAATGCTAATGATAAAGAACTGATTATGCTATGAGACTAGTACGAAATTAGATTTTGGTACAACTTTCCAGCCACAGACTGATGGTCAGAATAAGTGTTTGAACTAAAATTTAGAGAATATGCTGCAAGCTTATGTGGTAGATTTTTTAGGGAGTTGGAACTCCCATTTGCATTTGCTAGAGTTTGCATATAATAACAGTTATTAGGCTACCATTGGCATGGTACAGTTCAAAGTCTTGTATGTTGCTTGTTTGTTGGGATGAAAGGTTGGTGAGCAGAGGATGATTGGTCCTGAGTTACTTCAGTATACGAAAGAAGACATATAGAAGATTAGAGCTTGTATATTAATAGCACATCCAGATCAGATAGAAAAGTTATGTCGATGTAAGACGTAAGGATCTTGAGTTTGACATAGGAGACATGGTTTTTGTAAAAGTGGGTCAAGCTGCTCTATAACAGAGGAATTGCAATGGTAAACGTATTATGGCAAAATCATAAAGTTGAAGAGGCCACATGAGTGCGAGATGAGGACATGAGAGACTAGTATCCCGAGTTGTTTGAGAACGAAAATTTCTTAAGGAAACTGGTACCCCAACCGATACGTGTGGAAGACTGGCACTTCCTCTATGATCACAACATTACTGGACAATTTCAGGTGATTTACTTTTTTAATGTTTCTCAACGGAAGATCAGTTGTTTTGTATCTAACATTATTTTGATTGTTTTCATTTAGGAGCAATCAATGATCAACAGAGCTATTAGATTGAAGCAGCCCTACAACCACAGTAGCAGATCCAAGTCGTTTCTACAACGATAGCATGAGATCGCTAAACAACGAGGTCAACCAGTAGATTAAGTGGAGTTGTTTAGAAAAACACACGCTTATGATGGCCAGTTCGCTTCGCAAGCGGTCGCGGATGCACCTGTAAGTTTATGAAAATCTTTTGTCTTCCTTTGTACATTTAATTTACAAGTTTGACTTAATTAAAAATGTTCTTGCATAATCAAATGTTGGAACTCCAGTCCCAGTCTACCCTAGAGTGTTCTTAACCACTCTCTCAGGACGAGATATGTGAGATAGTTTTGGGTAGACGACTGGGCTACTCAAAAGTTTTTGGTTGAGGCTCTAGGCCAAAGTCTTGAAAGGCTGCTAGTAGTTCTTCATCTTCATCATATGAGCAAGAGATGCACGCCAGAGAGGTTACCGAACTAAAAGCTCGCCTTAACATCGCTCAATAATGTATTGAAGAACAACGAAGAATGTCAGAGTTGCATGAGCGAAAACACGAAGAAAGTGACCAACAGATGAAAGAAATGAGGAAGATGATTGAAGAACTGACTCTGGCATAGAGAGGACCTTGATTCCATTGTTGTACGTATTTTCAACTTTTAAGTTTTTTAATTTCTTATCGGTGATATATATCTAAATATAATTTCATGTCATTGTAGGTTGAGAGGCTTGAGGAAACTGGCGACTGTGGCGTTTAGTAGAATTATGTTTTTAGTTTTTATTATTCATGTAATTTTTTAATCTATAAATGTGTACTTTTTTAATATTTGAATTAGATTTAATATAAATTTTATTTGGTATTTCATTAATTTTTTATTAATTTTACATTAAATGTTTTCAGAATTTGATTGAATTTAAATCGAATCCGAATCCAATAGCAAAAAAAAAATTAAATAATAATAATTTAAAATATATTATAAAAAAAATTTCCCAACACACAAACAACATTAGGAATGGACGCTTATATCGGCGTCGAGTCGAGCGTTCCCTATTGTTGACGCAGGCTTTGCCGACTGGTACAAAACATCGATAAAAAATTCATGTCTGATGTCTGGTCAATGCACCGACAATAGGGTATTGCCATTACTGATGTCGTCCCATTTGCATGTTGGTTTTGTCTCCCCCAACACAGTATTGTCGACACTGTCCTTGTCATGGCTTTCTGCGTCAGAAGATATATTCCCGACGCATTTTGTGATTTAGCTGACACATGTATGCGTTAGGATAACCACTATTTCTTGTATTGAATGTAACACCCCTAAACGTAAGGTAATTGTGAATTTAATTATCTTAATTTTAGTGAATTATGTTTGAGTTCATTAAGTGTTATTTTAAGTTATTTGAATGTGAATTATTTGGTTTTGTTGAAGTTGGAATTAATTAAATATATATTTGGGTGTATATTTAATTTAATTTATAATTTTGATTTTTGGTAAAACTATGGTTAATTATAAGTATATCTATGTATATATAATTATATTTGTGGAAATGTAATTATTTGTGGAAAGATAGATATTTAATAAGGAAGAGAAAGAGTTGATGTAATATTGGAAGGACTTAAATGAAAAGAGAGAGTTTGATTTATTTATTTAAAAAAGGAAAAGGAAACGTTAATAATAATAATAAATATTATTAATTTTCTTGTTATTAGTTTATTAGTAGCCTCAAAATGCATGCAACAAAGGATTCCTCTTCTTCCTTCTTCGAAAACCCTAAGTGTCGTTATCGTCGTCTGTTGAGTCTCATCGACCTTCATCTCTTATTCGATCCTCTATTCATTGCAAGCGAGTTGTTCGATGAAGCTCAGCTGAGCCGCACAAAGCCTCCTTCTCAACCAAGCCACACATAAGCAAGCCAAATCCATCATAAGAAGTCGAACCTGGTACGTGTGTTGGTCTCCTTATTCGTTCGAGCCTCGATCTCCTCACCAAGTCACCTGTTTCCTTTCAATTGAGCCAACCTGTTTCTTTTCAGTCGTGTCACCCATTCGTGGTTGAGCCGTTGCCGGTTAATATTGGATAAGAGTAGTTTTGGTGGTATTTTTGTTATGTGTGTTTTGCCATTTAAATGAAATTAATGATAAATTAATTTTGGATTAAAGTTGGATTCCTTTCTACGAAGGTTTAATTGACAAATTTTGGAAGATTCAATCTATGGTATTTTCCCATCAAAGTTGAACTAGTTTTAACCTCAATTGTTGGGTAAGTAAATTGCAAAAATTTTGGATGCTAACCATTGGTAAATTTTATTAATTAAAGTTATTAAAAAATTTCTTTACTGTTTAGGATCTGTTTAATTGGGAAAAATTGACTTTCAACAAAGAGATTTTCTTAGCAAATCTCATATAAAAGATTCTACTATTGAACCTTTGAATGTAAATTTAAGAGTTTGTTTGTGTTGATTGGTTGCTTGTGTTGACTGGTTATGCATTGAAGGTAGTTAAAATGCATTTATGAGTTGTTGTAGTTGTTGGTTGATTTTATGTGACATTTATGCATGTTTGATGCATTGCATGATTGTGGACTATTATGATTGATGTTTCATGCCATGTTTATGATTGACTGCTACATGCTTTTGGATTGTGGTGTCTATTAGCTTTCGTCATTAGGTACGATGTCCCTCGAGATCACCACCTTTCACAACTATGATTGTGTGTGGTCAAGAGGATCATCAATCTGTCATGTCATGCTTCATGTGTGGTTCGACGGGATCACTAGATTGTCTGGTCTTATGTGTGCTCCTATGGGATCACAAGACTGATGAGTGTTCCTACAGAATCACTAGACTAAGTATGATCCTTTGGGATCATGAGATTGTTATGTTAGAGGTACCCCCTAATGAAAAGTTAACAGATCACCTAGCGGGACCAATAGTGGTTCTTTATTAGGTATATTCTTCTACTCACCATTTTCTATATTTAATATTTAAATCAAAGGTAGAGAAAATGGAAAGCTAGTGAGCGAAGAGAAGGGCTGTGACATGTCATATGAGGACTCAACTTTTGCTTTCGCTTTTCATTGCATGTTTTCAGTATTTTTACTATTAGCATTATTTTGACCTTGATGATTATTTATTTTTAGTTTCTTTAAAATTTAGATAGGGCCCGAACTAAAATTATGTTTTCATAGTATTTTTATTGTTTTGTTAAATTTGATCCCTAAACAGTTGTTTGTAATTATTTAATAAAGAATTAGTGTTTTTCCTAATATTTTCAAAAAAATGTAAAATTGTTATTTATTTTAAAGTAAGGACCAAGCTTAGTTTGAAAAGTTTGATCGTTACAGAGGTTGTGTTAACTCTAAGGAGTAACCAACTTTTAATGTTTGGTCGTATCGGTTTTGCTTTCAAGGTAGTGGATCTTCTACAACACAACAATGATCAACCTTTTATTCTTACAAAAATTACAAATTAAGGGCACATGTGTTTGTTGGCTTTTTGGGCCTTAATCTCAAATTAATTAATTGTAATTAATTAATTAATTAATGTTTTGATGATAACAAATATGAACTTTTATTGAAAATTTCATTATTTTGAATAGTTCATACGTAGAGCTCGAACAATGATTCGGATGCCTCTTGAATCACCTAAATCGAAGTTCATACAAAGAAAATATTGTTAACAGAAGCTTAACAAAAAAATATCCAAGATAGTGACGTGCAACCAAAGAATCAAATTGAACCAATCAGAGAAAACCATTTGGAGAAATTGAGGAGTAACGCATGTGACTTTTGATTTTTTGATTGACTTTTGAATGAAAATGAATTTAATATTATTATTTATTTTTGTATCCAACAACTCATTTTTTAAAAGATGGTGGACTTATTTTTCTTGGATTTAAAAATTTATTTCAAAAATGATATATTATTATATTATTATTTGTGTTTGTGTCTAATGGTTACTTACATCAAATCAATTTTCTTTTAGTTACGTCAAATGATCCAAAATGATTTTAGATTACAATATTTTTTCCCTCTATTCAAATACTTCATTTATTACAAATTTGTAATAATTTTGTTTAACTTTAAAATCCTAAAAAATTGCAAAAATCACCATTGTTATTCTTAACTTCTAATTTTCATTTTTTTTTTCATCTTGTACTTGAAAGAAATCTTATTTTATTGTGAGAATTAATTATTGTGAGTTCAAGATTGTGTACTCACTCTTTTTAGAGAGTTTTCTTTTGTGTGATTTAAAGCTTTAACATACTGTGATGATTTGATCCTAACATGTGAAAAAGATCGGATTTGCTCTTAAATCTAAAAAAGAAACAAGTAGCTGTTCGACTCTAATTCGTGGAAAGAGTAAAAAGGTTTTCAATCAAAATCCCAATGGTGCTTAGAAAAGTGGATGTAAGTCAAGTTTGAGCAAACTACTATAAAATTGTGGTGTCTTGATCTTTTCTGACTATTTTAAATTATATTTCCATTTGAATTTTAGTTGCTTGTTCTTGTTGGTTGAGATTAATTGTATACTCTATTAGATACTTTTATCAATTTTGTTATTTAGCATAAATTAGCTATATTTAATTTAAAAATATCTAATTACTTTAATTTGGGCCATATTTAATGAAAAGTTTAATTAAACTCTATCCCCCTCCCTTTTAGGGTTGCCATACTGATCCAACAACGTTCACACACTTTTGTACGAGATTGAACCCCTTCAAACTTGGATTTATATGTTAGTATTTGATCTTCTGTTCTCTCAATTGAATGTGTATGTTTAATGAATAGAAGCAAAACATATGGATGTTCTTGAAGTTGAAATCTTGAAAAAATCTTTTTATCTTTTTTAGGAGCTCAAGCCTACAAGCATGATTCGGTTTCAAGAGTTGGCGAGTCTTCTTGATTATTTGGAAATTTCTCTCTAGACTCACCAAGTCTTAAATCTCTAAACCCCTAAATTGAAGAGAACTGTATTTATAAAGTTCTCCTGTGGGCTTGAGCTTGGTTGATCAATTGATTAGATTTGATTCTTGAGCTCAATTAGCTTATTTGAGTTTTAATGGGTTCTTGAACCAAATTAATCCTATTTTAGGGTTCAATTGATCTTTAGCTTAAATGTTAATATATAAAACTAGAATTGATTGATCAATCCAAAAATCAGAACGGAAACAAGTGAAAATCGTCGAGACTTGTTAATTTATATGCTCAATTTTAATTTGGGACACATGTTACCTTTCAATTGTCCTAAACTTGATTATTTCTAATTTCATCATTAATGATGTAACAATTTGTAATTAGTCCAACAATTCTCATTTTACGAAATGATATCGAATCTAATAACTCATTTATGCAATAATAAATATGTTCGTTTAAATATGAGAAATTCATTTGATCAATTGTTTTAGTAGACAATATAGCTTGAGCATAGTTGTGATTGATCTCTCCAAATTTTAATTTTTTTTTTTCAATTTGAGTTCTATGGTTTCTGTTGGTTTTTAATTTTGATTTTATAAAATTCTAAAAGTACAATTTGTCAAACAAGCATAGTTCAACTCAAATAGTATGTGTTCACAATTATGAGGTTTGTAGTTCAAATTTCTTTATTTTACTTGAAAAAAGAAAAAGAAAAACCCGAATAATTTTATGCGTTAATTAAACCTTACCAATTATCTTCTTGAAAAACTCATATACTATTCAATTTTGGTTTTTTCTCCTAAACTCTTATACGGTTAACTAGTGTACAAAAAAATAAATAAAAAAACATCAACACATCGAAAAAGAAAAAAGATTAATATGGTAACAAAAGAAGACCATTTATGAGATTTGACTAAACAATAAAAATCAAATTGAAACGCTACGTAAAATCTGAATCGAAACTTTTAAAACTGCAAAAGCGAAATAGATACCATATACGAACTAGATATATATAAATATATATATACCAAATTTGAAACATAATCAATAAAATAAATAGGCTGCATTATTAAAAAAAATATCCCTCAACTTGCATTTTGTATAAAAAAAAGTATCTCTAAACTTTCAACAATTTCGTAAAGTTATTTTATGTACGGGTACTTATTTTATTTTTTTAGTTTATTCTACTTTGCCATGAACCTTAACATTAAGTTTTATTTTATTTTTTTATTTTATTTAATATTATTATATTTTACTTCAAGATTTCAATTTGAAAAAAAAAAAGTAAAGAATGAGATGTGTGAGATTTAAGTCTAGGAGAAAAAAAAAGGAATAAAATTAGTTTTTAATTTGAGTTTATATGATTTAAGTGTGTTAATTATGTTTTCGGGTTGACATAAATGTTTTATCAATTTATAAATTAATAAGATTTTTTTTTTTTGTTATTTTATCAATTTAACTTATGATAACTAATCTAGAATCTACTTATCTAAATATAGAACTCAAATTATTATATTAAAGAGTTAATGGAAATTTAATGACGTGATAAAAATAAGTTTTTTTTTTGTTTAAAAAAATGAGGACCAAAACAGATGTAAGTATAACAAAATACAAAGTTTATAACAAAAATAGAATTTTAACCAAAAAAAAAAAAAAGTATGACACACTTTAAATATTGGGGTTTTAAAAAAATAATAAAAAAAACAAATTAATTACACTTAATATAAATAAAAAAATACTAAAAGAAAAAAAATCATTATATTTGACTTGGCTATAAAGAGTAAATATTTTAGATTAATTTTCATAAATATAATAAAGTGACAAAATATTTACGGATAATGTAACAAAATGAAAATCTTCTTGAAACTGACTATTTTTTTTAAAAAAAATATTTCAGGTTTGCCCTTTTTTTTCATGGTTTTTCCATCGTCTTCTTCTTTTCTTCTTGTAGTTTTTTTTTTCCAAATTGTTATTTAGTTTAAGATCATATACCAAATATAAAATATCAATTTTTTTCAGACGATTATTTGGTTGTACCAAATATAAAAGATCGTGAAAAAAAATCATTCGATATTGGATAGTCAAATTTAAACGATCGTGTACCAGTCAAGTATAAAAGATCGTGTATAAAGAATCTTAAAAAAATCATTTAAATTTATATTTTGGTATCCAAATTTAAACGATCGTATTTCAAATATAAATGATCGTGTACCAAATTTAAACGATTGTGTTTCAAATATAAACGATCGTATACAAAAAAAAATATTGAAAAAAAATCGTTGAGATTTTGGTAGCCAAATTTAAACGATCGAGTACCAAATCTAAATGATTGTTTTCCAAATATAAATGATCAAACCAAAAAAATCTGAAAAAAAATTGTTGAAATTTGATTACCCAACGATATCTAAACGATCGTATACAAAAAAAGTAAGAAAAAAATGGTTTAGATTTAATTACTCAATCGTTTAGATTTGATTACCAAATCATTTAGATTTGTCTACCAATCGTTTAGATTTGACTACCCAAATTTAAATTATAAAATGTAAACGTTTGTGTACAAAAAAAATATTGAAAAAAAATATAATATTCAAATCTAAACGATCGTTTTCCAAATATATTACACGCTAAATGTCAATTAATCGTGGGACATTTTTAGTATTTTTTATTGTGGGCTTGTAAGCTTTTTTTCGTTTTTAAAATTGTTCAATACCATGTAAATATTTTGCCGCATTGTTATATTTTTACAATTTCCTTAGAGGTGTTTGGGGCGTGAAGTGGTTATTATAATTTGTGATTATAATAGTCTGTGTTTGAGGTGCAGATTATTATAATCTATATTTGAAAAAATTAAGAATTCTGAAAAGGAGAGTACATAGAAAAGATGAGGTGAGAAATAGTGAAAGGGAGAGTAAAGAATAGTAAGAGACCATAAATAAGAGAAAAAATAGAATAATCTTAATCCTAATTAAAAAAGTATGATAATCCCTAACCAAACATGCACTAAGCTAATCGATTATTTTTTTAGTCTCAGGGTAAAACGCGTCTTTTACAATTGAACTTACCTTATTTTCAAACCCTAATGAAAAGGTCAAAAGTGCAAAATAAAACACTAAACATGGGTCCCACTCCTTTTTTCTTCGAAATCCAATTGACCCCACATACCTCAAAAGAGAGAAAAAAAAAAAAAAAAACTTTCATCCTATATCTAAAGAAATTTCCGTCTTTCAAAACCCAAAAACTCCAATTCCCAATTTTTCCATTTTCCAACATTCATTTTCTCTCTTCAACTTTGACCACGGGAGTTTCCGATGGCGGACTACGGCGGAGCTATTTCCCTATCCCACCAACCTCCGACCTCCTCTTCCTCCTCCGACGACCACAGCCCTCCAACCAGACCTCAGACAAAACCCAGCAAAACCCCTATCTCCGGCGGTGCCGCCTCGTCAGCAGACACCTCAACCATGAAAAAGCCACGTGGAAGGCCACCTGGATCAAAGAACAAACCAAAGCCTCCAATAGTGATAACCAAAGAGAATGAATCAAGCATGAAGCCCGTTGTCATCGAGATCTCGGCTGGAAACGACGTCGTTGATACCCTCCTTCATTTTGCACGAAAACGACATGTCGGCCTCACTGTCCTTAGCGGCTCTGGCTCCGTTTCAAATGTTACGTTACGACATCCAATGTCCCATTCGACATCTTTATCACTTCATGGACCTTTCAGCCTTGTTTCCCTCTCTGGCTCTTTTCTTGCTAATACGACGCCGTTTTCCTCTAAACCTCATTCTCTCTCTCCTTCTCCTTCTCCTTCTCCGTCTCCTTCTTCCTCTTTTGGAATTTGTCTTGCTGGTGCTCAAGGTCAGGTGAGCTTTAACCCCATTAAATCCGATAGGTTACGGTGAATTTTTAATTATTCTCTCTTCTTTTTTTTAGGTTTATTGTTCCTATAGTTTAGAGAAAACTAAAGTTTAGTCCCATAATTTGGTGAAGTCCGTCTCTTAAATAGTTTCGATTTTTTATTCAAACTCTAAACAATATTATCAACTGTAGAACTATAAGAACTAAAATTTCAATTTCTCTTAAATAATATGTAATTTACCTATAATTTTGTGAGTGAATGATGTTGGAGTTTAGTTATACTAACAAGTTGAACACTTTTGTTTAATGTTTAGTTAGTAATTATTTAATATTAAAAACAGTTATTATGAATAACAAAAAAAAATTAAATTATTTTAACACTTGACAAAAAAAAAACTTAAATGATTACGAATAATGTGATAGATTTTGATGTATTTATAAAATTTTTTATTTTTTTACCATATTAAATGGATAAACAAGACCTTCCAATGTATTATGTCTATTAGATTTATAAGAATTCTTCCTTTTGATCAAGATTTTTTTTAGTTTAGGATTTAAATTTTGTTGTTGCTTACTTTTCAATCTGAAAAGGAAAAACACATTTGAAAAAAAAAAAAAAAAAAAAAAAAAACTCAAAAGTTTGAAACTACTTTCTTTTTATCTATATTATTTTAGATAATTGCCTTACATTTTAAAGTTTAGCTATGATAGTTGTCACTATTCATGTTTTAGTTTTTTGTTTTTAATAAATAAGTTTATAAACCATATGACTCAGTACCTAAGAGATTCTTGTTCATGTAATGTACGTTTTTGAAAGTGTTTCAAAAAATAAAATCAAGTTTTAGAGACTAAAAGAATTAGCGTTCAAATTTTTTTTTTGTTTGTTTGTAAAAATTTAACTAAGAATGTACATATTTGTTTAGGGAAGATGAAAATTGTTCAAAATATTCAGCAAAGCACAATTTTGAAAAATAAAAAGGTTAAAAGGTTAAAAGCAAGTATAGAATCTGACTAAAAATTGGAACATTTGTTTTTATTATAAAATTTTGAAAGAAACTAATGACATAACATTTTCAAATATAAAACTAAAAACGAGATGGACAAAAGTTAAGAATTTAAATTGTTATTAGTTAGGGTAAATTTAAACTTTCGATTCATATTATTCTTGACAAGGTGTTTGGAGGCATAGTTGGCGGGAAAGTCACGGCAGCAAGTCTGGTGGTGGTGGTTGCAGCGACATTTATAAATCCAGTGTTCCATCGACTGCCAAGCGAGACAACGGAGGGGGAGGACGACAGGGTTGATATGGCAAAACCCACCATCAACGCTACCGATGAATCCCCCGCCACAGCGACTACAACAAGCTCGGCGACTCCAATGACTGTTTGCGTATACAATGCTCCATCGCCTCCGGATCATGCAATGCCGTGGGTGCCGAGTTCTCGATCATCTTACTGAAATCTCTATTAGAATAGAACATAACATACACATATTTGGTGATAGTGATTATTGTCAACTAAGAACTGATATATAACAAAAATATGTGATGGTATTTTTGTTGGGAGGCTTAATTAATTGGAATTTTTTTTCTTGGTTAATTGGTAGTGTTTAATATTGTGAGTTCTTAAAATAATTTTTTTATTGTATTTTATATTTATTATTTGGCAGGGGAAAGATAGAGAGATGATTGATCTAAGAAAAAGTGGTGTAGGGCTTAGGGTTCTATCCAGTGGTTATTAACTTATGAATACATGGCTTATTCTTCTTGTTACCTTTTTTGAATGTCAAGAAAGAAAAAACCACTTTTTCATATTTTTTTTTAAATAATTATGATATTCACTTTAATTATTTAGGCTTCTTTTGGATTTGATAATAATTTTGTTTCTCTGCTTCTTTTATTAAACTTATGCTTTCTTTTCTTCTCTTTTTAAATTGTTTTAAACAAAAATACTTGGTAGTTTTTAAAATTTAAACTATAAAACAATTTCAAAAAAAGAAAAAGTTCATAGACCTATAATGGAAAATACAAAAAATGTTGCTGATTAATTGGCATCAAAAGTGCATAAAATATTTGGTAAGCGATCGTTTAGATTGAACTATTTTTTTCCTATAAGATCGTTAGATTTTATTCAAATTTAAACGATTTTTTTTCAAGATTTTTTTTTGTATATGATCATTTAGATTTGACTACTTTTTGTATACGATCGTTTTAATTTGGGTAGCCAAATCTAAACGATGTTTTTTCAAAATATTTTGGTACACATCGTTTAGATTTTATCGTTTAATTTTATTAGCTAAATTTAAACGTTTTTTTTCTTTTCAAGATTTGACTATTTTTGTACACCAAAGAATCGTGTTAAAAAATAGTCAAATTTAAACGATCGTGTATTAAGAATCTTGAAAAAAAAGCCAAATCTAATCATTTTTGTATACATCCTTTAGATTTAACTCTTTATGTCACTATTTTAGCTACCCAAATTTAAACGATCTTGTTAAAAAATAGTAAAATTTAAACTATCGTATATAAAGAATCTAAAAAAAAAAAAAAAAAAGCCAAATCTAAATCATTTTTTTTTCAGAGTTTTTGGTACATTTTGTTTAGATTTTGTAGATTAAATTTAGTACACGATCGAAATAATTTTTTTTAAAAGATTTTTTGTATACGATCGTTTAAATTTAGCTATTTTTTGTACACAATAGTTTTTATTTTATGTATTTTAGAATTTAGTTAATAATTTAACCGGGTCTTATGCTTAAAATTAGAGGTAAAGTATTCACATAAAGAATATTGAGATAAAATATTCATCAAAGTATTTCCAAACTCTTTTCTAATTGTTTGAAAAATTAAAAAGAAAAAAAAGGCTATAAATTTTATTTCTACCTATATTTAAACTCAAAACTTTGAATTTGGTACCATTTAAAAATAAAAAAAGTAAAAAAGGTAAAGGATCCATTTTGTTATTTTAAAATTAGTTTAATGAAATAAACATAAAATATTTCAAAATTTAAGAAATAATAAATTTATAATTTGACCAAATTTATTTTAGGAGCATGCGAATACATAAATAGTATTGGATATTGGAGTTCAAGTGTACTCCTGACTAATTTCTTTGTACTTCTTTTGACTATGAGTCAATGTATTTTCCATTCAAATTATTATTTTGTAACATGTAAATAAAATAAAATCGTGAACTTGAAAAGACTGCTCATAATTAATCTCAATTCACGTGCCAAACATAATTTTCTTTTTTATTTATTCATTTCAAACTTTAATATGTATGTGCACAAATCAAGGGCGAAGCTACGGATGGGTCAACATGTTCGGTTTTTACATCTATATATATTGTTTTTATTAAATATAAAATATATTATATATATATCGTGTGTAATTGCAATAGAGGTTTGGGTTCAACTTCTATGAGTGTAGTTATTTATTTTAACCAATAGTTGTTTCTTTAAATTACACATATATGACCTAGAAAAAAAAACTATTTACAAATATTTTTAAGAAATAACAAAATAAATTAAAATATTTACAAGCTATACAAAGATTTTGGATTCTATCACTGATAGTCACTATAGCATATCAATGACTATCAGTCATAGAATTTGTTATATGTTGTAAATATTTTGTAAAATCTACTATTTTTAAAAAATTTTCTTTACAAAATATAGAAAAAAAACTCAAAGGAACTATATAGGAATCGATGAATTTGCTCTATTTTAGAAATAGTTTCAATATTTTACTATTTTAAAAAATGTTCCAAAATAAAATGTAATGAATTTTTTTTTAGTGATTTTTGTTTATAGAGAGTAAATTGTTTGTTTGTTTATTAATTTTTGAAAACCCCTTTAGAACAATGTTGAGTAAATATCTAAACTTTCTATTTTAACTCTAACATATCTCTTTAAAATATCTAATGGATATTAAAAATTTTCTATTTAATATCTAAAAATCTCATAACTATTAAAGTAGAAGAATGGTCAAAAATAGCAAATTTGACAAAATCTTTACAACATATAACAAATTTTTTAAATTATATCAATAATAGACATTGATAGCCACTAGTGATATCAGTAACTATCATTGATAGCCATTAGGAATATAGATTTCAAAATTTTGCTATAATTTATAAATATTTTAACTTATTTTAATATTTTAAAAATGCACCTATTAAAATACTTAACAATTAACCAATGTGTTATACATTGTACTTCCAAAATAAATAAAACATAAGTATATTGTTTGTTCATTTATCTAATTGGTAAATACATATCTGAAGAAATGTTTAAAACTTATTCATGTTAACATGTGTTACGTGTCAAGTTTAATTTCTTTAACACCTCTAAGTCTATTAAATTCTAGTTAGTCCCAAAAATATTCATCCAAACTTCTTACTTCCACAAATTAATTTGATAGGTATATACATATTATTGAAATGATTTCTATTTTTTAACCATTGAAAATATGATAATAATAACAATTAGAATGTTAAAATTTAATATGTTGATAGTTATGATCTAATATTAAGTATAGATCTAAACTTGTTTTTATGTATAAAGATCGTTAAAAAAGATTTTGGAGATTTCTTCTCCTCTCTTTTTTTTTAAGTTATTGATTTTTTCTAAACATGTTTTTATTTGAATTCATTTCTTTCTATATCGTGTTAGTTATAAAGAGCGATCGGCACAAATGATTTAGTTCTCAAGTCATACCAAAATTTATTTATAAAATAGTGAGAACTTGTAGTATAGTTATGTGCACGGTTTAAAATTATAAAAATCTACATAATTAAAGAAATTAAATGTGCCATTATGGAAATAAATAAAAATTAGATGGAGTCCCAAACCAATGATTATAAGAATTGATAATTGAAGAGTCAAACATTCTTTTATGAGTAAAAAAAACTAAAAAGGAGATAAAAACCAAAAAAAGGAAAAGAGGGTCATAAAAGAGGGGCAGAAGGGGTAGCTTTAGAAGAGTAAAAGAAGGGTAAAAATTAGTGGTTAAATTGATGTTTGGTATGAAGAGATATGTCACTATCTTATGTACAAAAGTAGAAAATGGGGAATTGAAGAACCCTTAGTTGGCATACAACTAGCCTACTTCCCTACAAATTTACTTACCATGTTTTCTTTCTAGATCCTCACTTTTTGTTTCTTTTCATATATGTTTACATATATTATTCCATCACTAATTCTTTAAAATCATCAAGCTTGTTCAAAGAAAATTTAGAGTTATTCATTCACAATGATTATAAAAACCATCAATGTTATGAGTAAATGTGACTTGATAAAATTGGTCAAAGGCCTAAAATCAATATGAATGAAACATATTAAGTTCTAAAGTACAACGGGCTCAAGTGCTCAAATAAGTCAACGACTAATTGTTTATCTAATTCAGATTTTATTCTAACTTGAGCAATATTAAGAAAAAATGTATTCGGATAGACTTTAGGTCCATTTTCTTTTTATTGAATCTCAGTTGTCTTTGACATTGGTTTTCTTCTATTTATTTTTTATTGTGTACCTAGGCCTCCCTCTTTTAATTATAAACTTACTTTTGAAACTATGGGAAAGTTAGATAAGTTTGTTTCTTATCCAAAATTTTACATCAAACATTCATTTAACTAAAAAAAAAGTAAACTAGTAATTTGATTATTGTTGGATAAGCACATAGATCCTCGATATTAGATTTTCAATTTTCTTTTTCTTGAAAAGTTTTAAAATCATGATATTAAATTTTTATTCATATGTCGATATTTCCATGTTTTCATAGATTCGATATCAATATAAGGGGCGATCGATATTTGCACTACGTAAAAAAAATCACAAAACACAAAAGATAATCATCAAAATAAAAATAATATAAATACAATAAGGATGTTTTACTTATTTAAAAAGAATAAAAATTTAATAGTTTTAATATATTTTTTAATTTTATGTTTTAATGTTTTCTTTAGAAGTATCTTTCATAATTGAAATTTTATCGATACTTTTATCAAAACTTTAATAAAATTATGATTATGATATTTCTATCGAAATTATCATAAAATTATTGTTTCGATATTTTATCAAAATGAATATTTTGGACATTGTTGAAAGATGATCAATAGATTTTAATTAAAATGATTGAAAAGATAATAATTTCCATTTTTTTGTTTCGGATAGGATTGGTTCTTTACAACTGTAGATCACACGCACAAAAAGAACTATCATTTCACTGTTCAAAGAGACAAGAGGAGTTGTTTTTGTTGGGTTCAAACACTTAATCCTCTTTTCATATTTACATATAAACGTGTTTGTTAGTTAGTTGGATTGGATTGGATTAAGTTTCCTTTTACACTCAAACTAAATTATTTGGCTGGAAAATTTCTTTAATATATGTAACCTTTGTTAAAAAATGAACTCAACACAAACCATCAAATATGTTTGGTTGATTTTGTTCTAGTCATAAGTAAAAATAACACATTTTTTTAAGTTAATAATAAGTTTCGTTTGATTTGAATTTGGTATGACTTACTTTAGGTGAACCTTTAAATCAATCCAATTTAAAAAAAGAGTTATTTATTTGAACCTAACCCAACCCAAACCACATGTTTTGGGTTGGATTGATCAACTTAGCCAAAAACTACTAGTGTTTCAAACTTAATGAGGCATTTCTCGAGATCTTCTTGAAGTAATATTCATTATTTGAGAATAAATTCTCAAACTGAAGGAGAACATAAATTTCATCAAGTTGAGTGAAGTCTTCTCGAGAAATGTCTCATTGAGATATATAGTAAATTTATGTTGAGAGGGAGTCTAACACATAGAGAGAACCGAAATTTCATTGAGAGAAAGTTTCACACTTGAAGGAGCCTAAAGGCATGTTTGGGACTAGAAGTGGAGTAGGCTATAAATAGTTTACTCCTTATTTGGAGTAATGTTTAGTTTTAGCTAGGGATTAGGATTTAAAATAGTCTACATGCTTTTACTACTATTCAATCCTAACGAGTATTGTTTCAAGGGTTAAAAAGTTCAACGACCAACTTTCAGACATCCAACTCTCATGACTGTCGTCAACCAAACCTTCAATTGTCACCGATCAACCTTGAAAATATTTTTATAATTTAGTTATAACAAACCAAAGAAATTTGTATTTATAAATACTTTTTTTTTTTTAAAGAAAAAATTAAAACACATTTTTTATGTTTTTATTTTAAGTTCTTATAAATAGTGTTTAAATAAAAATGAACTTTTGAAAAACCTTTTTTCTAAGTCATTCCAAATAGGCTCTTGGATTAATTATAATAATATTTTTAAAAAATCTCATTTTTAAAGGTTTTTTTTCTAAATTATTGTTATTATTAGGTTATATCTTAAAAATGATCTATTTTCTCTCTCTCTCTCTCTTTTTCTTTTTTTTTTTGTTTATTTGAGGGGATAATGCTAAGTCTCTCTTCATTTTTTTTCTTTATTCAATTTAACTAGTTTGAAGACCTAGAATTATCTTTTAAACTTAAAAATTACAATGCTGGAAAAAACTTAACGACCAAGTAAAAATTAAAATTTAAAACTTTATGATTTTTTAATTTCTCAAATATAATTTAGGGGAATTTTCAAAAATAGCAAGTTTTCCAAAATATTTACAACTTATAGCAAATTCTATCATTGATAGTCATTGATATGCTATAGTCATTGATAGAATCCAAAATTTTTCTCTAACTTGTAAATATTTTAATTTATTTTGTTATTTTTAAAAATGCCCCTATAATTTAATAATTTTCCAATAATTTATCAATAAATGAATTCAAGATTAAAATACTAATAGTTTATTTCATTTTGAATTAGCATATTATGATATTAAAAAAAGAATTTTTTTCAAAAATAGAAAATTGACAAACTATTTACAGTCCATAGAACAAAACTACTAAAAGAAAAAATTCATTACACTTAATTTTTCTATGAAGTGTAAATATTTTGTCAATGTTCTATTTTTGACAACTTTCCAAAAAAAATCATTATTTTTTTCAAATTAGTAAAAGTGATAAAACTCAATGAAATTTTATTTCAAAAGCTAGGAAAATCTAAGTATCACATGTATAGATAATATTAAATTTATCAAAGAACAACATAATTAACAAGATTTAATAAAGGGGCACTTGCACTTGTGGCAAAATATAAAATGAAAATTAAGTTCATGATCTAAGATTTTAAATTTTGCAGGAATGACAAATTATCAAGCCCAGACCAATTGCAATTTTCAGATGACCAAAATGCCCTCATAGTTTAAAATGTGTAACTGCATTTGTTTACTGTTTGATTGCTATCTGACTGTCATCTTATTATCACTAATTATCAACGATATCGATTACTATTTGATTGTTGTTTGATTGCTATTTGATGTACATTATTATCTCATCTTTAATGATACTAATTTACCATCTCATTATTATTTAATTTAATATGATATCATTTACTATCTAGTGACATTTTTTTAATATATAATTACTAAATAAGTTATCGAATAATCATTTCACTCTCTTCCATTTTTTGTCAATTATTAAGTCGTTTCTGATTACCATCATATTACCATATGATTACTTCCTTTTTTTTTATGTCAATTTGCTAAGGATTTTTCCTATTACATTATGATTGTCATCTGATTACCTTATTTTTTTTTTTTGTTAATTTCTATGCGTTTCTGATTACTTCACATTTTTGTAATCTACATAACATTGTTGATCATCTCACTGCCACTAAGAAAAATGACCATTGGAAGCTTAACCACAACGACAAAATACTGAGATAGTATCACTTGATTACCTTCTGATTGTCATTTGATTACTTTTTTTTTTCTTTCAATTTTAGTTAGCTTTCTGAAATAGACATTTGATTACCATCTGTTGTTACATTCTACTTTTTAATTTTTTTTCCATTTTAGTTAACCTTTTGAAATAATAATTTAATTTGATTTCCTTTTGATTAACATCTAATTACCTTCTGACTGTCATCTAATTGTCATCTAATTATCTTATGATTATCACGAAATTTCCAAGTCCAACATAAAGTGGATTAAAGCTCCATATGATACCCAATTATCTTTTTCCTCGTTTGTATTCTGAAGGCAGCAAGATCCGATTAGTAACTCCCTCCTCCGCCACTGTCATCACCACTTTGTCAATATGAATGGAGTAACTGAAGATAAATCAGATGCTCGAGTCTCAGAGAACTGGCAGAGAAGAGTTTAAGAGATTTCAATCTCAAGTATGCCAAGCGAGCCTATCACCTCGTGTTTGATCCTGGTTCATCCAGAAAAACCTATTGTTTCACTTACACTTGGACAAGCAATAGGAACACTTGCACAAAGCAAATTTGGAAATAAGCGATGGGGACATTGGGAGCATTTTGCATGCAATGATCATGTCCAGTGCGAACTTGCAAATAGGTGGTGGGGACTTGAACAACGCATGATGAAGAGAATATTGGAGAGCATTTTGCATACAATGATCCATATTCAATGACACGTCATTACACCACAAAAATACAAACTATAACAAGGTCGTACAATTTTGGTCTGGTTAAATAAGTTGTATGCCTTGATTATAGGCAAGTTTTTTAGAATATTGTTCCTAAAGACAACACAACTTATTCCACAACAAGTCCCATGGAACACAATCCTAATTCAAAACAATCACATTCACAATCAATACATTTTTGGGTGAGAGTTTCGTGAAGAAAATCACAAGCAGCCTTCCATCAAGGTTTGACCCATTTAGGTGTGTTTTGCTTGGTAGGGATGGAGTCCTTTTATATGCAACTTTCGGCAGGAAACTTCTATTCTTATGAACATGTGCAGCGCCGAATGCAGTCTTTATCAAGTCACATCAGCTATAACTACCACTTTTGTCTTCTAGTAAACCTTTCTCACGTGCTGATATGGATCTCGCCTAGAAACTGTACTTGCTAGGCAAGGTCTTCTCGCGAGTTCCTCTGCAATTCATTAGTTTCTTCTTTTATTCACAATCATGCATTAAAACACTAAGAACACGATAAAACAGGCATGGAGGCTTATGTAGCATGTATTTTCAAATATTTATGAATTTACAACATAAGCTACGCATTTTGACACACTACGCATTTTGCTCTTGTTATTCTATTTAAAAGGCTATAATAACTTGTATTTCTACAAGTTATCAATTAATCGAGCAGAGGGCTTCTACGAGATAAACGTGCAAAACGATTATCGTGTATGTTTTTGAGAAAAATAAAGTTATTAAACACCTAGAAAAAGAAGAAATCAACTTTTGGCTATAAACCATATGATTTTATTTCTTAATGGAATAATTTGAATAAGTATTTCTTTTATTCTATTAATGGATGATTTGGGCAAAAAAGACCCCACTTACTATAGATTTCATCTAACCTTTCAATTGTTATGCTTGGCCTTCCCCCTCCCCCCTCTAGGTAGCGAAGAACATCCAACTTTTGTTTTGCCATCCTAATTGCCTAACGTGCTATCCTCAAATCGCATAATTTATTTTGGTAGTGGCCACTATCTTCTCGCAAGCATTTAGAAGCTAGGCGTGATAGTTAATGAGTTTGGGTTTAGTTAAATAGTAGAGTCTCTGTTGTATTAACAAAGTACTTATATCCATGTATTCCACTTTTATTATTAATGAAAGAGTCTCTGTTGGTCTTCTCATTTGCATTATCTCTATTTTAACTTGTCCTTTCGGTTTGTTCGCTTACTAGGCGATATGCGTAATATCTCGCGGTGAGAGTTACGTAGAAAGCTTAGGTGATCTCATCCTCACTTAATCGCATCAGATGAGTTTGGTGACGGGGTGTGACATTAAAACTTCTAAACTTTAACTCCAAGGCCTTGCACAACACTTAACACCTAGTACAATGTAGTGACTTGCCTTCTTTACCCGGCCTCCTAGGTTCAATTACCCGTGGAAGGGGAACTCAAAACGTAAGCCTAAGTCTTAGTGGGTCACATTTTAGGAAAATCTATGGGGAATACAAGTACATGCATAAGATCATTTTACAAAATCAACTTTTTGACGTCTTAACATGTGCTAAAAAAAATAAACACCCCATTAGCCTTTACTTATTCCCTTCGCCTGGACATTGATTCTTCAACACACATAAACTACTGTAATGATTCATTTCTCCACACATCCCTAGGGAATTCATGTTCAATTCCAGTTGCTCAGGTGATCAACTCGAATGTAGGCCACTCAATGCATGGTTGCCACTACTTTTATGTGCACATAATAGCTAGCAAATGAGAGTTATAAAGCTAATGGTTTACTCGCATACAAGCATTTCATTCAAGCACCATAAAATGAGTACTTTAACTTGAAAATCTTCCAAAACGGTCATGCTTTTCTTGTAAATCATAATCAAAAGTTAGCATGCACTTCACTGTATATAACATAACATGACTTAACTTTGAAAGAAAAGCTTTAGAAATCTTTGTTCTTTTCTTTGGAAAGCTCACTCACAAAAACTAAAACGTTTTCTTCTCATTTGGTGTTCATTTTGGCAGAGCTTCAACACTTAGAACTTCCTTATAACCTTCTTTGAACTCATAAGACTTATTTATACTAATCCTAAACTAGATTAGTTATCATTAAACTCATCTTTGCTTGTCAGGTCCTACTTAGTACCTTACATGTGTAGGTTTAATATGTCCTCTAATCGTGCTTAACTTCAATTTAACATGTGCTTAGTTGATTAATCAGTCATATTTAACCCTTAACTAATTCCTTTTTCCCTAACCGATCACTTGACAATTGGTTAAGTGTTTGCTGCCACTTTTCCCTATCAAATTTTTTTCTTCGCCTGTCTCTTCCTCGCCTAACTCAAAACAATTATTAAATGTTCCTTCTCGTGTTATATTTTTTCTTAGCACATCGTCGAACTTTATTATGCGAACTACCCTTCCTCGTGTCGTCTAGCCTTGGGCTTCACAGATATCATATCTTGTGCATTGAGGTAAAAAACTTGTTGTGCTTAGACAGTAAAAGTAAAAGGTTCATCAACATAGCAAAAAACGATATGTGTTGATTAATTTATATCCTAAATTCATGTGTCATGTTACTTTTGTTGTTATCTGTATCAAACCATCTGAACTTGAACATAAAAATACATCATTTGTGCACATATTAAGTTTAAAACACCATATAAATTGTTATCAATGCTTCCATCACCACTAATCTCTCCAGCCACTACGACTACACTATTTTGTATAGTTTAAAACACTATTTTATATAATTTAAAACACCATAGAAAGATAACATGTACCTCACGCTCCACAGTGTGAAATCACACCTCATTAACAATGCATCCATTAAAAGTGCACCTTAGACTTGCCATTGCAAGTGGAAAAAAAAATCATCAAATAGATTTTCTCACTCATGCAATTGTAGAATGGAATAGTTGAAGGTACCTTAGACTATAAAGATGAAGAAACTTTCAATTTCAAATACGATGTATACCTGAGCTCTAAACCAATTAGAGAATTTTTATTGATGTCTTTTATATAAGTAAAAAATGCTTTGAACATCATAATGAATTAACCTTAACTCTTACCTAAAATTTATAATTATAAAGTTGTATCAAAACAATTGCAAATAATTTATCAAAAAGGTTAGTGGATCATAAAGTTTGAAATGTAGCTGTGATAATCTATTATAAATGTTCTGGCTAATACCCCTTGAGAGGTGCATACCTTGTCCTGTACAAATTGTTCTAATGTTTGTAAACTTATTTCAATAGACATTTAACTACAACTAACTGAATCGACCACTTTGATTTCATATGATAGGTGAATGACCAGTTGTACCGTTGCATCAAAGAAGGTGGTATGAATATTTTCTCAAACTTACAAAGTACAATTGATGTTTGCTTGTAGTTGGTTTAAATCACTTACATGTATTGTTTTTGCACATAAGTCAATGAAGAATGCACCCAATTAAGCAATAATCGTCAACACATTCTTTAGTAGATATGCTTGAATACTAGAGAGAAATCTATGAAGCAAAACATAGCAATGGTGTGTTTTAAGCCCTAATATTTTACATCTTTTTAATTTACACATCATGAAATATTAAACACAAATCCATCTGGAAATTTCATTGATTTTAAAAAATTCCAAAATGCAATCGGTTCAATATTAGTTAATGTGTATGTTGCATGTGACTTTACAAATCTATTACCGACTTGCCTCAACTGTAAGTCATTTCTTATTTTCAAATCTTGTAGGTTCAATTGAGCATCTTGTGACATCTTTCGTTTTTCCTTCAATATTTAATAATGTGTCCACCAAGTTGTCACAAATATATTTTTTAAATATGCACTACATCCAATTTATCTCATAGCAGTAATCTGGACCAATTTCCTTGTCCAATTTACACTTTGTTTTCTTTTCTTATCTTGTTTAAGTGGATTTGCTAAGCATTGGAAAGTTCAATAGATTTATTTGTTGTAAGATCTCTTCTCCATTGATTACAATTGAAAGAGGTCTATGTTCAATCTTTTTGTCATGTTGCCTACTTCTTGCTTAATTTCTTTTATGCACTAGATTCTCTCAAGTGTTACATTCGCAGATTATCATGGCTGGCTCTGATTTTTAATGACTACCGAGCAATAAAATAGGGTTATGCGATAAAAGGTACACTCCTATTCATGCATTGCTAACATGAAAATTAAACATTGTCTAGAAAGCTTTCCTCTCTATCGACCAAGTATAAGCGATGAGAGGCTTCCTGGTAAGTCCAAGGTTGAACTTAGGGAATTTAAGCTCTTAGTTTGTCTAATTGCTTACGAACTCAAGCGGTATATACTATACAATAAATCATATGAACAGTATACTAATTACCCTAACTATTTACACTACTGTGCTTGGTGGTACAAGGTGAATATGGTGTTATCGAGTGAAGAAATATGAACTCAATATAGACATGGTGGGAAAGGAAAATTGAACTACTAAATACAATGACTGATGGTTCACTACCTTGAGGTGATACAAACTTCTATTAACTAAGAATTGAGGCAGGCAACTTCTGAGTGCAATGCCATACTTGCTCGCCTTTTGGGATGCAAATACATAAGTTAAACGATGTGGGTATCTAATCATTTTGAATGTAGTAACAGTAACTAATCCTCAATTAAGACACACACTTTTCAGTGCTTTTGCCACAAACTTTAACCTTTCGGTAATGTATGTAGAGGATGAGCTAGGTGACAAGAATGCACTACTACATTCTTCTCGCCACTTGCTTAGTTAATTATGGTTTTCATCTGCTTAGTGATTACGATCTCTACTTTTGCCATTCTTTCAAATGAACAACATTAAGATACTCACATTTAATTGAACAAAACTCTTACGACATTCATTATAACTTTCTTAGTATCGAATACATCATTCATACTATTTAGCTAATCAATTACATGTATATAGAGAGATAAGGAAGATGGGAGAATGGAAGAAGAAATGCATTGCTGTCATAAATAACATTTTAGGCCTTTTGGCCATGAGGTTCTTCTTACAAAATAACACAATATAAAAACTAAAAAGTGGAAATAAAACAAATTTGTTATGTCGCAGAGTTTGATCTCTCATACTTTTTTACTATGATTTTTGCCTATAGATGACGGGGACAATGGAAGAGAGTTTTAAGCTCTCACCTAAAACTCAAGGTAAGAGAGAAGAATGGATGATATGAGGATCTTGCTTTCCAACCAAATATGCAAACTTTTGTTTTGGAGTGAGAAACTCTATTTATACACAAGGAGTGATGTTGACATGCCAGCACACGCTATTAAAATCTCTTTTGTTTACTAGTGGTTTGATTGCCTAGCAACTACTTCCTTGCCCTAGAGAATTTTGCTTGGTCTCCTTGCGTTTAGCTTGCTACTCGCTGAGCTTCACTCTTCTTTGCTTAGAATCTTGCGATAAGAGCAATGAAACATAGTAAAACAGGAATGAAGTTCTTTTGAGTAGGATTTTCGCAGAGTAATCAAACCACCTACTTTTTCTCTCTGTTTTCTTCTCTTTTCTTGCGTTACGACTTCATTATTTTACTTAAAAGGCTACAATAACTTGTATGTCTACAAGTTATCACTTCTATATCAATTGTTATTTTCTAGAAGATAATGTCGATGTCCCATGAATGATATTTTTCCTCTTATCCCACGATTTATCTTTCTTGCATATAAGACATACCTGATACCCTTTTATACTGCACCATAATAGGTACATACATAGGAAAGTCATTACTGGTCCGCAATAAGGTCACATATAGTTGAAAGAACTCACTAGGAACATAAGCACATGTTCACAAACCAATTGTTCTTACATTACAACAAAAAGGACTTTTAATAGCCCATTTTTTAATAGCCCATTTTAAATGGCCTATTGAAAAGAAAAAAAAAAGTTTGAAATAAATAATTAAGTGCCCGCCAAATATTTCCCGCCATTTTTTATCCTTTTTCAGAACTTCTAATTCTTTTTGCTCAACCTAGACATCACTATGTGTGATACCCAAGCCGAAATCCACCAAGACGACAGTGATACACTGCCTCTCACAACTGCCGTTCAACCAACAACGATGACACTTTCATCTCCGTTCATCGCCGTCTTCTCTCTATTCATCGTCACTTTCCTGACATTTTGTGAAATTGACTACCTCTCAAGATTTTGCAAGAACATTCTATTTCTCGGATTTAATCTCTTAGACTTGCCATCTCTCGGCTTCATCTGATCTCTGACTGTCGTCTACATGGGTTTCACTTAAGGTTTGTCATCTACCAGCTCATCTCTCAACTTCTTCTAGACACTTGAAGCTAATGATTCGAGTTTAGTCTTCTTCTTCTTTTCTTCTACATTGTTTTTATGGTGAGAGCATTGAGTGAAATATCAATCTCAGTATATCAGCTCTTTTCATCATTCCAAACTCTAAAATATAACTGTTGACCCAAATAATTTCTCCACCATATTGTAGATCTTAAGTTCCACATCCTCTGCTGACCTTCGTTTGTCTCCGACGACCTCTATTAACTATCTCTTTGCATCAACAAGGTAAATACCTTCCAATATTTATTATCTTAATTTTCTAGATTATTGTCTCTTAATTTAAGTGGTAGGCTTTTTGTCTATAAAAAAGTAGTTGGTGTGAGAGAAACAATTGTTTGCATCGGCTTCTATTTTCTAAGCTTTGAAAACCAGTTTGACATCAATAGAATGTACTTTGGATTTGGATTTGTCTGTTTTCTTGTTGTATTGTATGTAGCTTGTAATATAAAAAATTCTTAGTGTCTCGGCTTGAAGAATTTAAACTAGACGTTTGGCAATAAGTTGAAGTCTAGATTTGAGTTTCCACCTACCCACTCTGATGGTGTGCTGTTTTGTCTCTAATATGTACCATCAATATTCATTTTTTTTCCTTTTGTGAATGCTGATTGTTCATATTTATAGCATGAGATGGAAGGAATTTAGAGACATTAATAAAGAACTTTGGTACTTCGTCTTTTTGAACTATCTAATTGAATAAGTTGTGATGTTGGACAAGTATAGTGCTCAGAATTAAATTTCTATGCCATTCTCATGTCTCAAGCAAACCTGCAAAGAAACATTCTAGCTAAAATCTTGAGTTTATGCTAATGGTGTATGTTAAAATTAGTGGTAGTTGATAAGTTTGGCCCCAATTAGTGTAGTTATAAATAGAATGTTTTATTGCTGCTTGGAATTGTTGGCTGAATTTCATCTCTATTGTAGTGTAGTTACAATCTCAAGTTACAAGCGCGTAATTTGTGCTCTGCTAGCAGTTTGGATTTGCTATAATTCATGGATTTCATTGGTATTTATAGTTGCATAATTTGTTTAATGAATAATTGTTTGAATGTTGATTTTGTATGTACCTTTTTTCTTTTTTCTTTTTTTTTTGGGAGAATTGGTCTTTTATATCTAGGCTTAGCTGATTTGATGAGGAGGATGTTGTTAGTTGGTTAATTTTGTATATTGGATTTATGTGCTTTGTGTTGTGTTCGTTACTCATGTTAGTGTATTAAGCGAACGTAAGTAGTGGAGAAGTCTTACTAGTTACTATTGTTTTTCAGGTCTGAAAATTCTACTGATTTGATTCTTAGCGGCAGGGAGAGTGAATTGGATCTCCATTTCTATTTGGAAAGTACGAGAAAACACTAGATTATTCGTAACTTTAAGGAAATAGAATACTAAAGCTAAGTGTCCAGGTTGAGTTGATAAGATTGAAAGTTTGATCGATGTCTCGCTTTTTAGTTAACTAAAAAGCATGGTAATGGAAATATCGATCATATCACTATAATGAATACAAGGTAACTAAAGTTACCTATAGTATTTTTGTATAAAGTAAACTACATTTGCATTTCAAATGGTACGTATCTTTGTCTATAATACCAAAATTTTCAATCGTAATTTTTCACGAAACAATTCTTTTAATTTATTTTTTGAAATTATTTATTTATTATTATTGGTATGAATGATAAGAGGGATATGCATAGAGATCTAGCAAGAACACCTAACATGAATTTAGGAGAAGAAAGTGAATGGATTTGTGTCCATTTATATCTCAGTATAAATGGTCCATTCCAACTGAGAAATGGTCATTTTTTTTGCTTAAAAAACCATGGACCATTTAATGATATTATATATAGAGAGAGAGATCTAAATTTAGTCAAATTTTCAAAATATGGTTTAATTATAGCTATATCAGCTCTTATTGACATTTTATTTTTAATACTTCGAAAACCAGTTCTCTCTATTATTTTTCCTCTCAAATTTCACCAGTTATAAACCATAACAACTTTGGCGTGTGCTGGGACGACAATCTTGACAGCTGACTATTATTTACAAATTAATAATGACACTCGTGTGTCATTCATATCTCACTATCCTTCTCTTAAAAAACAATGCCCCTATTACTAATACAAACTTGTTTTTTCATAACCCAATAAAAGAGGGGCCAATTAATCACACATATTACACTCATGGATTGTAGTTTACTTCTCCATGTAGTAGGTAGAGTTCCGGTATTGTGATTGTTGGACTGGTAGTTCATAGTTATGTTTGAGTGTGTATTCTTTTGAATTTCAGGAAGATGATGCAAGGCCCTATGGAGGCACCCAAACTTCGGTAAGAGACAGAAAATAAAAGTTTCTTGTGGACACAAAATTTGGAACTGAAAGTTTTAATTTTCATGGAAAAAGAAACTAGTATTAAAGGCCATTTGGCCCACCAACTATTTTGTAATCTTTGATATCACTATTGTGTATACTTTTGTATCTATCAACTTTTTTATATTGATCTTATAGAAGTCAAGATGCCACTATTTTTTATGCTTTCATATCTACTACATGTGAAATGTGGAAAATGTTTATATGATCGACTAGGATACAAGCCATAAAACAAAAATTAGCATTGAGATTCTGTTAATGTTTCTGTTTTAGGATTTTGAACCTGCTGTTGTGAATGGCAATGGAACAGAAGCTGGTCAGATAATTGCATCTACAGTTGGTGGTCGAAATAGACAGGTGACTTTTAAAAACTATATCTTCAATATATCTCCAACTAGCACTCTTCATCTCGAAGTCTTTATTTTAATTGTTGTGCTTCCAATTTGACATTTCCAACACGTGTATGTGGGAGAATTTTGGTATTACTGCAATTTAAACATCAGTTGGGTTAATAAAAGACTTGCCTTGTCTTTGAGTCCACTTGTATTAAGATTTACCTCAATACGAAAGGTTTCTTTGTTGCTCTGTTTTGCTAGAGTCTCCATTTTGTTAGTCTATGCACTTGGGTTACTAAAAGAAAATTCTTGTACCGAACAGTATACGAACTCTCTAAATGTTGATACTAAGGAGGGGCTCGGGCTGTTGCTTCATGAACATGGACAAAAACAAGTGGAGGTTAAGGCTTAGAATTTGCAAGAATTGCTTCTAGGTATGTTAGATTTTTCTGGTGGGCTCTACAATCTTCACGTTTATAAGTTATTAATCACTCATTGGTAAGTATAATTCAATTGAAATAAGCTATGTTACTATAAGCTTTTAATGTAGCCTTTGGGTTGGATTTTTGGCTCTTGTCACTGTCTTTTAGGAATAGGATGCCTAATATGATGTATATTCTTGTTTAAAAAGTTGTTAAAACTTTGTCCATATTCTGTTTTGGTGTTCTTTAGATCATACAGTTCTTTCTACATGAAGGTGAGCTACAATAGGAAATTTTGACATAATTTCTCACTATTGTCTTTCCCTTGAAAAATGTTCATGGGTCTAATTTTCCTCTCTCAATTTGCTTTTAAAAGTAGCTCCGTATACAACTCCTTTTCCATCTTAACCAGAAATAAAAGAAACAAAAAACAAAATGAATGGAGAATTTGAACTTGTATCAGTGTCATGGAATGACTTCTGAATTTATAGATACCCTCTGCTTTAACTTTTGAAGTTATGCCTTATGTCTTGCTTGTTTTAAGGAATATATATTGTTGTTTTTTATTTGTGAGTTGGGATCGATCCATCTGCCCATGAGATGGTACTTGGTCCATTTTCAATTGAACTATGTTCGAATATAGATATTGTCATTTGTATTTTAATTTTAGGCCGAAGGTGGAAAGGAATGTGCATTTAACTTCTACTCAAGTTGGAAACCTTTTCTTTAGAGAGGGTTTTTTTTTGGGCTTGTTTTTTCATTTTTGTATATCTTTGTAGTTTATTCTTTCATTCTTGTTATTTTCATCCCAAATATATATATATATATATATATATATATCAAAGACAGAAACTTCAACTTATTTTCTTGTTTTTTTTGTAGGCTGATAAAAGAACAATTGTACAAAGCAAAGAATGTCATTACCAAGACACAACAAGCTTCAAGTATTTAGATTTATATATCCTATTATCTTTTTGTAACTAATGGATGGTATAGGTTGATCATTGTGTTGGGATGATTGATATATTAGTGACTATCTTTTGTGAGAACTTAACCACATAAATAGTATTTTGTGTCGGACAATATAATTTTTTTTTTGAAAATAACATAAATAACATTTTGATGGTACGAACTCTTTCTATATTATAAGGATCATTTTTTGTTATTTGACTGTAATACCCCAAAAATTAAGATAGTTTTTAAATTTAATTATCTTAGTTTAATTGAATTATGTTGGATTTAATTGAGTGTTATTTTAGATAATTGGTGAGATTTGTTGATTTTGTGAAATTTGGGTTAATTAAATATTTAGTAGAAAAATATTTAATTAATTTGAGAATTTGAAATTTTGATTGGGTTGAGAACAATTATATATCGAGATATATAATTAAATAGTTTTTTTCGAATAAAATAATTATATTGTGATAATATAATTATTTTGAGGAGTATTTTGTTATTTGGGAAAAACAAAAAGTTGGATTTGACAGAGGAGTTAATGAAAAGAGAGAAGAGGTTAGTTAGTTATTTGGAAATGTTAGTTATTTGGAAAAGGAAAATGATAAAGCGAAATAATAATATAATAATAATTATTATTAAATAGAAACTCTCGTGAAGTGTGTCATCATCTTCTCAAATTTTCTTCCTCTCAAAATCCTAGCCGTCCACCTCTCATTGTTCGACGCCACACCTTTTCTTGCCGTTAGCCACCGTCGTCGTCATCATATCACCGTTCACTCTCAAACCGCACTACCGACAGCCAACGAACACAACCCACGTTTCCATCGCATTCCATCATCACCGAGTAGTTCAGAGTCTTTCGCACGTCGTTTGCCAGCAACCATCATTCATCGTCGTTCTTAGTTCACACTCAGAGGACTACGTCCATTGTTGCAAGCCGAGTCGGGTCCCATCCTTCGTACGCGTCTTCCCACCATCCAAGTTGTCCGCCCGAGTCCAAGCCATCTGGTTTGCATGAAGCTTTGCTTTCATCCAAGTCGAGCCACCATGCACCATTTTGCCCTCTTTTCACCTATTTTGAACCATTTGTGGTGAGTATCGTTGGGTTTTTGAGTTTAACCATTAAATATTAATTTTTGGACTCTAGTAATTTAAATCTTTTGAATTTAGTTGTAACAAGTTGGATTTTTCCCTTGAAGCTTCAATTGTCTAAACTTAATTAAAGGATTTGAGCTGTGATATTTTCCCAACCATGGTTGAATTGGAATTCAACCTCAACTTTAGGTAAGTTAATTTGAGAGGATTTTTGGTCAATAGCCAATTGTTAAATTTATTGGTTTAGTTATTGGGTTCCCTTACTATGTAGAATATATTTATTGGAAAACTTCGACAGTGACCATTAAGAAAGAATTATTAAGCTAATCTCTCCAGTAAGAGATTCTACTATTAGACCTTTAACAGTAGATTGAAGAGCTTGCATGTATGTTTTTCCTATTATGCATTAATGTAGCTAGGATACATAATGTGACTATTAGGGATGATTGATATAGATGGCTACACAGATGACCGTTATGTATGATTGAAATATGTTATGACTAAGATATATGATATGACTGAGATATGTTATGACTAATATATATTATATATGACTGAAATATGTTATGACTAAGATATATGATATGACTGAGATATGTTATGACTAATATATGTTATATGACTAAAATATGTTATGACTAAGATATATGATATGGTTAAGATATGTTATGACTGAGATATGAGATATGATATGACTATGTTGTGATATTTATGATATGTTACATGTTAAAGACTAAGGTGTTTTACTAACTTTGTCTGTTAGGGTCATACCCATATGAGTGTCCCTAGGGATCACCAATTTTTTATGACTGTGTGTGTTCGATGGGACCACTCGATTGTCATGATCACTTTTATAACCTTTATGAGTGATTCGACGGGATCACTTACAGCCCAATTCTCTAAGGTGTTCCTTTGGTTCACCAAAGATTAGATGTGTTTCTATGGGATCACTAGATAGTGCATGTTCAGGAGCACGATAGTTATGGGGTACTTCCTTATGGATCACTAACGGGAAGTTAACAGATACCTAGTAAGACTAGTAATGGGTCCCTTACTGAGTATATGTTTATAACTACTCTTTCTATGTTTAACTTTTTCAGGCAAAGATAAAGGTAGAGATAGAGGAAAACTGGCGAATGACAAGAAGTCACCGTGGCTCGCCATTAGGAAAAATTTATGTTGCTTCCACTTATTCTTTACAGTACTTTGACTTTTTGTATTTTATTTAGATTTATCGAACCTATATTTTACTTTTATGTTATTTTCCGTAAAAAAAAATATAGGACCCGAACTAGTATTTTATTTTATTATTTTATCTCTACATACTTTATTTTTATTTTTTAAAAATATTTATTTATTTTAGTAGTAATGACCTCAACTTAGTATAAAGAGTTGGATCGTTATAGTTGGTATCAACAAAGCCTCAGTTTTTAGGTTCTGTAGATTGACTTAGGATGTAAGTCTTTGATTTTATCTCTATGGCTAATACGGTCCTTCGTTACTCGCCAGGTATGTTTTATGATATAAGTTTATGATTATGCATATGCACATGATCTTGCCTATGTTAATCTAGATAATAATGAATGTTATGAATGTTATGAATGTTATGACTTAATAGTGAAGGACTTTTGGTGGTGGAATTTAGGAAGAATGCCGCCACGCAAAAATGTTCGTAGAGGTGGTTGGGAAGGCAAAGGAGCTAGACATAACCTGTGATGACCCGGACTTTTCGGACTGACCGTCTAAGTCGTCAATTTGACGCAAAACCGTTTGTTTACAAAAGACATAGAACTTTAAATGAAACCAT
>CM046884.1:13198341-13271386 GCA_025688845.1 Cucumis hystrix
TTTTTTTTTTTTTTTTTTTTCCAAGGGCGTTACATAACCAATCTGAAAGACAGTCTACTGTAAAAGTTATCGACCCCGTTGCACCTGTCACACATGCAGACCTTCTGTCATGGAGCAAAGGGATAGAGATATGTTATTCAAAGCGTTGGTACAACGTTAGCCTGTCGAGCAGACCCAATCAACTTCTGTTCAGACCTCAACTGCAGGTGTTTAGATCCTAGCAGCAGAAGTTCAGGCCCTAGTTGTATTCCAAAACATACCTGATCAGCTGTCAGTAGAAGCCAAGCATCTGAGGGATTTCAGGATGTATAAACCTCAGACTTTTGATGAATCCTTGGAAGACCTCACCAAGACTCAGATGTTGTTGACCTCTATGGAGACTATCTTTCACTATATGAAGTGCCTTAGCTACTAGAAGGTTCAAAATTTAGGTATTTTCCTCAACTTAATTGTCAAATTTTATTAAGATTTTTAAAAAACCTTGGATGTGTTTTTGAAGTTTGGTGAAAAGAGAGGGAGTTTTTATTAAAATAAAAGGAAAAGGAATGAAAAGAGAAATAGTTATAATAATATGTTATTGTTATTTTTTTTAAAACCTTTCTCAATTTGCGTGCCTTCAACCCTTGTCCACTATTTCGTTCAACATCAAGTCGACTATGCCCATGTTGCCACGTCTCTGTTCCATGCACTGTTGAGCGAGACCGACCGACCAAGTTTATCTTTGACCAAGTTTTGCACTAGCCGAGCTGCTCCCATCCCGTCAAAGCCGAAGCCTTCACATTGCGTCGTCTAGGTCTGAGTCGAGCGTGCGTGTCTGCTTTGATCTGTCTCTGCTCGCGAAACAACACCGCGTGTGACTCCTCCTTTTATAGTCGTGAGTGCAATTCAACGTCCACCTCTAAGCCAGCCACTCATATTTGTTTTGCAAGCCATTATTCGACTCAGTTCGTGTGCCACTACCTTTTTCTCGTTGTGACTTGTAGTGAGTTTTAGTGGTAAGTGTGTATTTGTGGGTTTTATGATTTTTCATTGTAAATACATTGAGGTGTAATGTTGGATTAATTGGTTTGGATTGATATTGTTCCTTGAAGTACCAATTGAGGATAGTGCTTGAATTCCTTAAGTTTTAAACGAGTTGAGTTAGAGTTCGATTCTCCACTATTTGGGTAAGTTGTAGAATTTACATTTGGGGTGAATTGAATGGATGAAATTATTTGTGGAAGTGTTTGATTTATCTATATAATTATGTTTAGCTTGGCTCGTTGGATTTTAGTTTGACTCAAGATCTTAGGTAAAGTTAAGGTAAGGGATTTCTACTACTGAACACTATACTTATTTATTTTAGTAGACTGACCTCAGCTTAGTATAAAGAGTTGAAACGTTACATTGACTTTTTATTAGATAAAAATGTATGAGATATGAACAATAGCCTTTCAAATAGATTTCCTTCACATAATTAGGATGTATTTTATATGTTGATGTTATGTAACGCCTTGAGTTTATGAGGGAGACATGAATGAATCTGTATTATATTTAAATGAGAGAGATCCCGAAAACATAAATGAGAATATGAAAGTAATGTTAAAAAACACTTAAAAGAATTAAAAGTTAATCTATATACCAACAAGGTGTACCTTCCTTTTTGGTGACTTGATCATAGGAACTTCAATGTTATGTAACGCTGCGTGCTTAACTTGAAGCAATTCTATATTGAGTAACCTCATAGAAATTTTCCTAGGATGCATGTGAGTGAGAACAAAGTATGCTGAAAGGACTCATTTTGGTTTGTAGGGACGACTTTCACTCTAATAAGCCTTTAGGGCATAAAAGAATAACGTTGCCAGGTCGCAGGGATGCAAGAAAATGTCGGGGATTCGAATTTTGAATCCTGGGACTGAGGTGTTACATGTTTAGAATAAGTTATTGATATTTAAAAAAGTTTATTATAGATAAAATATGTGAAAATACTGCATGGGTTTTTTTGGGTTGTTTGATCACGGAGTGATTTTGTGGGGGGCTTAAACGTCACTTTGAAGGTCTCAACGTCATTGTTATATTGGGTGGCACACTGAAGTGAGTTTTTGTGCAAGGAACAAAGGTTTAGCAATTATGTTACATCTGTACAAAAAGTCAAAATTGAGAGGTTGGGTTGTTATGGGGTAGGTTGATCAACTAGCGAGTTTGTTGAGTTGTTATGGAATGGTAGGTTGATCGTAGAGTTAGTTTGATCATTGTTAGTGAAAAAGTTTTGGTTTTTGACACCCATTTTAGTTTATTTGAAGTTTAAACAATGTATTTTACGTCATGTGATTATAGGCGTGGACTTGTTCGAAGATGACGTTTGGCAATGAGAGATGATATTTTTTTTTATGTATTTATTATTTCAAATGAACATTGTAAACAAACTCTTTTTTTTTTTTTTTTATGAAACATGTTATGATAACTTGTATAAATTCAAGTTATTGTGGCCTTTTAGGAATAATAATGAGACCAAAATGGATGATAAGTGTGTCAAAACGCATAACTTATTGTAAATGATAAATATTTACAAATAAACTTTACATAAGCGATATGCTTGCTTTACCCCGTTTGCAATGTTTAAACGCAGGATTATCAACAAAAGAAGAAGATGGCCGCAGAGGGACTCAGGGAAAAACTTAGCGAGAAGACACATCAGAATGCCAGAAGAGGTTCGCTAGAAGACAAAAGTGGTAGATGGAGTTGACATGACTAGACAAGAGAGGCAACTTTTGGCGTTGATATGTTTAGAAGATTACATTTTTCGTCTAAATCTATCAATAAAAAGAAACTCCATCCTTACCATGAAAGAAGCTAGACGTTTGAATGGAGCAGCCACTAGAAGCCTAAATGGGTCACCAACTCACTTGAAGAGGTGGGTGGACTAGAGAGTTGGTGGGAAGGAGTAGCCTTTTCACCAACTGTAAAGTAGTCCTTCCTCTTCTCAGGTCAGTTTGTAGAGTGAAATCTTGAGGGCTGAGTGAAAAATAGTCCATCCCCCATTACCCCTTAACTTGTAATGTCACTTTTATTTCTTACCATTTTTGTATTTCTTTGCATCGTATTGGTTTATATTGTACAGTGGTTGAAGGCCTTCATTCTTTAATACGATGTTTGTTTATACCTTTCAATCTATCTATCTTTATTCTATTCATATGTTCTTGTGTTATTTGTAATTTAGGTTTATGATACATTCTCGTTAAGAAGCTTAGCTTATAACTCTTATCGCGTTAGCTGAGCTATTTTTATCACTTAGCCAGTGTATATCGCCAACTACCCAAGAGGGCTAGTAGCAAAGATATAGCTAGCAAGCACAAGAGGGAGTTTGGAGACAAACTCCACCTTGGCAAGATAACTTCCATCATTTGTATCCAGTGTGGGCATTGGGCCCCGAGAGGTTGCTGTTCTTAGACATGAAGCTCTATAAGTTTTATAGGTAAACACTTCTAGATATACCGTGTTTGGGTAGGCTTAATCATTTGGATCCCTATAGAAGACCAAATGTGACGTTAAATGACACTGAAAGGAGCACGTCTTAATCATAAGCTAGTTAATCAAGCTACATCGCATTGGGGTGGTCATATAACTTATTTTCCTAGTAGCATTAGGCATTTCTTCATCCTCTTCTTAATACAAGTTAGTTCATGTTTATACCATCTCAACCACTCTCATTAAATCATCTCTACTAAGAGTTCTCTAGGTGTACATAAGTAGAGTTAGTTTATGTTCTCATTCTTTTATACCTTTTTATTATTTTATTCTTTCATATAGCTTAATTGAGAAGTAGATTGTAGGACTAAGCTTTGATATCAATTCCATTTGTTCGACCCTGGTTCACTCAGGAAAACCTATTGTTTCGCTTATACTTGGGCAAGGAATAGGAAAACTTGTGCAATGAGGACTTATAGTTGATGGAGGATATTAGGAGGATTTTGCATGCAATGATCATATCCACTCGCATTAGGAAGATATTCATGAAGAGCATTTTGTATGCAATGATCCTGAATCAACGACACATCATGTGATTTAAACTTAAAAACACTATACCGATATAGGTAACAACACTATTTACCATGGCATTGAACCTATGTTGTCTAGAATTAAGAGTCATCACCAAGTCTGTGGAGTTGACCAACTAGGTCAGGTTGGAGGCATGGTTGAGTGGGATTGACTTGTACAAACCCACAAACCCAAACTTACAAACAAACAAACTACAACCAAGCAAAATAGACTAGGTTGCGCAGGATCGACTCTGAACAAGCATTGATCTCACCAGCACTACACAACATACTCCATTAGAAGTCTCATAAAACACCAAGCAAGTTTTTGACGTCGTTGCCGGGGAGATGATTTTTCAAACACTAGAGTAGGGTTCTACTTTGATTATTAGGAAAACACTTGATTCTGGTGAATCATACGCGTTCAGCTGGAGATCGCGTGAAGAGGTTCAAGGTACCAAAGCAATCTATAATTGCTTGAACTAGCCCTAAGGTGAAGTGTATATTTCGGCAAGTGACCTCAATGGATGCATTTAGCAGCAAATGAAGTTGAGCACCTCAAAACACCTGAGATCTTAAAAGTTTTAATCTGATAAGTTTAGAACCCATATGAAGGCACCAAAGAAAGTGTCCATGTGTCTAGCTTAGTAAGATTTGTATCTTAACTAAACACACTATAAGGACCTGGAAAGATTATTTGAACATTGCGATGAATGATTGGAAGCAGAGGCTTATGGCGATGAGCAATTAAGACACAGAAAGTCATGTGACAAATGATCAAGAAAGTTCAGGAGATGAAAAGGTGGCTAGGAAGGCTATGAGGAGAAGCACACAATGAGATACAGTCTTTCGTTGCCAGAGAACCTGAACGTAAGGATGCATATGTAATGTATAAACTTCCCTTAATTTTCATTTACCATATCACATCTGTAATTTTTGTATTCTTGTAAATCTTATACTTTGATTATTTTTATACTTGTGATTATCTTTTGTTTTTGTTTTAGCTTTTTGTTCTTTTCAAGTTAGGGAGCACGATTTATCTTGCAAGACCATTAGGCTATTAGAAAAGAAAGGGTTGAGGAAGAACATAAAGAAAAAGAAAAAGAAGAAAGAGAAAGGAAAGAAAAAGAAGAGAGGGAAGAAAGAGAAAAATTAAAAGAGAAGGAAAAGGAAGAAAAGAAGAAGGAAGATGAAAACAAGGAGAAGGAGGAGGAAGAAGAGAAGAAAAAGGAAGTAAAGAAGAAGAAAGAAGCTGAGGAAAACAAGAAGGAAGAAGAGATGAGAAAGCTAAGCGAGGTGGTAAGAGAAACACAAGATGCAGCAAACAGGATCACCTCGCTTATCACCAAAACTGAATTTGAGAGGTTGGTGAAAAGGACCCATGAAAAGACTGAGCAAGTGACGTATGGGTTCTTAAAAATAAAAGTAAAGGCACATGGCGTTAAGGCAATAACGCAAGAAAATAAAAAAATAAAGTTGAGGGAGCGGGAAGAGCTCCTCAACAACATTGATAAAGTAACCTTGACAGTAGAGAATGACAAAGGAAAAAAAAAAGAAAAGACGAAGGAGGAAATCGTTGAGTTTGAGAAAGAAATTGGCTAAATGAGTCCTTTAGAGGAAGATGTGGCAAGACCCAAGAAAATAAGAAAAGTATCAAAGAAGTTCTTGCACGCACAACTAGAGATGAGGCAAAAAGAAAATGAGGTGAAAATGCCTAAAAAAGCAGATGAAAAAGATGATGAAAAGAGTGCAACAGAGGAGTCACTCTCCGCCTCACAGGTCAGCAAATAGTTCATGATAGAGAAGGGGATCTTCCTCTATCCAGGAACTATTCCAGATTTTCTCGAGTCGCCCATCAAAGCATTTAGATGGAAAAGATTATTTCAAGAGGTGACTGCGATAAGACCTGATGTAGTGAACTTTTTTTACAAAGGCTTCATTAATGACGAAGAATACTACGCCATGGTCATAGGGCAAAGAGTTGACTTTGGATCAAATGCCATAAACGAGTTCTTCATATTGGAGGCAAATGAAATTGGACATGACATCTTCAAGAACCCAAAAGCTCAACATTTAGAGAGTGCATTGAAGAAAATGTCTTGGCCCGAGACAAAGTGGGATATCACGCCAACAGAAAAGTACCATCTCTTTCTGCATAATTTAAATTCAGAAGCTAGCATTTGGCTGGTATTTGTAAAGAAGAAGATTATGCCTACTCGCCATGATAGCACCATCTCCATGAGAAGGATCATGTTGGTTTATTGCATAATGAAGGAGATCCCGGTGAACATAGGTGAGATCATAAGTGAGCACATCCTAACATGGGTTAAGCATCCTTGCAGAGCAAAGCCATTCTTGCACTTAATAGAGAAGTTGTGCTTAAAGGCATGTCTGACGTCAGAGAAACTTCCTCAAAAGGAGGTGAAAGATGAAGTTTGGACACCATCAATCCTTCACCGTGTCATCGCTATTCACAAAAACAAAACAAAGACAAAATGCCTCAAAACCTAGAAAGGTGGTAAATTATAGGTTGAGAAAATGAATAATGATGATGTCACACCCCACCTCAGGCACTTGCCTGCTCGTACCGAGACATGACGTGATGTCAGTCGAAGCCGTTAGCCTTTGGAACAACCTCAACTGACACATGACATGAGTACTTATAAAACTATTAAACAACGGAAGTCTTTCATTAAAATAGACATTTAAATTGTACTTTAAAAATCTGTAATGCAACCCATGAAATCTTTATAAAATGTATCATGGAAAAGAACAAAACATGAAGATATAAGTATTTGAACAATCATAATACTATTTCGAAATAAAACAAAGTCCTTGTATAATGAAAGCTTAGTTGGCCTGACAGCTGTATGTTTAGCACGTGGAGATCCATAATCTGTACCTGAAAAGTGGGAAAACATTTTGAAAGAGTAAGTCGAAAGACTTAGTGAGCAATGATTTTATAAAACAAGTTTTCATAAATATTTTAATATAAAACCCAAGCTTAAATACATTTATCAGTAAACAGTCATAACATGAAACTTGAAACATTTGCGTAGCTTTTCAAAGGCAGTCCTCCATAGCCACGGGTAGCATTTATCCCTTCTTTAGAAGATAGGACAGTCGATGGGTAGCTAACCCTCCTCCTTTAAGGCATAAAATATACCCTTCTGATGATCCATGGTTAAAAATAGGTTCGTCAACTGTACCATCAATATGGAGTTAACCACATGTATACATTAGGTCTCGTGGAATATTGAGCATGGATAAAAACATTTCAAAACATGAAATGTTTCCTTGAATGTTTTGAAACATTTCCTTGAAATCATGAAATCATAAAATCATAAAGTAGCTTGGAAATATCATTTCAGCAAACATTTATCAATAACATAGCTTGTATAAGAACTTAAGATCATGTTTTAGCAAATCATTTAGAAACCAATGTGTTACTCACAAGCTATTGCTTGTGGAGCTTAAATCATGTTCAATAAATATTTTAGAAATCATGATGTTACTCACAATCACTTGAAAATAGCATTGGTCTCAGAAATTTCTCCTAATCCTCATTGTTCTGAAAAAATTCATATTTTATCCTTAATTAATTCCTTAAAAATGAAAATATCCAAAAGTTCCTTTAAACAATTCCAAAAATATAAAGACAGCCCAAAACAACCAATTGACATGGGATAGAAGGTTGGCCGTGCACTCATCGCCTGAGGCCTATCATGTGCTAACCTCACTAAGGTGGGGCACACGTTGCATACTAACCTTGCAAGGAGTTTTGCGCCCGTGGCCTATCCAGTGCCCCTCGCATGTATGACGCGTGCGTTGGTGCTCCCCACACACCATGTGTCGCGCTAACTTCTTAAGGCAGTGTCATACGTGCAACCTGAGCGCGTGCCTTGTCACTCAACTATGCCATGACCTTGTCATGTGCGTGCAACTTGACTCAAAATAACCTCTATAACTAAAACGCACGCCTATCTCGTCCATACATGCATGACTCACAGCCACTACCCAGACACTACTTAACTTCCAAAATCATGACCTATCTTTAAAAAATCATAACTTAAAATCCATAATTCTTTTGACAAAACTTCCTTCTACAAAGTTGCTATAAATTGTCTTATTTCTGACCTTAAATTTGCGAAGGAAAATTCCAAGTAATGGGTCCTATAGCTGTCTAGAAGTGCACCTAGCTCAGATTCACCCAAGAAATAACCTTCTCGCCTTCCCTTGAATAAAACATAAACTTCCTTGAATCTAAAATGCACAACATTCCTCTCTCACAAACTAGACTCAATTTCTGAACTTTCAAGACCAAAATGAGTGATTTTGCACAAGTCAGTTGTGAGAAAATCAATAATGAAGTTGGCCTATTAATAGAGTTCCTTGCATGCAATAAATATGACACTTAATCCTTGATTAGACCCACCTCTCAAGCTCTTGTTAACACCTCAGTAACTCCTCCACATCCTCCTTGGCCACAAATGCATGATGACATGGTTATGACACTTAAATTTACTTTTAATCGAATGCCCGAATCATGCCACGTACTTGATTCAAACGCATGGCTAACCTCCTTGGCCTTCTCACAAAACCTCTCCTCGCCTAGCCTTCCTTCCCTAGCTAACCTCTTAATTGCCAAGCTAAAATGCCAAGCAAGCCTTCATTACATGAACAACCTTTGATGGACTGCCTTCAAATGCCAAGATAACCTCTTTGAAGGTTATCTCGCCTAGCCTTGCATCAACTTCAAATGCATAGCCCTCTTGTGTTTGACTTGCCGCTCAACATAAGTCTCAAACACCAAGATAATCTCTAAAGACAAGTTCTCTTGCCTAGTGACCCAAACGCCCAAGCATGCCTAAATGTCTATCCTTAGAGGTTCTGAAGCTCCTTCTTGCTGCCCATGACACCTTCTTTGGAGGTTTTCTTAGCCTTCCTTTGCCACTCATACAACCTCCAAACACCTAATGACTTAATTTTGACACTTCGTTATAATTTTCAACTTTTCTCTTTTCCTCAAGTTAAAAAATCTAAGTTCCAAGAATCTTTAACTTATTTTCCAAAAATTTCATTTTCTCTTGTCCTTGACTAATCTTAGCAAGTTCCAAAGGTTTAAGAAATTTTTGGGTTTCACAGATGATGTTGAAGAAGATATTGAAGAAGATGATGATGAAAATAATGTCCCACTTAAACTCAAAATGCAAGATGAGGAGGAGGCCTTAGGACTGAAGAAAGAAAAATCATCTAAAGCCAAGGACTCTAAGGACACCTTGTCGCAAAGTCCCAAGAAGAAGAAGCCCGTTGACCTGGTCTCTACCCCTAAATCCAAATCCTCCAAAGCCACCACCTCTCAAACTCCTCACCTATAACTCAAAAAGACCAACCCTCAATATCCAAATCGACAACTTCCTCAGAACAAATCCAAAACATTCTTTTTTCACCCGGGCAAGTTGTAAATAATAATATTGCCCTCATTGTACAAAATGCAGAAGGAACCCAAATAACTCCGCAACAAGGGGAAAATCTTCTACCTCTTGTTGCCAATCCAACCAACCAAACCAAACCTCTGAGCCCCAAGGGATCCAGCCAGAAGATTTTCCAAGACTCCATTTGTGATCCCTCCGCATTTGTTGACAACGCCTTAAAGGACTAAGAAGATGGAAGAGGCAGCATTAAGTTGTCTCCAAAAAGAAAAGAATCTGTTGAGGAGGATGTTAACGACCCACTTCAAAGCAAAAATAAAAACCCTAAGGTAGATAGTGAGACACTTCTCCCCTTATTACCAAAGCAACCACAGAGCCTTCATCGTAGAACGTTGAAATAAAAGAGGTGGTGAAAGAAACAGATGAAGAAGAAGTTGACGAGGATTATATCTACAAATTCATGGATGAATGCGTTTGTAAACCAATGAAGAGAGGATTGGAAGATATAATCCAGTGTCAGAGCAATCTTCAAGAAATGCAATTGCGGAGTCAAAAACAAATAAGCGATCTGGAACTAAAAATGGACAACGTAAGTACATCCACTAAGGCACAATTAAGTCAACAAAATGAGAAAATAAAGGAGCTCATAATGCAAAGAGAAGAGCTCCAATTACAACTTCTTGGAGTCCGCGAACAAAATGAGGCTCTAAATGATCGAGTTGAAAGGTTGACCGGCTTGGTTGAGGTCTTGGCGAAAAGATGTGATACAGAGTTTACGACTTTATTAAGATATCAACATCTGATAGTGTGTGCCACAATCCCAACGCCTCAGGTTCCACTGAACTTAACAAGTCCCCTAACGCGTTTTGATCCAGCAGTGCGAGCAAGGATGAATGTACAACCTCCACCACCACCAACAGAACCACCTCCACAACAACCTTCTCCCCCTCCACCACAAACTTAAAGGGAAATGTTCAATTTATGTGTTCTTTCATTCTTTTGCAAATTTTAATTTTTTTACCTTATGTAAATTATATTTCTTTGTAATTATGCCCTTTACAATACAAGTACATACTTTGACACAATTCTTGTACATTTAGTTTTTCTTGTTGCAAGTTTGACTCCCCGCGTTTTAGTATTTTAATTTTCTTTGCATCTTAATGATAACTTTAGTGAAATAATTCTTCAAAATAAGGTTTCATTTGTTATCTGGGTGTTTAACTTGTTAAGAAAACTCACTTAGGAAACATTTCTATAGTTTATTAGGCGAGCAAGTTTTATGTCAAACCTCTTTTGTAAAACCTTTCTATGAATAATCTTATCATTCATTTTCAGCAATTAGGACCTTGCTAACATCTAAATTTGGAGGTGTGCAAGGTTCGCACTAAAACTTTTGAAACTTTTTTAAAATTCTATCAAGGCATTCCAAAATAAGGTGTTTTAACAAAAGTTAAAACAAAGCCAAAAAGTGAAAATTTTAAAAAAATTTGTATTCCTTTATTCAATTGAAAAAACAACTCCTATATTGCCTCCTCTGGCAAAAATAAGAAGCATAGCTTCAAAAGTGAAAATTTAGAGAGTTGAGTAATAAGAGGTGATAAGAATTATGGTTTAGGAGAGGAAAGGATTGATAGAGTGCTTAAGGTTTCTCACTCAATGCCAAACTGCAATTACATTATGAAATAAAAAGCATTCTTTTGCCAAATAAAAGGATTGAATTTTTTTTAGAAATTTTAACCATTTATGAATTTGAAAATAAGATTTCTCCTAGAGAATGAACAAGAGTATTTTGAGTATTAAGCTTGTCGCGTTTTGAAATTGGAAATGTCTTCATAACGAGAAGTATGCGATGAAAGTAAACCCTCAAGAACGAATAAAACTTGATCGCGTTTTGAGAAGTTTAGAAGTGCAAGGGGAAGGTAAGTCTTTAAGGAGGAATTGTGCTTGGTCACAAGCATAATGCAAAGTGATGCTTGAGGACAAACATTATTCTAAATTTGGGGGTGTGATAACTTGTTTAAAATCAAGTTATTATGGTTCTTTTAGGAAGAAAAATGGGACCAAAATGCATGACAAGTGTGTCAAAATGGGTCATTTATGTTCGAAATGCATAAATATTTAGAAATAAACTTTACATAAGTGATATGCCTGCTTTACCCCATTTTTAGTGTCTAAACGCAGGATTATCAACAAAATAAAAAGCTGGCGAATCGAGAGAGACTCGTGTGAAAACTAAGCAAGAAGACCACATCAGAATACAAGAAGAGGTTCGCTAGAAGACGAAAGTGGTAAATGGAGTTGACATGATTGGATAAGAGAGGCAACTTTTGGCATTGGCTATAAAAAGAAGATTAGATTTCCTACCTAAATATGCCTATAAAAAGAAACTCCATCATTACTGTGAAAGACACTAGGCGTTTGAATGGAGTAGCCACTAGAGGCCTAAATGGGTCACCCACTCACTTGAAGAAGTGGGTGGAACCCCTAAAGAGTTGGTGGGAAGAAGTAGCCTTTTCACCAACTGTAAAGTATTCCTTCCTCTTCTTCGGTCAGTTTGTAGAGTGAAAGTTTGAGGGCTGAGTGAAGAAGAGTCCATCCTCCATTTCTCCCTAACTTGTAATGTCACTTTTATTTCTTACCATTTTTGTATTTCTTTACATTGTATTGGTTTATATTGTACAGTGGCTGAAGGCCTTCATTCTTTAATACAATGTATGTTTATACCTTTTCAATCCATTCATCTCTATTTTGTTCATTTGTCCTTGTGTTATTTGTAGTTTAGGTAATGATACATTCTTGATAAGAAGTTTAGCTTATAACTCTTATCGGATTAATTGAGCTATTTTCTTCACTTGGCCAATGTATATCGCCAACTACCTAAGAGAGCAAGTAGCAAGGATATAGCTAGTGTGTGCAAGAGGGAGTTTGAAGACAAAATCCACCTTGGCGAGATAACTTCCATCATTTGTATACCAAAAGGTGCACAAATGTGAGCATTAGGCATCAAGAGGTTGTTGTCCTTAGACGCGAAGCTTTATAAGTTTTATAGGTAAACACTTCCAGATATACCTTATTTGGCTAGGCTTAGTCATTTGGATCCCGATAAGAGACCAAGTGTAATGTTCAATAACTCTGAGAGGAGCACGTCTTAACCATAAGCTAGTTAATCAAGCTATTGCATTGAGGTGGTTATATAGCTTCATTCCTTCATCCCATTCTTTAATACAAGTTAGTTCACGTTTATACCATCTCAACCACTCTCATTAAATCATCTTTACAGAGTTCTCAAGGTGTACATAAGTAGAGTTAGTTTGTGTTCTCATTCTTTTATACCTTTTTATTATTTTATTATTTCATACTGCCTAATTGAGAAGTAGATTCTAGAACTAAGCTTTGATATCAATTCTCTGTGTTCAACCAGGAAAATTTATTGTTTCGCTTACACTTGGGCAAGCAATAGGAAAATGTGTACAACAAGGACTTACAAGTGATGGAGGATATTGGAAGCATTTTGCTTGCAATGACCATGTACACTTGCATGATGAAGAGATTCATAAAGAGCATTTTGCATGTAAATGATCCTAAACCAATGACAGATCATGTGATTTAAACTTAAAAGTATTATACCAACATAGGTAACAACATTATTTACGATGGCACTGAACCTATGTTGTCTAGAATTAAGAACCATCATCAAGTCTGTGGAGTTGACCAACTAGGTCATGTTGTAGACATGGTTGAGTGGGATCGACTTGTACAAATCCATAAACCAAACATGCAAACAAACAAACTACAACTAAGTAAAATATACTAGATTGCGCAAAATCAACTCTCAACAAGAGTTGATCTCAGCAGCACTGCGTAGCATACTCCACCATAATTCTTATAAAACACCAAGCAAGTTTTTTATGTTCTAATTTTATAAATTGAACTTTCATATTTCAATATAGTTATTAATTCATAACGTTTTGTTTGACAATTTTATTGATTTTTAGATTGCATCGGATTTGAAAAAAGGTATCACAAGTTACAAAAAAAAATGAAAATAATAATTGGTAAAAAATAAAAATAAGAAGTAGCAACTCCCGACTCACATAGTCGTCGGGAGTTGAAGCCCCACAATACCCTACGCGTTCATTTACCCGTTCGGAATGGATCACTCCTAACGCCAAGATGATTCATCAAAAGTTCAGAATACTCGACGCTGTACTATTGGCATATCGAGAGTTTATAATTCTCGACATCCTGCATTCTCGGAGTCAGAAATTCCTCACTGGGCGTGGTTTTCCCGACCACTTTCCCAACGGGCATTTTGATTTATACCCCCACGACTTTATGCCTCGGAAGATCCCTCATTTCTTGTAATGAAGGGTGGGGAGTCAAGGATGAGATATTAAAATTTTGGAGAAAAGATAACAAAATTGGTTTCTGATTTGGGTTCATTAAATTAAGTATGTTAATTATATTTCTACATTACCAAAAAAGATTTATAGAATAAATTAATAAGATTTATTGGTTATTTATCTCTTTAATTAATATGATGAATCTAGAGTCTAAATCATCAAAACATAGAAAGCCATGTCATCATTCTGCTAACAGAATTCTAACGACAATGACTAAAGTAAGTTTTTTTCAAAAGTTCGGGGACCAAAACAAACACATTTAAAAGTTTAGAGACTAAAATAGAACAAGATGCAAAGTTTAGGGACCAAAATAGGATTTTAACGTATAATGTATGATGATGCATTATAATATAAAACTTCTATTTTAATTAAATTTTATTATATAAATTTTATTTTGGAATTTATTCAAAATTAATTTATTATAGAATAAAATATTTGAATGAGTTTAAATACTAATTCAATGTGAATTAGATTAGTATTAAAACTATAGGTCAAAATTTAATGCATATATGTTATATATTAAAAATATATGTTATGATATATATACATATATATGATTCAATTGACCAAATTAAATATAAGATATATAATGGGGTTTTTTAAAAAATATAACAAATAGGTAAAATATTTACACTATATAGAACAATTATGAAAAACGGGAAAAGCCCACAATAGAAAATACCAAAAATGCTCCAGCCAACACGCAATTAATCAGTCACACGTGCGCGAGTGATCTTTTTCTGAATGATCGTGTAGTACTGCAGTCATGATACATGATCGTGTTTTGTCGATGTGCAAAAAGACTTCAAATTTAACAATCCAATTGACCATGCTAAATGACCGTGTTGATCAAGAAAAACGATCATGTTTATTATGATAAGCGATCTTGTAAGATAAATCGTGCTCCCTAACTTGAAAAGAACAATGGTCTTGCAAGATAAATCGTGCTCCCTAACTTGAAAAGAACAAAAAGCTAAAACTAAAACAAAAGCTAAAACTTGAAAAAAATAATTTTTTACCCAGTCTAAATGATCTCTTAGCAATGATAATCTCGTAGCAAGTCTAAATGATCTTGTACCCTTGTACCAAGTCTAAACCATCTTGTACCATTTTAACTAGTCTAAAAGATCTCGAAGCAAGTCTAAACGATCTCGTAGGAAATCTAAACGATCTCGTAAGAAATCTAAATGATCTCGTAGCAAGTATAAACGATCTTGTACCCTTCCACCTAGTATAAATGATCTTGTACCCTTGTACTTAGTCTAAACGATCTTGTACCAAATCATAATGATCTATTAGTATAGTGGTCTATCTTTATCTATCTGGGATAGACAACTGATCGTTTAGATATTGGTACACGATCATTTAGATCCTGTACCAATATCATTTAGATCTTGTACCAAGAAGGAAGAAAAAAAGAGAAATGTAGAAGAAGAAAGAAATTCTAAAAGAGGAAATGAAGAATTTGGTAAATATTTACAAAATTAACTATAATATTGTAAAATGAAGAAGAAGTAAAAATATGAAGAAATTAATAATATGAAGAGGAGATGAATAAATTGCAAAGAAGTAAATCACAAAGAAGAAGAAAAAAAAGAACTGAAAAATGATCAACATTACTTAAGGGCAAACCTAAATTTATGAAAATGTCATGGGCTTTTTTATTTTGTTACACGGGTCGTAAATATTTTGGTGTTTTGTTATATTTATGAAAATTAACTTTAAAATTATAGGTTTTGAAGATATATTAATTTAAATATGTTTTAAATGAAATATTAATGAAATATGATTTAATTAATTAATTAATTAATCAAATGAATTATTTAATTAACTAATTTAACATTGTTTGATTTAGTTTAGTTTGACTATTTTAAATTAAAATAACTAAATAACCGCCTTACACGGTAGTTATTTAGGGGAACATGTGATGATCCCACCTATCCCATCTTTCTCTTTATTTATACGCATATTCAACCTAGAGAAGTGGAGAGGCTGCATAACCTAATTTTCATACAACAAAGAAAACAAATCCCTCAAGTTTATTTTTTCTCTTAAAAAGGATTTTTTTCTCTTAAAAAGGATTTTTTCCTCTGAATTTTTGGTTCCACGAGCCAAAAGCCTCAATTACTCAAAAGATAGAGAGGTAGTCAAGTCGTGATGTATGGAGATTGACACTTCTAAATTGGCGATTGGTAGATTCATAGGCATCCACAAAAATGAGTTTCGTCTATCTTTACAACCTAAAATTTATTTTTGTTAAAAGCATGTCTAATACTGATAGGTTCTCTTTAATTATCTTTTCAATGTAGGAGTATTTCTAAATTTTTCCAACTAAATTGAATTTTGTTACGGCGATCTTCTACTGTGTTAGGATTTTCATCCATACAATCTATAATTACACAGTTTGATCAAAATACTGTTTTACCTCCAAAAATTACATCTTGTTTCTTCATTTCCCACTAATCCTGTAATGAATAATTGGTTTATATTTCAACCAATAAACTAAATCCTTCTCAGCTCAATGAGAGAATGTTGGGGTCTATATTCAAAACTTGGAGTCAGCAGTTAAAGAAACAATCTCTCTAATATCCCTAGAAGTTGGTAGAAGTGAATTTCGTCTTACACCCTATGTTTCCAACTATGTACATGATTTTACCTTTGAAATAGAAGGCTTGTTTAGCCTACGTTGTTGAACAACTCTCACATATGTAGATCTAAGGATAATTTTGAATAAATAGGAGTTCATAGTTAGCTTAAGATTAAGATCTAGTTACTAGCTTGTTATTATATTTGAAATAGTAAGTTTTAAATAGTAAATAGGGTTATAAAGTAAAAATGACTTATTTGATAATTCAGTTTTATATGATCTTTTTGTATAGGACGCCCCCACTGACATGTCCCTACATGAACGGTTTAGGATCACATCGTTTGTATCAAATACAAAGTGGGTTGATACAAACCAATGGGCACAAATAAAACCTTGGAAATAAATTTTAAGTTCGGGAAAATAGTAAAACTAAATAAAACTTAAAGGGAAAAGTACAGTAATCTTGGCCAAAATATATCTGCACAAATAAAACCTTGGAAATAAACTTTATGGTATTGACACAAACGAAAGATATTATACTTTCTTACATGAGATTAGATCATTTGATAAAGATAGTTATTGTTGTATCATTATTGATTATCTTTATTATAGGTCATGTTAGATGAGAAAAATTATTGAAGTATAGAAGGGAGTATGTCAATGTAATGATGTTCGACCTTCATGACCCTTTATAGTAGTAGTGATTTTTTTTACTTGACATTGATATCACTATATGATATAAAGAAGTTTATTTTCTATTTGAATAAATGGTATATGAACGTACATAATCGTATGATATAAAGAAATTTAATTTCTATTTAAAAAATGTTATGAACGTACGTAACAAATAATATCAAATGAACCAACGGAAAGAATGTATATTTAATTTAAATTTCATATTAAATGTAAATTCGAGTCTAATTTCTACTTAATTTCTATTTTCATCTTTAAGCCTATTAGTTAATTTAAAAGAAGTATATTATTTAAGTTTCACCTTTTTTTCAACCACCATGAATTGACCTAGTGGTGAATAACTTAACATCAAAATGTCGTAAAGTCAGATGAATTGTCATCGTGAAATTAGTTTGTGTGCACATAAACTAATCGGAACAATCATAGATATAACAGAATAAGTTTCACTACTTTCTATTACTATTAACATTTAAACTAAAATTTCACTTAGTAATAATTTTAAATTAATTAATAAACAACAACAACCGAAATTGGGTATATAATGAAAAATAAAGATTTCAAGTATAAATCTTGAAACCAAGAAAGTAAAACAAAACTCAAATCTCAAAGTTGGAATTGTAACAATTCGAAGTCTATACACTAAGGCCACATTTCTAAACTGTAATGAAAGTTGGTGTAATTGTAATAGATCAATTTTATTGATAGATTAATTGTAACGAACTAGAATAAAAAAATATAATTGAATTATTTTTAATTGTATTTACTTAAAATCATGAAAATTTATTGTTATTGTCTACCTTTACCTCTACCTCTACCTCTAAGGGTCAAGCATTAATGGCAACAATAACAGTAGCAGTAAAAACGTCATATTTACCGTAATTGTTATCTTACCTCTACGTCTAAGGGCCAAACGATAACAATAACGATAAAAGTTGTAGTAAAGTGTCAAATTGATAGTTTTCAATTAAAACAGTAACAGTAATGACAACGGTAATAGTAACCATAATGGTAACAATGATGATAAAATTTAATTTTTATCAACACTTTAATATTTAAATAAATATATACATATGGGGTCTTTTTAAAAATATAACAAAGCAGCAAAATATTTACACGGTATAGAATAATTTAAAAAAGAAAAAAGCTCACAGGCCCACAATAGAAAATACAAAAAATGTCTCGTGATTAATTGACATCCAGTGCACGTAATATATTTGAAAAACGATCATGTATATTTGGCTATTCTGATCGTTTAGATTTGGCTCTAAACCTAAACAAATTTTTTTTTTTTAGATTTTGTTGGTAAACGATCGTTTATATTTGATCATTTAAATTTCAGTAGCCAAATCTGAATGATTTTTTTCATAAATTTTTGCTACACCATCCTTTAAATTTGATTGTTTAAATTTGGGTAGTCAAATCTCATCGAATTTTTTTTAGATTTTTTGGTACACGATCGTTTATATTTGAAAAACAATCATTTATATCTGGAACACGATCGTTTAGATTTGATGCTTTAAATTTGGGTAGCCAAATCTCAACTATTGTATTTCAAGATTTTTTGGTACACGATCGTTTATATTTGGAACACAATCAGGTAGATTTGATCGTTTCAAATTTAAATGATTTTTTAAAGATTCTTTGTACACAATGATTTAGATTTGGTTATCGAATATCCCAACGATTTTTTTCACGGTCTTTTATATTTGGAACAACCAAATAACAGTTAAAAAAAAAAACTAAAAAAAATAGATATTTTATGTTTGGTACACAATATTAAACCAAATAACAGGTTTTAAAAAATAAAAGAAAAATTGGAGAAGAAGAGAAAAACAAGATGAAAAGAAAAAAAAATCGCAGAAGAGGAAGAGAATAAAGATTATGAGAATGAATGCCAAATCTGAAATATTTAAAAAAGAATGGTCAATTTTATGAGTTTTTTAATTTTGTTACACGAATAGCAAGTATTTTGCCGATCTGTATTATTTATGAAAATGAAGGTATATATATTTTAATTTTCTATAATAATTAAAATAATAAAGAAAGGTATGATGGGAAAGGAAAGGAAAATGAATGAGTTTGCATGAGAAGAATAACAAGAGAAAAAAGAAAAGAAAGTAAGAGAGAGAGTAAAAGGGTTTAGGCATGAAATTGCATGCGGATGGATATAAACTTTTGGATCTTTGGTGAAGAGTAGCCTACCCTGCAAACCCTGACCCAGGTCGCATGCTACACCTCTGACCTACTTATCGTCTATTACAATACACTTGTCGAAATCACATTGGAGACAACTCTAGGATAGTAGGCCCCGCACTGTGACCTTGTAAACCTATTGCCCTATTGCCCTATAACCCTATATCTCTTGTTTTTTGAAGTTCAATTGGTCAAAAGATTTCTCCCCAACGTTTCCCTGGAAAATTTCCCTATTTCCTTTCACAGTACAGAATTCAGTCCTCTCTCTCACCCTTCTTCCCACTCAAAATTTGCCTATTTCCTTTCACATTACACAATTTAGTCTTCTCTTTCTGCCTTTTTCCAACTCAAACAAAAAACCTGTTCCTGTTGTGTTGTTCAGCCTTCTCTTCTCCCACCCACTATCTTCCCTTCTATGGGCACAATTTAGGGGTGCAACCATCCCTTTTGTTTTTGGAAATTGAACCATTTTGAACTGCCCATCTTTTATCATTTTCTCTTTTCATTTTTATTAAAAATGTTGGTTTCTTTTAACTTATGGTATTATGGAGTTGTGTTTCTCTCAAAATGTAATCTATCAAAGAACATCTATCAATGAATGTTCATAGTGTAGAGTGAGTTATTATTATATGCAGTTATAATAAACTATGTGTTGTGTTATAGTTTGTGTTTGAGATGCAGACTATTATAATCTGGTTTACAATAATTTGTGTTTGCAGTGATAATTATTTTAGGTTGTGTTATAATAGTCAATGGTACTAAGGTGAGAGTGATCACTTTGATTGCATATGAAAGTTACCTGGGGTCTAGCTACTAGTTATTTTTTTCAAATAGGATAGTTGTTTTGTCCTAAGATATTGTGGCCTTTACAAATATTATCATTTACAATAAGAGAGTTATGAATCTGTCAAAGTTATTGCTATTGTTACAAAACTTTGTGTTTGTGATCCTAAATAAATGTTATGGTAATATAATAAGAAATGATACCAGAGTACACAAAGTCAATCATAATCAAATTGCATTTGTAAAATGTCTAAGTGAATGAAACAATGTAATTATATTTGTGATTGAGACCCATTACAATGATACATCAATAAAAAAATTATAACATTAATTCTGATTTTGGAATAGTAAACAAGATCTAAATTATCTATTATCATATATGAAGAATTGGTGTTTTATTATATTATAAAAATAATTTGTCTAAAAATATATTATAAAAAATTAATAAAATAAAAATAAATTAGCAAATTGTTAGTAATGTGAATATCAAAGAAATAAGGTTTAAGTTGAAAACATTAATACTTTTTTTTTTAAAAGAAAACAGGATTAGTAATAATAATAATTAGGTTAAATTGGAAAACCCATCCCTCATTTCATGATAAATAGAATTTAGTCATTATAGTTAGTAACATTTTTTCTCCATGACTTAAATAAAGCTCAATAAATATAGCCTCTTTGATAGAAATTATTTATAAAGATAAATATAGCCTCTTTGATAGAAATTATTTATAAAGATAATTTTATCAAACCATATAGACTATTTATGAATCAACACACATTAATACAAAATCTAATAAAATTTTAAATTAAAAATGCCACCTCTAAATATGTAAAATTTATAAGTTTAGTTCTAACCACGCTTCAAGCTCTAGAAAAATTACATGCTTCTCATGCTACTACCACACCATGCCTCCGTCATTAAATTTTACTTTCAGTCTTCTTTTACTTATACATCTTTCGCATGAAACTCCAATTACAACGTATTTGAGATGCATTGAAATCTTCACGTTTCGAGTAGTGCAACATAAATACTTTGAAGTGCATTAAAAAGTATTCGTACCACAACTTGAGTTTGTTACTATTAAAATATTTGATTTGATTGCAGTGTAAAGTACCATGTAAAAGACCAAATTTGAAATTTATAATAATTTTCATAATTTAAAATACATTGTTTGAATGTATTTATAAAAACGATTATAAAGAAAATACTAATAGTGATTAACTCTATTTCAAAGAATAAAAATCAATGACCTTAGTGCGAAAACTACTTTAAAAATGTATGCGAAGTAGAGAGACAAAAATAACATTTTAACTTATTAAAAATCAAAGTATAAACTTGTTTACAATAATTTGTTTTATTGATCTTTAAATATTTTTTTGTTTTATAATTTAATGTAGAAATATTCATTGATGCCATATTCAAACGTATTTTTGTTGACATTTTCATAAAATTGAAAAATCGGTTTTTATATCAAACATCAACATTCCATTACAAAAATGATCAAAAGTATGATTGTAATAAACTTGTAAATAACAAAATCAATTGAACTATTATTAATTAATTAATTAATGAACACAACATATGTATATATGGAGGGTTAAGGCAAGACTAGTCTATAGGTAACCCTAAACTCAAATGGCACCAAAACGGGCTTCGTAGAAACATACATCTCAATATGGAAAAATGCAATTTCTTTCTATGGATCGTTTTTCATAGGAAAATAAATACCCTGGAAGTAATTCAAAAAAAGTGCCCGTCCATGTATCTTAACCCAAACAGGTATATCTTATGCTATGCAAGTACTGAAGACATCGATCATCTCCTCCTAGACTGCAAAATTACAAAATCTTTATGGAACAAGATGTCTGAAGTTATGGGGGATTCTGTAAATATCAACAATTTTACTTCACTAGGCAGAAGCGTTTCCAAACTGAAGCAAAAAAGTAGAAAGAATGTCATTAGATTCAATGTAGTAGCTGGCCTACTTTGGACTTTATGGATAGAAAGAAACAATAGAATCTTTAAGGAAAAATCAAATTCTATTGTTAACTTGTGGGAAGATATTTGTAATTTGATCGGAGTTTGGTCAAGGCGTCATACTTCTGGTAAACAGTATGATCCTACTACCTTCTCTTAACTTTAGAGCTTTGTTAGATTAGGTTGTTCTAGGCTTCCCTCTAGTTTACAACCTTGTAACTATCTCTCTGTTAATAGATAATGGCCCCCATTCTAGGACTTTCCTAGTTGGAAGGGTTCGGTTTTTTCTTCAAAAAAAATGGAAAAGTAAGTGCGTGCCTCAGTGTTTGGGTCGACCAATCAAGATAGTAATTGCAATAAAGAAATAATTGAGTTGCACTAAGTTTAACATCCTACAAAATTAAAATAACGTAGCTAACTATTCCAAAATAACTTCAATGGGTACCGGTTTAAAATTTATTTGACTAACCTTAGGCTTCAATACACAATGCCTAATCTTGTAAATGTTTAATTTAAATTTGATTTAGGAATTAAACTTGGATAATAATTTTGTTTTAGACCCTAATCTTGTAAATGCCTTGTTATTTGTAAATTAGTTTGGACATATATATTATATTGTTGTTAATTTTTTCATTCATTAATATCTTTTTTTTCTAACGGATCTCCTATCCTCTGCTAAATTGCCTAAAAATAAAGCTAATTTTTTTTAAAAAACTTTTTCCTAGGTTCATTTCATTGAGGTAAAGAAAAAGTTCTCTGCAACATGAAAAAATTTCTTTATATATTACTGGACTGGTCTCTTGGTCATCTTTTGTGTGCATTGCTTGAATTACTTTACTAAATTTCATGATTTGAAAGAAGCAACATCATATAACTTTTGCATCATGACACCAAGTGTATCATTGTGTACACCATCAGATTTTAGACTAAAATGAAAAATCATGCTACGAAGGAAACATATCGTAGTGCAGCAGGTCAAACATAAGGTGATAGGTTTATAGCAAAATTTCTCATCTTTGATGTGCTTTTTAATTAGTAAAACATTTTTTCCCATGAAGTTTCTATATAAATAGTGATTTATGTTCTGTTAATTGTTTATTATCTTCGTATCAACTAGAGTTCGGGTATGTTATTTGTGGTGCATTTGTGTTTCTAAACCATGCTTCATTCTAGACTTTGTTTTTTAAAATGATCATCGCCAAGAAATGAGCTTTTAAAGATTGTTTGAATGAGTTAATACTTCTTTGCAACATGCACCGCTCCGAGTAAGAACTTTCCTTATCTGCTCCGATGTCATGAACCAAAGTGTGTATCCAATTCAAACTAAAAACTGATCATGTTAGACTTGAATTGGAGTACGCTTCTTAGTTTTAAGACTTATTTTTGTGGGGTTAATTTTTTGCACCATTGTATACTTTTCATTTCAAAATTTGGACCTATGTGAAAGTCAGATTTATGTCACCTATGTTGGCTTCTTTCTTTCGTTGTTTCTTTTTTAGAAAATATGTGATATATGTGTAGCCACCCATTTTTATCCCACCAATATTTTTTTAAAAAAATAATATTAGTAATAATGATTAAACTTTTATTTATTTAATTTTGAAAAAAAGGTAAAAAAATTAGTAATAACATAATATCTCATTTTTATCGTTTTAGGAAATAAAAACAAATCTATTATTTTAACATCAAAGAAATTATTTAGTTTTAAATAAAATATTTTTTTAAAAAAACTTATTTCTACTCATTTTAGGAAAAAAATAAATTAATAAAATCTTTGACTTATTTTATATCATTTTAGGAAAAAAAAATCAATTTTAAACAAAAAAAACTTTTAATATCCATTTATTTATTAATTAATTTTTCATAAAATCTTAAAATATCTCATTGAATTTAATTTATTTATTTTAGGAAAATGAAATTTACTTTATTAACATAATATCAAATTTTGATTTTATTCTTATTATTTTTTTTTAATTTATGGTACACCCCGGGTATATAAATAGGGACCTTTGTCATTTGAAAAAATGAGGAAAAAATTTCTTAGAAAAAAAAAATTTCTTTAGAGAGAGTGCTTAGCAAAATTTTTATTATTTAGAGCGAATGTCTGCGGGAAAATATAGCAAAAATGTGAGTTTTTTATATTTCTTTCCGTTACTTTATTGTCTCTACTTTTTTTTTTTACTTTATCTTAAGCAAATCAAATACCATGTTGAAATAACATAGTTGGATGTTGCATTTGGTAGAGATTTAATCCAAAGATCCGCACTTCATACAACAATTAATTTCTTTGGGATTTGAATCCTTATTTTTCTTTTCTTCTCTTTTTAAAAGAAAAAGAGAAAGAAAAGAAAATGTAGGAAAATTTTAGTATGTTTTTACTACTTTTTTCTTTTATCATCATTTTAAAAAAATTTCTTTAGTCTTTTTCTTCTCTCTAAAAAAATAGGGAGAAAGAAAACGACATAAGAAAAATGTTCATTTTTTTTATCTGTATTTCATTTTTCTTTTAATCCCAACTCTTAACCTTTATTTTCTTTTCTCTAAAATATAGAGGGAAAGAATGAGGATAGAGAAAATTTTATCATTATTATCGTTATTGCCATTATAATTATTATTATCATTTATTATTATTATTATTATTTTTTATTATTATTTTTATTATACTTGTTATCGTTGTTGATATTCTTTTTATATTACTATTTATTCTCTATTAATTATCTTATTATTATTACTTTATATATATATATATATATATATATATATATATATTTTTCTTTGTATCACTACTTTTTTTTGTTTCTTTCCTTATTTTATTTACTTGATTATGTTTTCCTTTCTTTTACTTATTCACATTACTATCATAATAATTATTTGTTATATGCACTTAAAAGTTTTTTTTTTTTTTTTTTTTTGTATTTTAAATTTTTCAATGTTTTAAAATTATTCCAATTTAAAAGTCTCGATGTTTTTTTGAAAAAAAAAACTTTTTGTTAATCATTTAGCAAATTTTATCTATAATGTTTTTAATGCTTTTAAACTTTCAAAATTTAATCTATAATTTCATAAAGTTTCCTAAATGAATCTTTTTTAATAACTTAACCATTTTCTTTAAATAAAATCATATGATGGAATCGAGGAAATTTGGGAGTCCGATTTTCTAGATTTCTTGAGGTGAGGAATCACATCTTTGGAAGTCCAAGATATGATCCCAAGAAAAAATGAATTTAATCAATGTTTTTTTAAAAAAATCTTTATTCGAAGACTAACCTATGATAGATTTTGAGAAATTGTAATAATTCCTCATTTTCTTAAGGTGAGAAGTTTCCTTCAATATATAGTCTAATTAATGGAATATTATTCAACTTATTTTATGAGATCATTGCTTCAAATATTGGAGTAATGAGGGATAAAATAAGACATTAGTTTTAAAATTAAAAAATATTTTTAATTCAAGATTTGAAATTTGGCCACCATTTTTTTCTAAATGGGTGTTGTGGGGTGCTAATACCTTCCCCACACACAAATGACTCACGAACTCAACTCTATTTTTCGCAGACCATTTTTTTAAAAATTGTTTACTTTATTTCGGTGTTCAATCACACTGTAAAAAAGATTGGTGGCAACTCATATTTTCTTTTAAAAATAACTCTTTTGAGGACGTCGGCCGCTCTGCTTCGTCTCGGACACGTGGCGACAGCTTGGCGACTCCGCTGGGGACATGAGGCTTTACCTCAAGAGTTTGGCCATTTTCTATTTTATCTTGAATTATTTTATTCTTTAATTTTATTCTAAATTTATTGTGTGTAGTTATTGTGCATTTAATTATTACACACACAATCACGAGCCTCCTACCTAGGCTTTACCTTCATAAGATTAGAATTGAGAACGGAGTAGTGTTGACCTTCGAGAAGCTTATGCTTCCGTGCAGGCACACGGAAAATTCTCACTCAACTTGGTCAAATCGTCATGTATGACTTTGACCAAATTGGAAACCTTTATCATTTAGGAATTTTAGAATTAACCTCACTTTTAAATCTTGTATGCATTATACTAGTGTATTACAACATGCATTTACACATCTATTTTTTTTTTAATTTCATTGATTGATTTTTTTTACATATGTTGGTTCAATTATCACAATTGCATAATTTTTTTAATAAAGGTTAAAAATATTTCATTTGTCAATTTTGATTTTTCTTAATCAATTGACATCTTAGTAATTTAGAGTTTTTTCATAGTTCAATTTTTTTTTTCAACAACTTTTCTTCATATATTTCAAAGATTGAGCACTATTTTTTAAAAAAAGTTTTTTTGAAAAACATATTTATCCAACTTTTTTTAAAAAAAAGAATATATATTCAGTAATATTTAGTATCATTTAATATTTTTTTTAATATAATAACTATTTAAATCTAAATTTTAAAAAAATCATGTCAGGATTAAATAGCATTAGCCTTAAAATTAAAATTTTGAGAATGATCATTTGAAATACTAAAAACGATTTTTTGAAACACTAAAAAATATGATTAAGAATAAAACAAATTTGCAAAAAAAAAAAAAGTATAACTGTCATTTTTGTTTTATCAATTTATTTTTGTAAAACAACATGCAAATTATTTTCTCATTAATGCTTGAATATTTTGAAAGTTATTTTAAAGTGGACAAATATTTCCAAAATAAAAAATAATAATAATCCAAGAAAATAATGAAATTTTTTAACTTTTTTCAATATTCTTAAAATAAATTTGGACATTTTACTTAATAGCCATCCAACAAATTTGACTAATTAATTGAAAGAGAAACTCTTAAATCAATATATGCTTAGAATAATGGATTAATTTTGACAATCTCATAAAACTTTTGCGATGAGTTTTATTTATGAATTTTTTCATCTCTGATCATATAACCATATTGTTATCCATTATCTCTTGTTAAAAATTACATTAAATAAATTTTGATTTCTTCCTAAGAAGTTACACTATTATTAAGGTTTTTTTTTTATGTTGCCTCATTTAATAAATAACTAATAATGTTTTAAAGTTAATGACGTCTGCCACAAAGAAAAGTTTCTTTTAAGCATAAAAAAAAAATATCATAGAGAGTGTTATATTATGCTATTATTTCATCATTATTCTTTTTACTTGCATGATCAAACACTAAGAGTCATTTCATTATCATGCATTATAATCATATGTTTATCAACATATACTTGTATGTATGTTTAAGTTGTTGGCTAGTATTTTATTTTAAAATCTCATTTGTCATTGCATTTAGCTATTTCTTCTTGAAAATATTAGTGGTCATTTTTATTCACTTTAGAATGATAATTGTTGCATTGTTGATAAAATTTCATATACATAAACCTCACTCTAGTAAATAACTTCAAATAATTTAACCATTCTCTCTCTTTAGAAAGATTGAAAGAGTCAAAGTTTTTACAAATAGTTGAAAAGATTTCCTTCCCCTCATTCATTATTGGTCAAGGTCATGGAAGAGTTTTCCAACCAAGTGCAACTAATCAGAAATGATGTGTTAAAGTATTGAAAGGGCAAGTGGCAATGGTTTCAAAAATATTTTTAATTCAAGATTTGAAATTTGGCCACCGTTTTTTTCTAAATGGGTGTTGTGGGGTGCTAATACCTTCCCCACACACAAATGACTCCCGAACTCAACTCTATTTTTCGCAGATCATTTTTTTTTAAATTGTTTACTTTATTTCGGTGTCCAATCACACCGTAAAAAAAATTGGTGGCGACTCCTATTTTTTTTTAAAACTAACTCTTTTGTGGACGTCGGCCGCTCCGCGTCGTCTCGGGCACGTGGCGACAATATGTTTAAATTCTCGCGAATATCTTCAGCTTGATGTTTTAGCTTATGTTACGATACACATATTTATGTTTCATTGCCCTCAATGTCTTTAGGTACAATCTTAAAGAATCTATTTGTCACGACACTTTCGAAACTTTTTTGGAAAGTTAGGTAATTTTTTCCCAGTTGATGAATTTGATGGGGTGTCCTGGTTTCAAATAGAGGATTAATGAAGTGACTTTTGTCTCTTCTTTTAAGCTTTTCTAAGTCTTTATTTCCTAGAATGAGTTTAAATCTTATACTCTCTTGGAATTGAAATTTGTATTGCTTGAATATTTTGTAATTTGGTTATGCCCGTGTTCATTGATATAAGTAGGTACTCCTTTTAATTATGGAGACTGGAGTGTTTCTAAAAATCATACGTAAGAAAAATTAAAATCTATACTTAAATCTTGTTGAAATTTTTTAGGCATTATTGGTTTTGATTTTGGGCCAAGGATCACCATTAAAATCGTGGATAGCTTGTGTGGTGGCATACTAGCCTGGAAGCTTAAATTGGATAGTGAAATAAAGTAGTTCGTCTAGAAAAAAAGTTTTACTGTTAAATCAAGCACTAGCGGGGTGCTAAATTTATCCTGTCTTTTCACTAAGGAGAAATTTCACGTATAAAGATTTTATATTCATATTGGTTTTAGTAAGAACACTTTTATGTACTGCTTTGATTTTGGATTTAATTTTGAAGAGGCAGTTTGGTCGTGGATGGGCAATTTGATGAAAGAATTGTTTTAGATTCCATTGGTTTTCAATTTGATATTTCCATTTCCAAAAATACCGAAGAAGTTGTTTTTGATGAAGTTCGTAGAACATGATCCTAACGTAAATTCTGTTTCTTATCCCATTCTCAATAAATATGTTATATAATTAAAATCCATGTCATTGTAATTTCTCATATATATATATATATATATTAGTAAATGATGTGCTTTCCTCGGTTAATTATCATATGCATCGTTTTTTTAACTTGGCTTTATTATTTCATACTATCTTAGTCTATACTTATTTTGGTATTTCTTTCCACATCTAAAAATTGCCTCCACAATATGGCCAAATTAACAGCCTAGCAACCTGTTTCATTGCCTAAGTATATTAGACGTTGGATGCATAGTTAGCCTTATTGGGTAAATAATTGACATTTAGGTACTTTTTAGTTTATGTATATTTAGATGCCAAATCGATATGCAAATTTTAATTGTTGCTTATTTGAAAGATTGCAACTACTTGATGAAATGTTGCTATGTAAACCCATTTTAACTTGACATTGTTGTATTTTAGTTTAGGTTGTGGAATCCAAGTATGTATTTGACACCAAGTTCATCCAAGGTCATTGAGTGTCAAGCTTTTTTAATTAAGTTTGTGTTTCCTGAATTGTTGTCTAGTGATTTTTAAAATAACATAATTGAATTGGTTTTGTTATTTTGGAATTATCATATTAGGTTGTGGTTAATAGAAGTAATGTTTTGTATATGATAGTATCGAACAAATATGTAAAGTTTTTAAAATGTTCATATATATATATATATGGTGAAATGTTAATATATGTTATAGTTTTAAAATTGTTCTCATGCATATTTATGAGATTTGTTGAACTACACTTCAAGGATTATATTGATTCTTAAAGTTTTTCAAATGTCTTTAACAAGTATATTCTTGACGTTTTTTCCAATTGTCATAAACAAGTACATTCTTAACGTTTTTAAATATTCTTAATATTGACATGCTTGACCGTTTTTACATGTCATGAACATTTGTATACTTGACGTTTATAAAATGTCAAAGTTTATTATTTTTGACGTTTATTAACTATCATGAACTTCGACTTTCTTGACGCTGTCTTCAATAACAGTTTTAAAACCATCAAGAGTAATAATTATTGATTGTTAAAAAACATCAAGAGAGTGTTTTTGTAGCGGTGTTTCTCAATCTCTTTCAGTTCCCCACAAAAACAAACAAATTCAGGAGGCATCCTACAAATATGAAGAAAATATAAAATTACAACCAAAATCCCTGGGTGAAATCATATTAAAACTCGACCGAGATTTGAAACCCTATACTAATCTTGAGGCAAATATGAAACAACTTGACTAAGAACTTTAAATAAGAATTTAGATAACATATGAAAAAAAAATACCTAAAAGAAACAATTGCTATCCTAATCAATATGCAAATGACAATCAAAACGTAATTTGTAAACATTCACCTTATTTTCCTTGATGGCTTCGAAAGATATTAAATGTGGGAGGAAGGAAAGGAGAGAAAGCCCAAAAAACCGTAAAAAGTTTATCGGGAGATGGTGGTGAAACTTCTTGAGCAAAACATTTCATTTTTTAATATAATAATAATAATTTTAGTAAAGAGAACATTTTCATCACAGTCGAAAGATTAATCCCAGGACCTATTTTACTCCATTCTCAAAAACTCGAGGCACACGAAAGTACATTATATCTTGGGGTCGATTCCAGTCAAGATTGCTTGAGAAAAAAATATATAAATTTTTTAAAAGTTCGCAAATTTAAATTGTGTCGTTTTTGTCATTTTTTCAAAAAAGTCAAACAGTCCAATAAAAAAATTAGTTATGGACGGATACGTGACAGAAATTCCCAAAGCGATCTCTCATGGAATTGAAGCAATGCGTGGGAACTCCAGGGTGAGGGCGATGATGGATTATTTGTGTGTTTGGGCAGCGTGTGATTTCCCACAGAAACAGAGCAGGGTGGCGCGAATGACTAAACCATGCTCTAAACAAGTGGTCGGCGCGAGGCCTGAGCAAGGCGGTAGGCGTCAACGGTGAGGTTTTGAATTTTGATTGAGGGAGGCGGTGCTGAAGTTTATTTTAGGATGAAACCATAAATTTATGAATACTTTTACCAGTGAAATTTTAATTGAAAAATAAAAAGGTAAATAATTTGGAAAACTATGAATTAGTCTAACAACATAACACATCCTATGATGGCAACACATATGGTAACAATTCCAATCTAAAATACGTAAAATAAAAACTCTTTCTTCACCTTTTTCTCTATATTTTATAGGGATAATTTTAAAAATAGAAAAATAAAATAAAATATTTACAAGTTATAGCAAAATTTTGTATTCTATCACTGATAGTCTTCTATTACTATAGTATATCAATGACTATCATTGATATAATTTGCTATAAGTTGTAAATATTTTGTAAAATCTACTACTTTTAAAAATTCTCCTATTTTATATTCCAATTTCTAATTAATCTAATTTTAGGGTTTAGAATAAGAATAGACAGTAAGCAAATCCATCTCAACCTTTAACAATCTACTCAACAATTCCTTAACGTAACTCACACTTAATTGTGTCTAAACAACATTTAAAACTATTATTCAAACTTTAGGGACTGAAAATTAACCTTATAAATTTCATTTCAGCCAAATAGACACTTACTTGAAACATCACAGACCAAAAGTTTATTTTGTTTTAGATTCTCTTACCATAATGTCAGACTGAAATAAATTTAATAATGGAGGGTTTTTGGTTTTTGGTTTTTTGTTTATATGTTTTTTAAATGCGGTATATTGGCTCGCAAAAAAGAAAGATAATGAAAGAAATTCCAAAAGTCATTTCAAAAACAATTTTTCTCCCTTGAGCCTCTGTCTCTTTTTTTTACGCTCAACTCCGTAAAGGAGTCCAGCTCGCCGCGCTTCTCTTCCAAGAAATAGATAAGGCAATTCTTTGGATCGGAGGGAGTTTTCTCCACGAGGTCAGGGTTCTCATTAAGGAGTTCAAAAAAACTTTTGATAACAGGAGTGTCTCAGTTCCCGGATCTCCAGATCTCTCTTTGAGAACTCGAGGAAGTATTGATAGAATCTGAAAATTTTGCTATAAGTTATAAATATTTTGTCAAATTTGCTATTTTTTAAAATTCTTCTTTTTAAATTTTATTTTTAATTTTTTTTATTAAAAAGAGGAGATATGGTTGGTAAGTCATTTAAAAACAAAAGCCTTCTATCTTCATTCGTAATTTAAAAAATAATTTTTTTTTGTTAAAAAAAAGTGAATTAGTTACCAAACACACCTATTGTCTAAAATCTAAAAGATTGTTTGAAAACTTATTTGTTCTCTATTTTTTGTCTTAAAAAATTAATTATAGAACAAATGTGTTGATAACTAATTCTCTTTTTGGATTTCTAAATTAAAAAAAAAAACGAAGAAAAATTGAAAATGAAATAAAAAAAAAACTTTCAAAATAATTACATTTTCATTTTTAAAAAAACAAAAAACAAAACTTAAGTACCAAACATATATAGTTTTTGTTTTTAATAGAAAATATTAAAAACAAAATTTAAAAAACATAAAAAAGAAACAAAACAAAACAAAAATTGAAATGGTTACCAAACGGGGTCTTTATGTAACGCCCCATGCCCAGGATTCAGACCATGATTTGGAATTCGGATATCCGACATTTCCCTATATTTTCTATGACTTGGCAACTTCATCCTTACTGTCTTATAGGCTTCTTAGAGCGAAGTCGTCCCCACAAACCAATACAAGTTCTTTCAGTATGTTTCGTCCTCACTCACATGCATTCTAAGAATTCCAAGAGGTCACCCAACATAAAATTGTTCCAAGCTAAGCCCACTTAACTATGAAGTTCTTATGATCAAACCACAGTGAAAAGGAAAGTGCACCTTATTGAAATACGTAGTAACTTTTAATTCTTTTAAGTCTTTCTTAACACTACTTTCATGTCCTCAAAATCTCTCATTCAGATGTGATACCGATTCATTCATGTCTCCCTCCTAAACTCATGAAATTACACTTAAATTATACGTTTGCTTTCAATTTAGTTTCTAGATTTTAAAATGTTACAATGTTAGCGTGGAGATTTCAGTTTTCTTTCAATTTGATCAAAAGATATTCAGATTTTCACTTTTAACGTTGACTTTCTAAAATTAATATTCACTTCAGTTTTTGGTAGCTATAACGGGTAGCAATTTTAAGAATGATAACTAAGTGTACAACAACATTTTAAAGAATTTCAACAATAGCAAAGTCTATCAACGATATACTTCTATCGTTGATAAACTCTTGTGGTCTATTAATAATAGACTAAATATTGGCAATATAGTCTATTAGTGATAAACTCTTATCACGGATAAACTAAGACAAACTTTGCTATATTTGCAATTTTTTTATATAGACAAATACTTTGAATCTAATTATTATATTTTTAATATAATGGTCCCTTCAGTTTTTTACAATAATGTTTATTAAGGAAAACCCTAGTTCATAAGTAATAAAATACTAAATTTGAGCATTTAGCATAAAAACATGGATGTTAAAAGAATAAATCCTAAAATATAAGTTGAAACAAAATTCAAATCTAGAGATTAAAGTTTTAACATTCTGAAATCGAGAAACTAATTTGAAGTTAAACTCGATGAGTAAGAACTAAAAATATAATATTTTGAAATTTAAGCACCAGATATAAACTAAGATCTAAAATTGAAAAAAAAAAAAGTTATTTTGCTTCCTTTTAAGAAGGAAATTGTTGTAGAATCCACTATTCAATTTATAGATTTTCTTGGAGCAATGAGCAATAGTGTGTCGACCCAAACTTTTCGGACTGACCGTCTAAGTCGTCAATTTGACACAAAATCGTTTGTTGACAAAAGACATAGCAAGATTCAGTTGAAACCGTAAGAAAACGAAGGAAAATTTTAATCGGGCCCTATTTCAAAAATACAAAATTTCAAATGCTGTTTACAAAAAATTTAACTATTTGTAGACTTAGTTAAATCAAAATATTTTCAAACCGTCAGCGGAAGCAGTTTAAAGACAGTCCCCTATGGCAATTCATGAGTCCTTCTTGTCCCTCATCGGTCTGCCCCTCGTGTTACCTTTGCCTGAAAAGTTAAACATAAAAAGGGTGAGTATTAATATACTCAGTAAGAGACCCAATACTGGTCCCGTTAGGAGAAAATAAATTATTAGCTTCCTATGGGGTACCCTGCACAGTCACAGTCTCGTGATCCCGTAGGATGCACATATCAGTCTAATGCTCTCGAAGGATGCACATATCAGTCTAGTACTCCCGAAGGATGCACATATCAGTCTAGTGCTCCCGAAGGATGCACGTATCAGTCTAGTGCTCCCGAAGGATGCACGTATCAGTCTAGTGCTCTCGAAGGATGCACGTATCAGTCTAGTGCTCCCGAAGGATGCACGTATCAGTCTAGTTCTTCCGAAGGATGCACGTATCAGTCTAGTGCTCCCGAAGGATGCACATAAAGGGGATGATCCCGAAGGACACCCGCAGGGTAACTATCCACTAAGAAACTAATAATTTATCCCCTCAGTCCATTCTAAACCTCTTTAAAATCATCCTCAATACAGTCAAATTTCCTTATCACATAAGCTCCCCATTTAACCTCGAACAACCATATTATCCAAATTTCACCCAAGGACAGTCAAACATTGCTACATCAGTCATCAACATAAATAACCCAGCAGTCACAACATACGCTAGACAACAAGTCCACGTCAATCCATACATACATATATAAATTTCATTCAGTCAAGCACAATATACGTTAAACTTTCAGTCCACACCTTAACAAACATCATAAACGTCATCCCTACTCAGTCCAGATATAACATTTCAGTCCATATAGTCAATACATCTTAATTCTTGTTATTGAGTCCAGTAGAAAGTCCCTTACCTTGGCGTTAGGTAAGCTTCTTAACCGCGCAAGGTCTGTGCAGACGAACCTAAACATTAAGATAAATACTCAATATCTTTCTCTAACGCATCATTCGTTTAAATCAACCCAATGTGATGTTTCACAACTTACCCAAATTGAATGAACAACACTTCCAATGAGGCTTGCTCCGAAGCTTAGAAATTCGAGTACCACCTTAATCAAACAACAACCAAACAAATAATCAACCTTACAACTTATGCTAGCTAGGACAACATTACATAACCCACAACTCACAACAAACAGCGGCAGTGGCTATCGGTCGACTGATGTCGACAGCAGATGCAGCGGCGGAGCTCCGATCGTAGCTAAATGGATCGGCTTTGCGCAAGGAGGGCAGCGGCGACGGGTTCGTCGGACGTCGGAACCGAGGAAGGCCCGGCGGGCGAAGAACGGATCTGAGGAAGGGGGGCGGTTTTGGCTGGCGGACGGGGCGTCGCGGCTGGCTGGGAGATGCACGGCTGCTGGGCTTCGTCGGAAATGCTGGGCTTCATTATTACCCCCCCCCCCTTTTTTTTTAGGGCGTTACAAATAGTATTGGGCTACCGTACTATGGTGCTTGTGCTTTGAATAACAAACCTCATTACCCAAACAAAGATCTTGTTGGGCTTCTCCTGGCTCGCTCCCATGATCTACATTTTCATATATAAATCAAATTTAATCATTTTCGTTTTTATTCTCACTCACACACGTGCAAACATTCATTTCCAAACTTTATTTTTTTCTTTTTGGAATAATTTGAGATATAGCAATGTTTTTAGGAGTCATTTTTAAAATTGGCAAAACCACTTTTTCTTTTGAATTTTAACAAATAACATTTTTTTCACATGTATGGTATTTTATAAAATACTAAAATACCCACCTTCTCCAACTGTAATTATTTCTTTTCTACATTGTAATTAATTTTGTCCTGCATTTAACAACCCATATCATAACTTTTTTTTTTAATATCTCAGGAGTCAAATAACATTCATTGGTTGAATCACAAAAATAACCAAATTATTATTTTGAATTAAAATTTTCTTATGGTCTTTTTGTTGAAGTGAGAACTCACTTATTTGTTTGTTTCCAATGCTTCTTATTAAATTCTAATTAACTTATTCTAAAAATATAGCATTATATATATGTGTGTGTGTTCAATACCATTACTTCATACAATGGTGGAAATGAATTAAAATTAGAAAAAAATTACATTAATTGTGTTTAGAATAACTTTTAAACCAAAACATGTCCATTTGACTTAATAACATTAATTAAATTAAATTTTAAATCAATATTGGTTTTAAAGTGTAATTAATGTAATTATTTCCATATATTGCGTTCTTATCAAAAGTCTTGTCTATGTAATTAATTTGTGATATACAGTTATGAGTTTATCAAAAGTCTTTCTAGTATACTTAATTTGTGATATGCAATTATGAGTATGTAATTAACTTCGACGGGTTAATAATGTAGAGAACCCTATCATAACCTCTTCCTAATATCTTGGGATTTAAAAGATATCAACAACTTTATTCATTTTTTTAATTTCACTATTGTGTTAAGATTTTAACAAATTTATTCATTTTTTATTTCAAAATAATAATATTATTTTTTTATTGGTTAAATCTCTAACCTTTTTTTATTTCAAAATATACTAACCTTTTCGTTATCTTTTTTTATTTCAAAATAACGTATTAGATCTTAATTTATTTTTAAATTTTGAATTTTGAATTTGAAAAATAAAATTAGTTTTCCTATTAAGATCTCAACCTTTTTATTATTATTATTTAAAAATTAAATCTCAACCTTTTTTATTTCAAAATAAGTTAGAATCTTTAAACCCTTAATAATTTAGAAATTAAAATTAGTTTTCGTATTAGATCTTAATTTATTTTTTAAAATTTATTTTTTTCAATAAAATAGGCTAAGATATTGTGTTTTTAGATAAAATTTCCTAAATCTCATATATAATTTATTAAATAAATAATATTAATTTTAAAAGAATCAGCTAAAATTTCTAGATCAAGAAGATACCTTTTGTATCTTTTTGTTTTCAGTGAAGGTTTTTGTTCTTCCACCCAAGCTTTACAGGTTGTAGACTTGAAAATCAAAGATGGAAGATGGAAGATGGAAAATGAAGATAGTGTTTTCGTTCTTTAAATGTTTATATTCTTCTTCTTGAAAATGCATGATAAAATTGAAGATGAAATTTAAACTTCAAATGGAAGGGGGTGGAGGTTGGGGTTTGCCTGCCCGAAGAAGATGAAATCAAAAAAGAAAAAATGAAAAGTGGAGACGAAGGAAGATGAAACTAAAACTTCAAATGGAAGAGAGTGGAGATTGGGGTTTGTCCGCTTGAAGAAGATAAGATCAAAAAAGAAAAATGGAAAGTGGAGATGAAGGAAGATTTTCAAAATGGACGATGTGAAACAAAAAACAAAAATAAAAAATGAAGCATGAAGATGGTTGCAAAAGGTTTGGAAAATGAAGATAAAGGGTTCTAACTTTAATTGGTATGTATTCAAGATTTATTAAAGTGTATTTATTATATTTTAGAAAGTAGCTTACACTTTATGTATAAGGGTAATTTGAGTTTTTTCAAATTCTTATTTATTGTATATTTTTTTCATTTTGCCATTTTTGAAAAAAAAAAACGGTTTTGCTATTTTTCAAAATGGCAACTTTAAAATTGTTATTCTTCTAGTTGACCCTTTCTTTTTTTTTCTAGTTATTTATTTGGGCCACTTTCATCATTAGCACAAACATATTAACTAAATTAGGCTCATTTCAGTTGACTTTTTAAGAGATAACCTTGAGAATGGCAAAATTTAGTATAACAAACTGAAAAATAGCAAATATGAAAAATATTAAAAAATTTGGCAAAACCCGTGGTTACAAAATTTTGGGATTTTTTTTACCTGCTTATACCCTTTAGATAGGATAATGCTTGTTTTACAGATAGTGTATTTGCTAAATATCACACAGATACCGCGTATTTGCAAGCTACAATAAGTTTTGAAAAATATTAACTAATTATAATACAAGATTTCTCCAATATCTTCTAAATATATGCCTATAATTCATAACAAATTTTTGGAATTTTAGTATTTAAATCAAATTAATTAACATTTATTTATTTAATTTATAAAACTTATGTTTAATAGAGATTTTCCTTAAAAATTGCTAAAATATTTTCAACAGTTCCTCGTTCATTAGATTTCATAATATTTTGCATTCAAATATTATGAAATATAATCTCTAAAATAATGGCAATCACCAATTCAATATTTTCATATGATTTATATTTTAAATTATTTGAAATAAAATTATTAGATAATACATAGTACATATGCTTAATAAAAAAAATGATTATGAGAATTTCAACCATTTCTGAATCATTATATTTCATGATATTTTGATTTCAAATATTACATCGTATCCCTAAAATAATGGCAAGCATAAATTAAACATTTTCATATTACTTATATGTACGTATGATTAATAACAATTTAAAAATAAAGTTTTATCATCCCTACAATCGTGTTAATTATGATTATACACTTATTTTTGTTTATTTTTGTTAAAAAAAAAAATTATTGTGCCTCTTGTATCGAATAATTATTTTTTCACGTTGTGTTTTTTAATTACGTTAATATTCAAATTTATTTTAATTAGATATTTTATTCTGTAACGTGACATTTTATTTTCAATCATCTCTGTTATGCATGCCTAAATCAAGAAGTATAATACGTGTGTTATACCTCTTTATGTAGGATAATACGTTTTTTACAAATATTTGCATGATACAAATAATGAGATCAAATATCATACCCTCACAGATACAGTGTATTTTCAAACTACAATCAGTTTTGAAAAATATTAACTAATTTATGATATTCGGGATTGACAAGATTCTCCAATATCTCCTAAATATCTCCTTATAATTCAAAAAAAGTTTTCAGATTTCTAGTATTTAAATCAAATTAATTAACATTCATTTATTTAATTCATAAAACTTATGTTTAATAAATATTTCCCCTAAAAAATTGCTAAAAGATTTTCAACTGTTCCTCATTCATTATATTTCATAGTATTTTGAATTCAAATATTATCAAATTTAATGCCTAAAATAATGGCAAATAACAATCACTAATTGAGTATTTTCGTATAATTTATATTTCAAATTATTTTAAAAAAATTTATTAAATAATACATTGTTATTTTAATTTGTATTTCAAATTGTACACTTATTTTGATTGATTTTTAGTTAAAAAAATTAATTAATTGTGCCTCTTTTATTAAAACAGTATATTTTGCAAACAACATTCAAATTTGGTAAATCTTAAATAAATTTTCTATTTTGTTGCTAAACAAGATTGCAATAAGCTCCCTTATAATAATGACAAATATATATACAAGATTTTCAAATTTGTTATATTTTAAACAATTTATTAAATAATACATAATATATATTTTTAATAACAATTTGAATTTAAAATTTAGGATTTAATTATACCTCAATGACATTTTTGCAATTATTTGAATCTTCTTCTTTTAGGTTTTATTAGAGAAAAGAAAAAAAGTAGATTGAGAGAGGGGCAGCCGACAAGAGAAAAACACATTGTGAGAGATAAATTTTTTCTTGCAAACAAGAGAGAAGAATTCAAATGAATCTCGAATGTATGAAGAACTCACCGATTTGAGTGGAAGAACTTACCGATGCGTATGTTGCTAAGATGTATATAAGTTTTGAATTCTATGGTATAATTTCATGATTTCATCTTTATTATAATATCGGCAATGCTTCACTTTTCAACTTGAAGCTTTCGGCTATGACTGTTCCACAGTGTAGAGCCAAACTCTTGGATTGAATGTGTCTCAATTTTGCAGTTACCCATTTCAAATGAACTGCATCTTTTGGACCTTAAAATAGTTTTTAAATTTAGCAGACATGAGGTGGAGCTTTCCATTAATGGCAACTTTTCTAATCTTTATGTTTTTGGGGGGAAATTTTTATGTAACTGATGTTATTTCAATTACAGTGTATTTGGGGTTTAGGTGAATAATTGTACTTTTCATATTGGATAGAGGCATTTGAGCAATTGTTTTATTTATTTATTTTTCTAATTTTTATGTTTTGCTATTCTAACAATTTTAAATTATTTTTGCTATTTTTCCAAAGTAAAACTCATAATTTTCTATTCTTCTTGACAGTCCAATTTTTAAATTGTAAAAATGAAAAATTCGATCGACCCAACCCAAATTCGTTAATGGACTTGTAGTAGAAAGTAAAAAATGCCCCTCATTTTTTAAAGAGATATTTGGAGAAATAGCAAAATTGGAGGTCACAATTGGAAATATAGCAAAATTAGTGCGGGATTAGAATTTTAGCAAAACATTGACACATGCATGTATGACTTTTTTATAATTTCTATTTTATTGCTGATTTTGAGGTAAACCAGATTTTTCACTTATAGTATATTGATAAAGTGACTAAATTTATGAAACATAGTGTATTTTGCTCAATTGATTATGAGATTATATCCTAACCGAATAATTTATCTGGGAAAAGTTTACAGCAAATCTTTCCTATATTAGTTTAATCTTTATCCATAATATTCCCAATTGGTTATTGGACTATATAGTATATCCTAACTGAATATGTATCTTTAACGATTCCTTACTAACATTTCGAAAATATATATTTAAGTAATTTATAATATCTTTTTAGTTTGATTTCAAAAATATGAAGTTTGAATAAGGTTTCAAAATATGTTTGTTTATCTTATTCTTTTTTTATTATTTTAAAGTTGTATTAAACTAATTATATCTATCATTAATAGTTCTTTACATATTTATTTACTAAAGTTTCAAAAATATATATTTAAGAAATTGTTAATATTTTTTTATTTAGATTTCGAAAAAATGTATTTTTAATAACTTTTCAAAAAAATGTATTTTTAATAACTTTTCAAAAATATGTATTTTTAATAAGATTTTGAAATATTTATATTTATCTTGTTCGTTTTTATTATTTTAATGTTGTATTAAATTAATTTTTAGACTATATCTTATTTGTTTAACATGATTTGTATGTTAATTGTATTCTATGTACTACATTTTTTAACATTTTAAAAAGTTGTGTATGCTATACAACCGAAAGACAAGAATAGAACTGTAACGAATAAGGTTTTGTTATGGTTTTACATCGAGCGAAGACTATTTTTATGGTAGATGAATCGAAACTTCTCAGTATCATGATTATCGCGTTGTTGAGGTGTATGTTCCATTTGCATCTTCGTTTCAACAATTTGTTGAATGTATTCAAGGTAAACGTTTTTCATCATCCAATCTATATGTGTCTCATTTGACCGTTTATTAGGATGGCTACAATAATTTGAACCTCATTTTTTACAATTTACTAGAATCATTAAGTTGAGTTATTGACTTTATATAGTTCTGCTGAAAGTACAACGTATTTGAATAGTGAACTACCTAGTACTCAGAGTATTTAATGATTTTACGCAATGAATTAAATAACACATTGAAGGTATTTTGTGTTCACATTTTTCATATTTTGAATGGTAAACTTTTCTAAAATTCCTTAAAATTTTAGTATGCTTAAACTTTCACTTTTGTTAAGACACTAATTTTTTCCTTCTATCTCGCGTATTGAATTTATTTTCAATTTCAACAAGTACAAAGTATTTATTTAATTATCTTAGAATTGTAGACAAATTTAGAAGATGGTTTAATTTTTAGATGTTAAGGATTTTTTTTTTTTTTGTTAAATGACTAGGTATTTGTGTGTGTTTTAAATGTAAAATAAAAGCATATTTTTTCTCGAAAAAAATAAATTTATGTTACTGAATTTCTAATTTTAGAAGATGGAAGAATCATCTTTATAAATTTAAAGATTATTTGTTATTCAATTGAAGTTATTGAGATTTAAAATTTGTTGTATTTTTAAATTTGATATGTTTCTTAATCAAATTGTAATTCATTATCTATTTAATAATAATTTATATCATGAAATTATTAATTATTTATTAATAATTTAATTTGTTATTCAATTGAAGTTGTTGGGATTTGAAATTTATTGTATTTTTAAAATTTGAGATTTTTGTTAAGTTGTTAAGTTGTCTTTCAGAAATAGATTCTTGTTTTTAGAAAACTTGAACATATTTCCTAAGATTAAGAGAAACTTAATTTCTATTTCTTTGCTTATTGAACAATTGTACTCGATTATTTTTTCTTTTCTTTAAATGAAGCGTTCATTTTAAAGAATAGTGTACATATTTGTTTGTCTAAGCTTAAAAACAACTTGTATGTATTATGACCTAATGAAGCGAAAACGTTTTTAAATCATGAGATGTTTAAAATGGCTAATACTCAAAATAAAAGTCAAAGAATTTCTCTAAATAACAATACCTTTCTTTGGCATTTAAGATTAGGTCATATTAATCTTGATAAGATCGGGAGATTGGTAAAGAATGAACTTCTAAATGAGTTAGAAGATAATTCATCACCTCTATGTGAATCTTAAAAAAATGACTAAAAGACCTTTTACTGGAAAAAGGTTATAGAGCCAAAGAGCCCCTAGAACTTATACATTCAGACCACTGTGGTCCGATGAATGTAAAAGCTAGAGGAGGTTTTGAATACTTCATCTCTTTTATAGATGAGTATTCAAGGTATGGTTATTTATACTTAATGGGGAATAAGTCAGAAGCTCTTGAAATGTTCAAAGAGTATAAAACTGAAGTTGAAAACCTATTAAGTAAAAGGATTAAAATACTTCGATATGATCGAGGTGGAGAGTACATGAATTTGAGATTTTAGGACTATATGATAAAACATGGAATCCAATCCCAACTCTCAACATCTGGTACACCTTAACAAAATGGTGTATCAAAAGGAGAAATAGAACCTTGTTAGACAGGGTTCAATAATGAGCTATGCTCAATTGCCAAACTCGTTTTGGGGTATGCAGTAGAGACTGCAATTCATATATGATTTGTTGATTACCCTAAAGAAACGAGGGGTGGTCTATTCTTCGATCCAAAAGAAAATAGAGTGTTTGTATCGAAAAATGCTACTTTCTTGAAGGAAGACCACATGAGAGATCATTAACCACAAAGCAAATTAGTATTAAGTGAAGCTACTGATGAATCAATAAGGGTTGTTGATGAAGTTGGTAGCATCAAGAGTTAATGAAACCAACACATCATGTCAGTCTCATCTTTCTCAATCGTTGAGAATGCCTCGACGTAGTAGGAGGATTGTATCACAACCTAACTGTTACTTGGGTTTAACTGAAACTCAGGTTGTCATACCAGATGATGGCGTTGAAGATCCATTGTCCTATAAACAGGCAATGAATGATGTAGACAAGAACCAATGGGTCAAAACCATGAACCTTGAAATGGAGTCTATGTACTTCAATTCAGTGTGGGAGCTTGTAGATCTATCTGAAGGGGTGAAACCTATAGGGTGTAAATGGATCTATAAAAGAAAGAGAGATTCAGCTAGGAAGGTATAGACCTTCAAAGCTAGACTTGTAGCAAAAGGGTATACCCAAAGGGAAGGGGTTGACTATGAAGAAACTTTTTCCCCTGTTGCTATGTTAAACTCTATAAGAATTCTCTTATCCATAGCCACTTTCTATGATTATGAAATATGACAAATGGATGTCAAGGCTGCTTTTCTAAATGGCAATCTTGAAGAGAGTATCTTTATATCTCAGTCCGAGGAGTTCATAATCCATGGTTATAAGCAAAAAGTTTGCAAGCTGAATCGATCCATTATGGGTTCAAACAAACATCTAGACCTTGGAATAATAGATTTGATACTGAGATCAAATCTTACGGTTTTGACCAAATTGTTGATGTATCTTGTGTATGCAAGAAAATCAACAAAGGTAAAGTAGCTTTCTTAGTACTTTATGTGGATGACATCCTTCTCATTGGGAATGATGAAGGATACCTAACTGACATTAGAACTTGGCTAGCAGCCAAATTCCAAATGAAAGATTTGGGAGAGACACAATATGTTATAGGGATCCAAATAATTAGGGATCGTAAGAACAAAACTCTACACTGTCTCAAGCAACCTATATCGATAAAATGTAGGTTCAATATTCGATGCAAAACTCTAAGAAGGGTTTGTTACCTTTCAGGCACATGGTTCACTTGTCTAAGGAACAGTGTCCTAAGACATCTCAAGAAGTTGAGGATATGAGACGTATTTTCTATTCCTCAACTGTGGGCAGCTTAATGTATGCTATGCTCTGAACTAGGTCAGACATTTGTTATGCAGTGGGAATAGTCAGTAGATATCAGTCCAATCCAGACCACTGAACGACAGTTAAAATTATTCTCAAGTATCTTTGGAGAACGCAAGACTACATGCTTGTGTATGGAACTAAGGATTTGATCTTTACAGGATACACTGACTCTGATTTTCAAACTGATAAGGATTCTAGGAAATCCATGTTGGGATCAGTGGTCACCCTAAACGAGGAAGTTGTGGTATGGCGTAGCATCAAGCAATGATGCATTGCAGACTCTACTATGGAGGCTGAGTATGTCGTTGCTTGTGAAGTAACAAAAGAAGCAGTTGGCTCAGGAAGTTCTTGCATGATTTGGAAGTTGTTCCAAACATGAACATGCCCATCACTTTATATTGAGATAATAGTGGGGCATATCGCTGATCCATTTACAAAGACTCTCACGACTAAAGTGTTCGAGAGTTTTCTAGAAAGTCTGTGTCTACGAGATATGTACCTTAGGTAATCTAGGGCAAGTGGGATATGTGTAATGGGTATGAGGATGCCCTAGTTGATTGTATTTGTATATATACGCACTACTAGAAAAAAAGGGATTTCTTGACGTTTGTAGTTTCAAAAAACGTCAAGAAAAGGGTGATTTCATAGAAAAAACGTCATGAATTTCTATGAAAAGACGGAGATATACAATTTTTCAACTTTCTTGACATTTTTAAAATGTCAAGGATAAATAACTTGACGTTTTAAAAACGTCAAGTATTATCTATTAAATTCTTGACGTTTTTAAAACTTCAAAAATTTTTATGAATTCGACATTCTTGACGTTTTTTAAACATTAAGTGATACGTACTTTTTCTTAACGTTTTAAAAACGTCAAGTAGTATCTATTAAATTCTTGATGTTTTAAAACGTCAAGATTTTTATAAGAAGCAGAATGGAGGTAAATTTTCGAATTTCTTGATATCTTTTAAATGTCAAGTGAGATGTTTTTCTTGACGTTTTAAAAACGTCAAGTTCTATTAAATAAATAAATAAATAACGAAATGCGTGCATTGTAATTTTGGAGAAGTTCGTAAAACGTGTAACCCTAGCTAAAACGATCCTCCTTATTCATGGAATCGCAAAAGCTCTCTTTCTACGCTCTCATATTCACTGCTATGTCTTTGTCGGTTTCTGATGGGAAGTTTTGCAATTGGGATGTGAGCGTAACGTTGATTCAATTTTGGCTTGGTTCTTGGAGAAGTTAAGTTGATGCTATTGCTTTGTCCCAGGATTTTTTTGTTCAATTCCGGTTCATTTCAGTGGAGGCTTCTTGTTTGATGTGAGAATTCATCTATTTCTTTTGCCATAGAAAACGCAACTTATTCTTCTTCACGCCCGAGTTTTCGAAATCTCCACCTTCACATTGTCGTCACGCTTGATTCCAAAATCTTCTTCTTCACGTCGTCGTTCGTCACGCTGCCGTCTCTTCAAGCCTCGCCGTCTTCGAAAAGTAAACATCGGTCCTTCACTCCTCTAGTCTTCGAAAAATAAACCCTCTATCATCTGAAATGGACATGTGAAATCGCCGTTCTTGAAGTTGGGAAGCCCTATCCCACACCCGTTCTTGACGTCATTCGAAATTGGTTTTCACACTCGTTCGAAATCATCATTCGAAATCGCCACCGGAGATTAATTCCATCTCTTCACACCTATCTCTTTACACTGAAACATCCTTGATGCTTTTGACCGCCGACCGAAGTCCGAAAAACAAACACATTTTGTTCTCTGACCACAAACTGAATTAGGTGCATTGTTCTGTTAAGTTGATGCTTCTAAAACTGTTTTGAATGCTTCTGAAATTGTCTTGAGCTTTTTAGTTTTATGGTTTCTTTAAGAATTTTGTACTATCATTTGCATCTTTTCTCAGTTTATCACCATCATTTTCATCCTTTTCCACATTATTGCATTCTTTTAACCTTCGGGGTTAGCAAAGAAGAGATAGTATTCTACAGAACATTCTAAAATGGTGTCTTCCAACTTTTTGTGTAGAATAATATGATACATAACATTCTACCGTATTTATTTTAATTCTAATTTTCTTCAATACATAGTGAGGTAAATAAGTTAAAAAACAGCACTAGTTTAATGACATAGAAGCATTGGCAATGAAATAATATTTTTGCTGTCAAAGTATTCTTTACATAACTTTATGATTTATACAAAATATTTTTTGCCTTTTACTTCCAAATACATTAAAAAAAATTTACATTACAGTATCAGAACATTCTGAAGATATTTCTTTTTTTTTTCTTTCTTTAAGAGGTAGTTCTCTTTTAATTAAACAAAGAGTATATAAGCTTAGTTCATCATATGAAGTATATTGATTCCCTTGTGCATTTCTATTTTGCTTTCATTTTACATTTCCTCCAAATATTTGCTACTATAATTAGATTGAGTTAATTATATCTTCGAACCCCTTTGACCTTAATGATTTTGTGTTAATTTTCTTTAACAGGTAGTTCTCATTTACATAGCCAAAGTAGGTTTGTAATTTTTACACCAAATGTTCACTATTAAATAATATTTGGTTCAGGAATCAGATAAGAATAATTTAACTGTGTGTTTTTACTTTTTCCTATTGGATGAATTCTATATTGATTTTTTTAAGCTAAATCTAACTAATTGTTTCCTATAGAACCATGACCTTGATCTTGGTTATAGATTTCATTTTAAGGTAAAAGTAAAACCACTCTGATTTGAATGATTATGTTGTATTATCCATTGAAAAACTTGGTGTTGTGATTGTCTTATCTTCCTCAAGTATTCTGTTGTATGGTTGATTACGCACTGTGCTTAACTGATGGAAAATGGCTACAATCTTCATGACTGGAATCTTTGTTTAGTGATGCTAATTTTGTTCGGCTTACGCAGCCGTGCAATTGCTTTCTTTTTTATGGTCATTTTCTAAGGCTATGTTTCATCGGTTATAGGTTTTGCTTTTTATTACTGACTATCATTGTATGGTGATAAGTGCTGACTGTTTCTTCCAAGTGTTTCTTTAATACTTCTTGAATGCAAGCAACAAAGGAAAGTCAAGCTCCTCTTCCTTCTTAGATATCTGATTTTCTAACAAGCTTTGAACGGTGGTAAATAGTTGTCGATATAGTTTTTGTCTCTATGTCCTCTTGTTAATTAATGATAGATTGAATAATGGTATTTTTAAAATTTGTTTTCTAGGTTTGTCCTACGCTATATCTCTCTTGAATCCTTATTTATTCCATTTTTCTGTTGACTAAAAAGACCATTAACCATTATTTGCAGGTGCAGTATGACTAAATAATTCTTGATAGGACCATGGTTAATAAAGTATCTACATGGAAAAGCAATAGAGACTTGAATGATAAGATAGTCCTAGGTCACACTTGTTCGGGAGAAACATGTACTTATTACCAAATTGGAGATGCATTTGTATGTGAAAAGACTGGACTTGTTCATGGTATGATATTCTTATTTGGTATTTTTCTATCTTTTATATCAAATTGGTGAGTAACTTTGACATGTTTTTTTCCTAATATGTGACGACACTTGCAGAGTTTAGAAAAAAGAATGCCCTCATAGTTGCATTGTTTTGCTGTTAAACTTGGATTGAATCATAACATTTAATTATCTACTGATCTGGATTTTTAAGTTTGCTGATTTGATGGTGGTTTTTTAGAGTGCTTCAACTATTTCACAAGCATTGCATGCTATTTTATTTTAGTCAGTATACTGTATCCATTTCTTTCTGTCAATTTTTTTCTGTTATATGTTTAGAATATGTTGAAAATAATAAATAGTACCCTAAATTTATCTTCTTGAACTTAACCTTTTAGTTGATACTTTAATGAACATTTATAATTTCCCCATCAAGTGTTGGAGATTTTATTGGTACTTAATTTTATATTTTTATTTTTACAGACTCTGCCCTTATGTGTTTGAAGCTATTATCCGATCGATCTATCGTAGTGATGAAGCTACGAAGCAAGTGATTGATGTTTGGTTAGTGAGAAGACTTATTGTAATTTTGTTATTCACGACAATTCCTTGTGGTATTTAGTTTTTTTGTAAAAATATATTACCAAGGTTTAGTTTCTATTTTGTTTGTATTTGTCCCTTTGGGAAAATTCGATAGATTTCCTACACTTAGTTTCTTTGTAAAAATGTTATCTATGAAAGTTCTTATTTATATGTGTACTAGTTTTGTGTTAAAATAGAATTAGATGATGAAAATTATGTGTAATGACAGGAACAACTCTAATATGCAACTAGTCTTTTTTATTATGAGTCATTTAAAAATCGTCAAGAATATGAGAGCATGATACGGAAACAAAAATATTATTGAATTACAATTTTTTTTTTTTTAAAAAAAAATGAAACATGCTTGACGGTTTTTAAATGTCATAAACAAGTCCATCTTTGACGGTTTTTCAATGTCATAAACAATCAATTTCTTGACAGTTATTAAATGTCATGAACACTTATACTCTTGACGGATTTAAACTATCATAAACACTCATACTCTTGACGGTTTTTAATTGTCAGGAACATTTGTATACTTGACGTTTATAAAACGTCAACGTTCAATATTCTTGGCGTTTTATCAACCGTCAAGAACTTTGGCTTTCTTGACGCTGGCTTCAAGGACGATTTTAGAACAGTCAAGAATAGTGATTCTTGACAGTTTGAAAATGTCAAGAGAGCCTATTTTTGTAGTAGTGACGTTTTATGTAATATTCTTGTATATTTTACCATTTCCAATGTCAGAGGATTACTTTATTATGTACATCCCAAAGAGACTAGAGTTTTAGTCCAAGTGGGAGTTTGTTGGGATTTATGTCCTAAACTCGTAGATAGTAAATATCCATTGACCGTTATTAATAAAGTGTTATTATTGTAATAATTGTTATTGATTATATTATTAGTTTTTCTTAATAACCCAAATCCAATAAACTAACATCCTAAGCTGTTTAATGAGTCTTGAAAAGTATGTAGAGACATACAGGGATCAATATTCGAGATCAGCCTAAAGGACTTAAAGATTATTGTGCCCTTTGCCTAGTCTGAATTGGAAGTGGAAAAATGCCACCATGGATTTCTTATTTGGGTTGCCTTGAACATCAAGTGGTTTTGATGGAATTTGGGTGCTTGTAGATCACCAAGTGGTTGGGTGTTTGGTGTTGAGGTGTTATTTCTCTTCAACAACCGAAACCTAGTGTTAGTAAATGGTGAATGGAAATTATATTCAGTCTAGGCGATATATCACTGAGCATGTTCACTGCATATGAGTTGCTCACTATGTCTTTCCATATCGCGTGACAACTAAGTCCTCGTTGAATACAAGTTTTCCTACTGCTTGCCAGTGCAAGCGAAACAATAGGTTTACATGGGTGATCTAGGGTCGAACACAGAAAATTGATTCAAGATATTATTTCTAAGGATTACTTATCATCTGGGCAATATAAAAGAATAAATTAAATAGTATAAAGAATATAAGAATGAACTCTGCATATTTTTGTACACTCTAAAGAATTCTATAAAAATGGAATGTGGATGACAGGATGGAAATGCAAACTAACTTGTATGTTAGAAAGAGCGAAGGAATGTTTATGCATTATAATGCGATTAAGTAATGTGACAACCTTGATGTCATATATCTCACTCAACCAACTTATAATTAAGGCATGCTCCTCTTAGAGTCATTAAACGCCACACATGGTCACCTCTCGGAATCCATATTATTAAGTGTGCTTAGGAGAGATATATTTAGAAGATTTCACTTATAAAGCCTATTGTGCACACTTGTTCACCTCTCAGGATACAAATGACAAAAGTCATCTCGCTACAGTGGAGTTTATCGTCAAACTCCTCCTTGTGCACATTAGCCTTATCCTTGCTACTTGCCCTCTTAGGTAGTTAGCGATTGACACTAGCCAAGCGATGAACATAGCTCAACTAATGAGATAGAAATTATAAGCTAGACTTTTTATCAAGAACTTATCACCAACTTAAACTACCCATAACACATTGACAGGTGACCAGTAGAAAAGTGGTGGATTGAAAAGTTATAAATATGTAATATATTAAAGATTGTAGGACTTCGATCATTGACAATATGAACAACATATATCACAAAGAAATGCAACTAAAAAATGGAAAGAAAAGATAATGGAAACTATTACAAGTTAGGGGGAATGGGAATATGAAATCTTCTCTACTCATAAGTGAAGCTCTCACTTTACAATCTGACTGGAGAAGAAGGGAAAGGGACTTACATACGGTAGAAGGGCTTCTTCCTTCCATCTCTCTCTAGATTTTTGGCCTTTGTGGACTCTTTGATCCATTCAGACCTCTCTTCTGGCCCATACAGACCTTCCCTAGTCAGGTGAAGGAAGAGATTTTTTATAGGCAACTTTTGATGGGAAATTATTATTATTTTGATTATTTCAACCCTGAGAGTAGCCTTGTCACGTCACATCCATCTTCAACTACCATTCTTGTCATTTAGTGAATCCTCCTCGCATGATGATGTGGTTCCTCGCCTATAGATGCTAGTAGCCAAACGAGTTCCCATTGCGTAGTCTTTGCGCCAGATGTCCTGTGCGATTCACTAGTTTCGCTCTTTCTAATCATCCTGCATTAAGACATGTAAATCGTGTAAAACAGGCATAATGCTTGTGTAAATGTATTTCTAAATGCTTATGAATTTACAAACTAAAATTACGTGTTTTGATCTTCTACTTATGCGTTTTCGTCTCATTATTCTAATAAAAGAGGCTATAATAACTTGTATTTCTACAAGTTATCACCAAGACAATATGATTCATTCATATTAAAGCAAATTTTCCATTGTATAAATTGGCTAAGTTATATGTGGATAAGATTGTAAGTCAATATGGAACCCCAGTGTCCATAGTATTAGACAAGGATTCGTATTTTACTTCTAAGTTTTGGCCAAAATTACAAGAGACCTTAGGAACCAACTTGTGTTTTAGAACTGTGTTTCGTCCTTAAACTGATGAACAATTTGAAAAAACTATTTAGACATTGGAGGACATATTATGAGCTTGTGTTCTACAATTCAAAGGTAGTTGGAATAAACGCTTACCACGGATTGAATTCGCCTACAATAATAGTTAAAAATTTAGTATTGGGTTAGCCCCTTACGAAGCGTTGTATGGGAGGCGTTGTAGAATGTCAATATGTTGTAAAGAAGTAAGTTAAAGAAAGTTATATGGGCTAGAACTAGTTCAGGCGAGGAAAGAAAGTATCAAGTTAATTAGAGAATATTTAAAGATTACCCACGATAAACAAAAGAGTTATGCATACCATCATCGCAAGACATTGGAATTTGAAGTTAAAGATAAAGTTTTTTTGAATTTGTCACCTTGGAAAGGTGTGATTAGATTTGGAAGGAAAGGAAAACTAAGTCCAAGATACATAGGACCTTATAAAATTCTTGCACACGTAGGACCAGTAGCTTATAAATTGAGATTGCCTGCAAAGTTGTTTAGAATTCATAATGTTTTCAATGTCTCCATGTTGGGAAAGTATGTTCTAGATTCCTTGCATATACTTCATGAATAGCCCATAGAAATAGAAGAAGACTTGACTTACGAAGAAAAGTGTTTGCTTGTGTTAGATAAAAAGGAACAAGTGTTAAGAACAACGATTATTTCCATGGTCAAAGTGTTATGAAATAATCATTGTGTTGAGGAAGCCACCTGGAAAAATCAAGAGAAAATGAAAACTAAGTATCCTCAACTCATTGCATGACTTATTGAATTTTAAGGACGAAATTACAATAAGGAGGTAGTAGTTGTGAGACTCTGATCACATTCTTAGACTACACGTTAAAACCTCACACGAGAGAAATTGTATGCATTGTGATTGTTCGGAATGGAAGCTGACAACTGGAAGTGTTGCAAAGCAACTTGTAAAGTGTTTTCAGTTATGTGGTAGGAAAGAGTTATGCGATGAGATGAGAGGTGATGTGAGTTTCCTTCACTGTGAAGTAGCTGATGTCATCCTTATTTAAGAAGTTCGATGAGTTGATTTAACCTTGCAGCCCAACTGAGTTTTGGAGAAGAGGTCGCAGAAACACATGATGTTTTGACAATGGTTGAGTCTCACGGTCAAGAAGAAATAATCATTCTGGTATAGAAAACTTCACCAGAGAAGGATTATAAATAGGAGAAGTCCGACAAACCGTGAGAACTTCTTGCACCTTGTGTTTTCTTAAGAAAAAGTTGGAAAGAATTGCAAAGGTTTCTGGTAAGCTACCACAAGCTCAATTTCGGCGAGAATCTACAAAGAAGTTCAAGGGAACTTTTGGTTGAGGAGCTTAGGCGAGAAGTTGCTTGATTATGAGTGATTTCTTTAAAATGTTTCAAACTAAAAGAATTTCCACTTTAATTGAATTCTTATACATAAATTTCTCTAGTGAATTCTTGAGTCAACAATTTCAGTTATGTTTCTCAAATTCTTAAAATGGACTTGGTTTACAAACGAATTGAATTTGAAAATGAACTGGAATGATTATGATGAAATGATCTTTGGTACCCTACGCAATGAGATTCTTCATACTTGCTATGTGTTCTGGTGTGGGATGCCCTATAATTATTGTGTAATCTGGAATGAAATGCCTCAAACTTGTTGTATGATCTAGTATGCTGTCTTATACTTGCTGTATGATCTGGTATAAGATGCCTTTTGCTTTTGGTATAGTATGGCATTGGAAGATTCATTATGCGTAACGAAATTGATGGAGAATTTGTTAATTACGAGAGATTCTCCACATAGATGGAACTCAACAAAAGAGTGTTGTAAACGCTTGAGTTAAGGAGGGTCCAAAGACATAATCAGACAAGCATAATGATTTTGCGTTATGAACTATGAAACGTGTTACGTGAAATATTTTTGTAAGCGATATCGCTATGGTAAATGCATGATTTGCTATAAAATAGTTTCTATATGATTTACCAATATTTACCAAGAGATTTGAATGTATAAATAATCTTGTTTTTCCATCATATTACAGTGGTTCAGAATTGTATACGTTTGAATGCGGGTAACAAATGTACTTTTAATTGGAATGGCTAATAACATGCAGTCAAAATTTGAGAAATATTGGGAAACAATGAAAAGATCAATTTTTTTGTTGTACATCGCTATTATGTTGGATCCTCAAAAGAAACTAAGGTTTGTTTTTTTTTTTTCTTTGAAAATTATTTTTGGGTCTGAGGTTGCTAAATCCATGAAAAATGTAGTTGGACAATGTTGTAGACATCTCTTTCATGAGTATAGTAGTACTCGAAGTGGCAGTGGACCAGGATGTACTAGTACTAGCACACAAACTGTCTCGGGCTTGGATGTGATTATTGATTTTCATCCAAATGAAAACGTGGGTGAAGATTTTGTCTATGACACCATTGTTGAGGAATTTGAAAGTGATGCGACTACTACATCTTTCAAGCAGGAGTCATCAGATATTGATATCTATTTGTTGGAAGCCAATGTTAGGAACGAAGGTGATTTTGACATACTATAGTAGTGGAATACGAACAGTGATCGACTTGAGGTTCTTAGTCAATGGCTAAAGATATTTTGGCTATTTTAGTTTCTACTATAGCGTCTGAGTCGATTTTTAGTACCGAAGGACGTATTGTTGATTCATCACATTGCTCATTGGCTCCTAAAACAGTGGATGCTTTCATATGTACTCAAAATTGGCTAAATTTTGATCCAACAGATTTTCAAGTTCAACATGAATTGGAAGAGGCTTCAACATTTGAAGAAGGTATTATACAAATTTTTTAATGATGTGTATTTTATAATTGTAATGTGTAATTTTACTGACCTCTTGAAATTTTCATGATGTTGTCTTTCTCTTCTTATTCTTGATTTTGATTATATAGGGTTCTAGGTGGTTATGGATAATGAAAAAGAACTTGAAGACCTTCCAGATTTTGCAAAGTTGTCAATTATCGATTACTAACTAATGTTAGCCAATACTTATAATATTTGTTTGTATTTGTTGTTAACATTTGTGCAATTCATTTTTGTTTAAGTTGTTTTTTGTGCTAATTGATACATTTAGTATTTTGCACCTTTTTGACATTTAATTGAAGGATTATATTATGCTTCTCTATAAGTAATGTTTGATAATACGAAATGCAATCAGATCAAAGAAGGCACTTTTAATAGTCATATTAACTTCGTTTTCTTAATTATATGCAATGAAAGGAATAAAAGTGGAAGGTTATTTTTGGGACAAGAAAATATTAAAAGTTAGATTACCCTAACTTAAAGTTAAAAGTTAAATTGTAAAATTTAATTTCTTGCATTCAATTGACAGTGTATTACAAATTTAAAATAGTAATTTTTAACAAAATTTAACAAATTAGCAATTATTTATAGAATTATATATTTTTCGCTTTACCCTCATTTTTAGTTACTTTTTTGAAAAATAATGAAATTTTTTCATTTGGAAAAAAAAACGTTAAATAGAGAGGGGCATTAAGAAAAGAATACATGATTTTTTGTATTTTGCAAAGGCATAAAAAGCAAAAAGTGGGAGAAAAAATAAGGTAAATTTATATAAATAAAAGAGAATTTAACTACTATAGCCACATTAGGTTGTCAAATTTTTCATAAATGCCCGAATGGGTTTCAATTTTACACAAATGTAGAGACCAAAAGACCAAACTAACCAGCTTTATTATTAATAAAATATTAAAAAATAGAAAATTGAAATAAGGAAAGTGGACCAAGATTTGCATTTATTAGATATCCTATATAAATATGGTATATGATTAATTATATTATTGTAATATTATAATCAAAATTAACCCATAATTTTTTTTGGTGATTTTGTTAAAAAAAAATTCCTTCATTCGATCTCTCTCTTTGTCTATTATTTCTTATTTCGTTCATCTCCTTCAAATTTTTCCGGTGAGTAAGGGTTTATGGTTATATACAAAATTATTTAGAGTACATGAAAAATATATAGTATATTACGTAGTTCATGCTTCAAAACTTTTTTAGGGTATATGAAAAATATATAGCATATCATGTAGTTCATGCTTCAAAACAATTTTAGGGTATATGAAATATATATAGTATATTATAAAAGATATATTGTATATTATGTAAGTATATGAAAAATATAAAATGTGGAAACGGAAATGTGAAAAAAATAGTTTAAGGAGATTTCTCTAACTGTGTTGTGGATAAAATTGAATAAAGTCAATTTGTAGAAATTATTTAATTTAATAGTATTTTATTAGATTCAACTTTATACCATATTAAAATTATTTCTCCGATATCTATATTAAATGAAAATATAAATCTAAATTATATTTGTTACATTAATTATAAAAGATAAAATAGATAATAAATATGATATAATATAGTTATGGTATTATATTATATTTTTTTTTTAAATCAAATTTATTTATAATTGCTGTGAAGGTTAAAATGGTCTTAAAAAAACACGAAATCTTAATTAAGAAAATAAATGAAATTTTGAGACATCTGTGTAAAATCATCTCTAAAGTAGGTGATTTTTTAAATATTTCTAAATAAAAGAAAAGTTTTAAATATTTATGACCCGTATAACAATTTAAGAAAAGCATATGAAGTCAATTGTTTTTCAATAAATTTCATATTTATCCTTATTGGATTTTGATTGCTGTGGGACAATTTTTCAGTTCTTTTTCTTCTTTTTCTTTGCGATTTATTTTTCTCTTGTTCATGTTATTACTTCTCCTTCTTCATATTTTCACTTCTTGTTTGCAATTTCTTAATTTCTTCTTCCAGAATTTATTCCTTCTTCTTCATTTATCATCTTCTTTTTTTCTTCTTGGTATAAGATTTGAATGATATTAGTGCATAATCTAATTAAACGATCATGTACCAATATTTAACCGATCAATTGTCTATCCTAGATAGACAAAGATAGACCATTATCACTAATAGATCGTTTAGATTTGGTACAAGATCGTTTAAACTGGTATAAGGTTACAAGATCACGTTTAGGCTGGATACAAGGATATAAGATCGTATAGACTTGGTACAAGATCTGACTTGGTCATTTCCATTCCAACTTGTGGTAGGTCGGAGCTGGTTTGGCTGGAAAACTGACTCTAATCGATCGTTGATCACCCCTATTAAAGAGTGTCTATTGCCATGTGTCACTCGCTACATCCCATCTACCTTACCAAATGTCTTTGAAGATACCAACCCTTAGTGCCCAATAATACACCTCATGCTTGCCAAATTGCCTATAAATAGTGACATTTAGTGGATTTTGTAAGTCACACAATATTGGTTTTGAAGTGCATGTCTAAAGCCACATATTATTGTATATAGAGTGTTTTTATGTAAAAATAAGAAAAAGAGTATTTGTAACCTTGTTTTTATGAAATGAAGCAAATTAGAAAGAGTGAAAGGTGAAATTGTTCCTAAAGGAATAAATGAAATATAGATAACAATATATAAGAAAAATTTACATAAATGTAATAAAACCCAAAAATACATACCGCTCATGTAACAAAAAACAAAAGTCCATGAAGTCGGTTAAATATTTTCATAATTTTCAGATTTGTTCTTGAATATTGTGAACAATTCGTCACTTCTCTTTCTTCTTCTTCCTTCTTTGTGATTTCTTCTCTTTCAGATTTTTTCATCTCGTCTTCCAGATTTTTTTTCTTCTATTTTTAAACGATTTATTCTTTTGTTTAAATCTGCTATTTCTTCTTCATCATTTTTGACAAGATTCTTTGAAGCTATTTTACGATTGTTTCAATATTCATCTTCATCTTCCTCATAATCGAGAATATCAAGATCGTTTAAATATCATTTTTAATTATCAACATGATCATTTACCATTATTCAACACAATCGTTTACCATAGTCAACAAAATTCTTTAAATTTGAAGACTTTTTCCCATCATTTAAAACGAACTACACAATCGTGTTGACATGATCTAAACGATCGCTTACCATAATCAACATGATCGTTTAACATAGTTAACATGATCGTTTAGTATAGTTAACACAATTTTTTAGCATGGTGAACACGATCATTAGATTTGAAATTTTTAATGATCATTTATCATAATCAACACGATCAACACGATTGTTTGCCATGATCAACATAACCGTTTAGCATGGTTAACACGATCGTTTAAATTTAAAGTATTTTTCCATCATTAAGAAGGACTACACAATCGTATATCATGACCTAAACGATCGTAGATCATTCATTTAGACTGTAGTACACGATTGTTTAGAAAAATATTGCTTGCGAGCGCATGTGACCAATTAATCGCGTGTTGATTGAATTTTTTTTTTTTGTATTTTCCATTGTGAGTCTGCTGCCTTTTTCTGTTTTCAAAATTTTTCTATACATTGTAAATATTTAACCAGTTTGTTATATTTTTTTTAAAAAAAAAAACCATATTAAAAAGGTATGGTTTGTTTGCAAATATTTTTATTGATAGAATGCTTAATAGTGTATATTTGTAAATATTTTGAGCAATTTTATCATTTAAAATAATATCCCTACTACAAAACCATGTCTTATAATAAAAAAATAAAAAATAAAAAAAATAAAAAAATAAAAAAATAAAAAACTTTCCTTTTCTTAACAACAAAAAAAGGAGAATAGTGGAATGAAGGGAAATATAAGGATGGATTCCCTGACCCGTCGGCTCTTCCATGGGAAATCCCCACGAAAATGGAGATGGATCCTTGTGAGTTGATTCGTTGATGGGAAATCCTTGCTCTATCCGCTATCCTCTCCCTTTAAATGCACGAAGTTGGTCAGGAATGGGGAATTCCTCTGTCTCTATCCTCCTCCTTTGCAAATCCTACTTCTCCTTTTAATATACTACATACCTACTACATGTCAATTTGAAGTACATAACCAAAGTACTATATGTGATTTTAAAAAAAAAAAACAAATATTATGAAAATGTTTATTAAAATTTATAAGAAAAAGTCATTTGGTTGATAATTCTGTGTTTGATGGATGAATATTACTAAGGATAACAGATTGTTTTGTAATAAAAAAAAACCGGTAAAACAAATATCTTTATGAAAAATTGCATCAGATAACAAAAAAATAATATATCTTTTTTTCATATTGCAAATATGACAAATAATTAGATATATGAGAGGGATATCAGAGGGTTATCCGCTTTTAAATTTGCTAATTTTGCAATTTAGAAAATGTAGTGACATTGACCCTATTATCATAAAAAAAATTTTGTTATTTTTACAACCTCTATTTGTATTATCTGATATAATTTATTTGATGGCATGTTTTCACTTAAAAGTTTGCCAATAATTTTTTCATGGGACGTTTATAAAAATAACAAAATAAATTAAAATATTTACAAGTTATAACATAATTCTAAATTCTATCGATGATAGTCACTGATAGGTTCCTATCACTAGTGACTATAAATGTCTATTATTGATAGAATTGGAAAATTTAACTATATGTTGTAAATATTTTGTCAAATTTGGTATTTTTAACAAATTTTCAGTTTTTATTATTAATTTTTCTAGAAAGACACGTTTTTCGTTTTTAAGGAAAATTGTAAAAACCACACTTAAATATGGTAACAGTTGAAATACTTTCAATTATAAAAAATGAACCTTTAAATTTCTAAAAATGTCTAAATTAAACTTTCAATTTTTCATTAATTACAAAAATTGAATTCATAAATAATAAAATTGAACTCTTAAACTTATATAAATGCTACAATTTATACAAGCACCCATATGTTTGAAGGTCGAATTACTTTTTAACTTGAAGGGCTCCATTTTAATTTAAAAGTATAATTGCAAAACCATGTTATACTCTTTCGTAATTTAAACGTTTTTTTTCTAATTAATTGACAACTAAAACCATTCATTTTCTCTTCATATATTATTTCAAAATGAAGGTATTTAAGCTAGTTTATTTTTAAAATTGTAAATATTCATTCAATTAACTAATTGGTTCCTCTACATTACAATGCTTTGTGGAAAAAAAAAAAAAATTTGTCATTCACATTTGTCTCATTGTTCTCACTCAAATTGCTAAATAATGGAGAGAGAGACTTCAAGATCTGATCCAAAAACTTCAATCCTTTTTTCCACTAAAAAATAAGATTGCTTGGAATCTCAACCTCATAAATAAATTAATTACACTAAAGAAGGAAAAAAAATGCTAAATTTTATTAGAATTAACATCCATCTTGTTAAAATGTATAGATAAACCCTCAAATAGTTGAAGATTAATACATTAGAATCTTCAACCTTTCTACATATTATTGTACTAAAAAGTAGTATTAAAATATTATTATTCGTATGGGATATATATTGCTATTCAAAAGTCTACCTTTTTGTTCTCATTTTTATTTAACTTTTTAATTCAGCCCCAATAAAAATAACATATTAAAACTTTTAAAATAAGTAGATTGAATTGTGTATAACAATTCCTAAAAGTTTACAAATATAATAGCTAGTTACAAATATAATATCTAGTTAGTACAGCTAATAGAGTTCAAAAGAACGAGATCTAAATTTTCATATGTATAAAAAAAGTAATTAATTACTATATTTACAATTGTTAATTTAAAAGAGTAACTAACGTTTTATCTGCTAAAAACTATGATTAAATTAGCGATGAAATTCCGAGATGAAGATCCACATGAACAACCCTTCTTCCATTTCATCAAATTTATTTCTGGGTTTGAGATAAAAGAGAGAAAGGATCTCTCATTAACCTAAAAGAAAAAGAAAAACTAACATTCCAAAGACATGAAATCTAGAGAGAGAGAATTAAAGTAAAAAAGAAAAAAAAAAAAAAAGGTTTCAGGACAGACGGAGAGTTGGTTGTTCAAGTAGACGGCGCCGTTTTTGGAAGCTGAGAGAAGTGACCGGCGCCGGAGCCTTCCTGACCGGCTGGATTCTTTGACCGCTGAAGAACGGTGACGGTGGAGGCGGTGGCAGCAGCATTTGCAGTAGCTTGAGATGGCTGATGGGGTTGGCCGGAAACAGCACCGGCAACTCCGATAGAGAAGTCCAAGATCTGAGACGGATCCTCGGTGGAGATGAAGTCCGGAGGGAGAACTTGAGAGAGCTGACGTTGGTGTCGCGGCCGGGGCATAGTTAGAGAGAGAAAAAGAGAGAATTTTAGAGGGAGAAAGTGAGAGAGCGCATGAAGATGGTTTGGATTTTGACGAATTTAAGAAGCAGCCACTCCATACGATCAAATCCGTTCACGCGCGCGCGTCACTTCACTCTCCATTTCCAATTTTCTCTTTCTTTTTCTCTTTTCTGTTTCCATTGCTTTTCAAATATCTAATGAAAACATGGTTGAATAGATGAGATATAAAGTTAATTACTGTCTCAAAACTAAATTCATCTTCCCATCTCTACTCGTAATTATTAAAATTCAAAGAATGTTTGTACAATTATTTTTTATAATTTCATTGTTTACATTTTATTAATTTTTCTCGTAAGTTTTCTGTTTTCCAAATTTTCCTTAATTTAACTATAGTTAGTTTTTTTTTTTTTTTTATAAAGTAACCTTTGAAATTTTAGTTAATTTTTCCTTTTTTTTAAAAGTAAAAAAAAAGATAGTTGAATTTTTTTTCTTTTTTTAATTTTAAAAAGTTGATTTGGATTTTAAAAATATTGGTACGTATATAATTATTTTTTAGATCATAAAAAGTATAGAAATTTGTGGTTTACCAAACAACTATCGAACAAGAATAGATTCATTGTCAGGTTTAGGGTTTAGATGAAGACTCAGATTAAATTTTTACATGTGAATGAGTGACCAAACTGCAGTTTAGTTTTTTCTTTTCTTTTCTTCTTTATTTTTTAAGAACAAAACTGCATGTTAGTTGACTCCATTAAGGTCGTCTGGTAAATAAAAATAGGAAAAAAGTGGATGGAGTGTACAAGTGGTTTATTGTCATGTTTAACAATTGTAGATTGAAAATCATTGGTGTTTTAGGTGTTTAAGGGTATTCATGTTTTCAAATTTTGTGTTTATATAGTACTTAGGATGTTCAACAAAACCCATCAAACTAAATTGATTGTCAAACAAATAGAATTTAATCTGTTTGATTGAATTTTATATAATAATGAAACCAAATTATGGGGTTTAGTTGGACATTACTTTTCAAAACTTAACTGAAACCGAACGGAACCAAATTAATTAAAGAGAGTGTTGTGAGACAAACATACTATATAATACTTCGTAATCCTTCACTATATGTGTTTCTCAATATTACAATGTGTTATTGAGGTTAGTTGGCTTATTTTATTATAGACAAAATTGGAGCTTAATTTCTAATATAGCTAATATCTAATATTTATTAATAAAGATATGTAGTTAACTTGGAGATTTGGTGGTTATGCGTTTATTAATAAATATATAATTAATATTTATTAATAAAGACATTCTGTTGGTTGGGATTGTTTCCATATATCCAAGTTTGTTATTAATAAATATTAACCATATTTATTAATAAATTGATGGACTTGGATGTTGTTTTGTTACGACATTTTTTACCTAAAAAATATTAGTTTGTGGCCGTGTGATATTGTTATGGTTGAAGACAAAGTGTGGCAAATGTGCAACTAAGTTATGTGTTGAAAGAAAAAGGGTTTTCTCGAAAAGCATTTGCGGTGATATATTTAGATTTGTGGAAGTGTCAGTGCTCCTTCAAGAACCTATGGGTTACAATACTGCATATTGAAGATAAGAGATTAACAAGCAATTCAAGATTGCTTAACGAAGACATTGCAAGTGGTCATTGATTAAGAGAGAATGATCCTATTAATGTTACGACAATTGTTTTCACACAATTCTTAGTTCTGATGTTTGTGAGTCAGTCCATGGTCAGCACATTGATTTATGTTTAAAGTTCAGCACATTGGTTCATGTGTAGAGTGTTGTACCCTATGTCATAACACTGTAATGGTCAATTACTACACGAGCAATATAATCCTCTTATCATGGGTCTAAGGCCCCCCAGATGTAGATGTTGTGTCATTGAACTAGGTTACCAAAGTTTGATGCGTTCTCTATACTTTTATGTGCTTCCGTAGTTGTTCTTTCTGTTATTAACTCTCGGTACAACAAACAATACAAGAATAACTATAGTGTGTGTTTTCTCACAATGCAATCAGTTGATTTCAGTTTCATAATTATATTGTAGGATATAATTCCAACTTATCAGCCATACAAGACTATCGCGTTTCGAGGGAGGTGATTAGGAGGAGTAAACAATGGGATGAAGTTTACCATATAAGAAAGGTTGTCATAGTACAAACAATTTTAAGTTCAAGTTTGTCGTTCTCAAGAGAATATCCTAATCGATTAGGACTTTACTATCTTCGGAAAGGTGTCACATTACAAGCATTTACAAGTTTACTCTATGAAAAGGTGTCATAGTACAAGTAATTTCAAGTTCGAGCTTGTCGTGTGATTAGGACATCCTTCCAAGAATGCAGTGAAGTTTCTCCCTGTTCTTTATAATTCTAGGAGTCATTTGAACATAGGTTGCAAAGTTTGTCATCGAGCTAAACATGTTTGCAGTAATTTTTCTTTAAGTCAAAGTAAATCAACTCGGATATTTGAATAGCTTGATTGTGGTTTATGGGGTCCGTATGATTAACCATCATTTTGTGGTGCTCGTTATTTTCTACATTAATGGATTATTATTCTCCAGTTGAATGGGTTTATTTGTATGGGTTTATTTGTAGATTGATCAAAAATAAGTTTTTCATATGTTTATGTCCTTTATTGCCATGATTGATCAACAATTTTCTCAAAAGGTGGAAATTGTTCAGAGTGAGAATGGAATTAATTTTAACTGCATGAAAAATTATTTTCCAAACCTCTTGTGTGGGTACACAGCAGCAACAAAATGGAAGGGTGGAATGCAAACGTAAATATATTTTGAATAATGTTGCTTGTGCTTTAAGATTTTAGGGAGAATTACCAATTTTATTTTTGGGATGAATGTGTTTTAGCTGCTCATCTACTAAATTCGACACCATCAAATGTTTTCAACAAAACTCCATGTGAGATTATTTTTGGTTGTGCTCTCTCATTTAGTGACTAACAAACTATTGGATGCTTAGCTTTCAAACATAATCAACAAGCTAAAGGTGACAAGTTTGCTAGTTGAAGTCATAAATGTGTTTTTATGTGGGAAGGGTTTAAATTTTATTTGATCTTGAGATAAAAGAGTTTTATCGGTTAATTAATTACCATGGTACTAGGGCATGCAGGTTGGATTAGGAAGTCCTGTGGTCAAACCTCTGCATTATTGTTCCCCTAATTGAAATTGATATTCTTTTGTTGAGTATTTCACATTTTTCAAGCCCACAAGTGAAGGGGAGTGTTATTGATATGAAATTAAAATTTATTTCTCCCACTACTAACTTAAATATTTTGGTCAATTGACGATTTAAGAACTATCAACCATGGTAGCTTCTCAACCTCTTGTTCTTCCCTCACTCCTAATGGTTAGTTTAGTCATCCCCTCAATCTTAAGTTTTGAACATCTCGCTCGCCACCACTTGATTGCAAACAACATATTAAGTTTCGCCATCATTTTTGCTCGACCCTGTTTATTACTTCTTTTTCAAGACGTGAATCCACAAAATCAAATTGAATTATGTGGTTTGGTTGGGTTTAGTTATATATGTATTTAAATTTATTTTTTTTATTTAGATCAATTTGGCCCCTAAATGGAACCATCAAATACCCTTATTTGGTAGAAAAATTCATAAATGGTTATATAATTTTAGCCATTGTTTTAAATGTAATAGTACTATGGACATAAACCATAAAACTAATTCAACCTACCCACTAAATATTAAGTATACTATTATTGATTAAGTTATAAACATGTTTTATGTTCAATTTTTGTATAATCATTATTTTTTTCATTATTGTATAACTTATAATTATATTCATTATATAATATATACACATTAGTTTTTTAAAATATAATTGAGTTCATAACATGAAGCATTGTTTTTCTTTTGTTTTTATCTTTCTTTAAATATTTTTTTACTTTAAATTTTAAATTTTAAAATTCAAATTATGGATACACCGAACCCATAAAATGTTCCTTTTTATAATTTATATTTTTTGGATCACAAAATTAAAAAAAAAAAATTATAACACTCCTAATTTAGAAGGGAGAACATGAAAGTATGATTAAAAAAGATTTAAAAGAAATGAACGTCACTACCAATATCAATAAAATACACATTCATTTCAATGGTTGAATCATAGAAAGTTCAAAGTTAAGTGTGCTAAGCTTTGAAAAATCCTATTTTAGGTGACCTTAAAATTTTCTTATAAAGCATCTTGAAATGAACCATGTTGGTTTGTGAGAGTAACTTGGAAATGTTAGTGTTATTAATTACTAAATCTTAATTAAAATCCTAAACCTGGGACACTACAAAAATTTTGAGAAACAAAATTTATATCGTCAAACAAGAAATTAATATATATATCTAAAAACAAAATAGAATCTAGATTTAGAACCAAATAAAACCTTCAACTTTATTATATGAAGTTTTGTGTTTATTTTCTAATATATAGATAAGATAAATTTGAAATCTAAGACTGAAATAAAATAAGTTTGGGATGTAAATAAAGTTAATGTAATTGAAAAAGTTGTTAAAAAAAGCTAAAATAATTAATGTCGGTATTTTAAATTTTGTGGTTAGTGTTATATGAATAAAGGATGTGACAAAGATTCCATAAGTATTTTTGTTCTATTTATATTTTGATTTTTAAATTTAATCTCCCTATTTTTACACCAATTTTAGAAACTGTGGTTCATTTTCTTGTTCTCATCATTCATTGCATCATGGAAAGTTACACCAATCACTTTTGACCTATAATAACTACTTCCAAACTTATCTTCATCCTCCTCTCTTAATTAGAAAAAGTAAAAATAAATAATTAGATAAATAATTGTTTTTAAGATTAAGAAAATTTGAACTCGAGACTTCTGGTTCACATATACATATAAGTGTCAATTGAACTAAGCTCATATTAGTATTATATACAAATTTAAATATATTTCAATTGTAATGTTTATATAGTATCCATATTTTAAATTTTAAATTAAAAAATGAATTATATAAAATATAGATAATAATATTTAAAAATATAATCATGTTATAAACTTAAAAACATAATATATGTACTGTGTGGTGTATTATAATTTAACACATAAATTAATATTAGTGGTTGACAAACTATTTTCATACTATGAACTATACTATGGTACCAAACACATTTTAAACAATTTTTAAATTTGAATCCAATCTAATCTTCTATCAAACATTTATTTGAGATAAAATTATATTTTCAACAAACCCTTGAGTTTATAAACAATCCATTAGTTACGTAACGCCTTGAATTTATAAAGAAAATATGAATGAATCAAAATCACATCTACATCATAGGGATGATGGGAATATGAAAGTAAGGTCAATAAAGACTTAAAATAATGTGTCATTTGCATATCCAATCCTATTTCGAGTTTACTCTCGTTTCATCATATTCTGATAATTAACTAATATACATTTTATACACACTTTAAATTTGTAATTGAAACTGAGTCATAAACTAATCTGCATGGTATTCATACATTTACATTTAGGGTGCAATAGTAATATGAAGGTATGAGATTAACTAATATACATTTACATCAAAGGTGTAATTGTAATGATTTTTTAACTTCGTGACTTCTAATTATAATATTATAATATCTTCTTGATTTTTCTACATCATTTTCTATTCAAATTTATCTTTTTTATTACATTCAGTTTTATCCTATAATTTTTTTCGATTTTTAACATATTTTCTTATCTTATAATAGTTTTATAGCCTTTCTTTTCTCATTTTGGTTCACTTTCGACTAATTCCTTTTTCAATTTTTATATACATTTTCGATTGGTACTTACATTTTTATCAATGTTTTGTCTAATTTTTTTCATACATTTTTATTTCATTTATGTTATTACTATTTATACAATTTACATAGTTCATGCATTTTTTTAACAATATTTTAACAAAAGAAAATTGTAAAAATATTCTATGCTCAATAATTTCAATCTTAATTAATCTCAAAGTTTACACAAATTTAAATTTGAATGATGGAGAAATTAACCGTACAATATTTTACTAACCACAATTGAGCTTATTAATCCATTTTTATTCGATATTTTATCAAATGTATACCATACATATATGCTTTGTAATTTATTGAAAGCACGTGAAAATACTTTGTTTTACAAAAATTAATTAAATCTTACCTAAAGGTAAAATAATTTTAATTCCTCACTCATTTTTGAAGTTTAACATTGGACCACTTTGATAAGTTTTGAAAATAAAACTTTAAATTAAGAATTTGATACAATCTGACATGTTTATAGGTAAAATTATTCTATGTTGACCTCTAGACTGAAATGTTTGTTCATCATAGTTTTTATAATTTTGGATGTAGTTCATGTATAGCCTACAGACTAATGATGCCAATTGTACATGTTGCTAACTAAAGTGTGGACTATGTATGTGAATTAATAATTTATCACATTAGGTTATTTTATTAAATTAAGCCTATTATGTAATCTATTTAATTAAGGTCCAAGATTCCTAATTGAGTATGGATTAAATGGGTAGAAGCCTATTACTAGATTGATTAGGATTTAATTGGGATCCTGATCGAACTAGTATATAAAGAGACTTAGGGTTATGGTCCCCGAGATACTAAGACAATAAGCACTCAGTCTTTCTTGTATCTCATCGAGAGAAAGATCTCACTAAGGGCATTCACGGTTTTTCTCACTAAGGGCATTCACGGTTTTGGTTGAGGAAGATAATAACTATTTTATAGCCATTTGGCAACGATTATTTTATAGCCATCATCAATGGAATCAAATATGTAACTTATTTTTGATAATTTGGCATGAATGATCTTGGGTTAATCTATTATATAGATTTAAAGTAAATATGCCAACAAGTGGTATCAGAGCATGAATTTCATGTTGAATTGTTGGAATATGTTTGTTTTTTATTGATTTCTTGATCCAAGATTTGATTAATCATATTTTGGTTTTAAGTTTAATTGTTCTTGATTCAAGATTTGATTAAACATATTGTGGTTTTAAAGTTTAATGATTCTTGATTTAAGATTTGATTAAACATATTGTGGTTTTTTCAAAGTTTAATGTTTTCTTATTTAAGATTTGATTAATCATATTGTGGTTTCAAAGTTTAATATTTCAAATTTATTAATCATATTGTGGTTTCAAGTTTAATTGTTATTGATTCAAGATTTGATTAATCATATCGTGGTTTTAAATTTAATTGTTCTTGATTCAAGATTTGGTCAATTATATCGTGGTTTTAAGTTTAATTTCTCTTGATTCAAGATTTGGTTAATCATATTATGGTTTAAGTCTAATTGTTTTAGCTTCAAGATTTGATTAATCATGTTGTGAATTTAAGTTTAATTGATAATGTTGTAGATTTAAGATTTGATTCACCATGTTGTGAATTCATGTTTAATTTGATTCAGATTAATTGATCATCTTGTGGATTAAACTTGAATGATATTTTTTTGCAATATTCACATGTTTATGTTATATTAATTGTATTTTAATGTATTCAATTATTGGATGAATTTTGGTAAAGATTATTTGGTGTTCTTCCTCCATTATGTTTTTTTTTACAATAATAAAATTATTATTATTGTGTCTTATTTTTTAGATTGAATTGGTCAAAATAACATGTTGCCAAAGCAGCCTATGTTATCTACATTAGTTTAATTCTAGACTAGGATATGCATATTCATTGATTTATACGAATAATTATCAGCCCAAAGGAAGATAATTATTTGGCCAAATTATGAGTATGTGTGTGGTAATCAGTAGGTGACAATTATAAGGATTGCTCATGTGAAAAATAGTCGGTCCAAAGAAAAGCTAATTTTTTTACAGAGTTTACTGTCAGTACGTACTTTGATTACTACGTTGAGAGTACCGTTTACACAGTTGATGTTTCTACCCAAAGGTTGGACATCAATGTTGGCTAGGTATCTTGTAAAAGGGGCCCACCATATATGTGAAATTATTTTGTCATATTTTATTTTATGACAACCATTAATTGTGAGTATATAATTTATTTGTTTGCTCTTTGTTTAGTTGGTCTTGCTCAAATATCTGAAAATCTGTGTTCGATCCCTAAGTTGAATGGATTGAATTTCAAAATTTGACAGAAAAGCCTAAAGATACTTCTCGAGTGTATGAATCTGGACCTTGCATTAAGGACCGATAAATCTGCTTCTAATAAGAAACAGTCAAATTGCATGTGTCTCGTGATTATTAGGCACTCCATTCAAGAGTCTTTTTGGGGTTCTATCACTAAAAGTGAAAATGTCAAAAAATTTCTTGCCGAAATTGAAAAATATTTTGCTAAAATTGAAAAAGAGGAAGCAAGTAGTCTTTTGACTACTTTAACTTCCATGAGGTATAAGGGCAATGGAAATATAAGGGAGTACAATATGCTAATCTCACTGGTAAATTAAAGGCACTTGATATCGAGATAAATAAAAATTTACTTGTACATCTGGTACTTATCTCTCTTCCTGCACAATTCACTCAGTTTAAGATAAGTTATAATACTCAAAAGGATAAATGAAGTATTAATGAGCTTATCTCACAATGTGTGCAACAAGAAGATACGATTAAGAGAGAAGGGATAAAAAGTGCTCACTTGGCAACTAACTTTCATAGTAAGAAGTATGATTAATTATTCTTCTTTACTGGAATTCCTATGAGGTGAGGCACTAAAGACTGCAGTATATATCCTCAATAGGGTACCTACTAAAGCAGTAGTAAAACCCCTTATGAGTTGTGGATAGGAAAGAAGCCTAGAATTAGGCATCTTCACGTCTGGGGTTGTCTAGCTGAGGCTAGGCCTTACAGGCCTAACGAAAGAAAATTGGACCCAAGAACTATTAGTTGCTATTTTGAGCATTCTTGGGGTTTCAAGTTTTATGATCCCACTTCGAGGTCATTTTTTTAGATTGAAAATGTCAGATTTCTTGAGAATGTTGAGTTTGAGGGGAAGATAACATAAAGAAAGTTATCTTTGAAGAAGAATTAGGGCATAGATGATGTTCAGACTCTAATTCTTGACTTGACTATGAAACCAATTATAGAATAAGACAACAATGAAGTTCCTATTGAATCTGAAGTTCAAACTCAACAACCTCAAGAAGTGTCATTAAGGAGGTCCACGAGAGAAAAGAGCAGTGCAATTTCATATGATTATATTGTGTTTCTTCAAGAACATCAGGATAATATGGGCATAATGGAAGATGATCCAATAAACTTCCAACAAGCTCTACAAAGTTCTAACACTCAAAAGTGGATAAATACTATGGAAGAGGAAACAAAATCCATGTAATTAGACAATGACATTTGGGACTTGTCGAATTGCCATCAAGAGTGAAACTCATAGGTTGTAAATTGATATTTAAAACCAAAAGGGATTCACAAGGCAAAAACGAAAGATATAAAGCCCATCTTGTTGCAAAGGGTATTACTCAAAAGGAAGGCATTGATTACAAAGAGACTTTCTCTCCAATTTTGTCGAAAGACTCTTCTTGGTAGCTCACTTTGATTTAGAGCTACACCAGATGGATGTGAAAATTGTGTTTCTTAATGGAAACATTGATGAGACAATTCATATGGTACAACCAGAAAACTTTGTATCTAATAATTCAAAGTCTATGGTGTGCAAATTGAAGAAATCCATCTATAGTCTCAAACAAATCTCTCATCAATTGTATCACAAATTTCATGAAGTAATTACCTCTTGGTTTTGAGGTCAATATAATGAAAAATTGTGTATATCACAAGTTCAATGGGAGTAAATCTATTTTCTTAGTGTTATATGTTGATGACATACTCATAGCAAGTAATGATGTAGGTTTATTGCATGACACTAAGAGATTTCTCAAAAGAAATTTTGAGATGAAGGATCTTGGTGATGCTTCTTTTGTATTAGAAATTGAAATATTGTGAGATTGCTCTCAAGGTATTTTGAGATTATCACAAAAAAACTACATTGAATTTTTTTTAGTAGATTTGGCGTGAAAGATTATGCACTAGGAGATACCCCCGTTGCTAAAGTTGATAAATTTTATTTAGGTCAATGCTCCAAGACCACACTCGAGAATAATGAGATGCAGAAGGTTCCCTATGCATCGGCTATTGGAAGCCTAATGTATGTTTAAATTTGAACGCATCTAGATATTGCGTTCATAATTGAAGTGTTAGGCAGATATTTGAGCATCCTGAGGATGGATCATTAGAGAGCAGCCAAACGGGTTATGAGGTATTTACAAAGAACAAAAGATTATATGCTTACTTATATTTTCGAAATCATTAGTATTCTGATTCCGATTATGTTGGATGCCATTATATACACTTTGTGATCCATTTTAGGTTATAACTTCATGTTGGTTGAAGGAGTTATATTTGGAAAAGTGTTAAACAAACACTTATGACTTCTTGTGAAGAATATAGCATGTTATGAGGCATCTAGTCAATGGAATGTGGTTGTGAAATTTTATCACTAGGCTGCAAATAGTAGTTGGCAAAGACCAGTAAAATTATTTTGTGACAATAATTCAGCAGTAATGTATTCCAATAACAACATAAGCAATACAAAGTCAAAGCATGTAGACATAAAGCTTCTAGTTGTGAAAGAAAGAGTTCAGAGTGGTCAAATTTTGATAGAACAATAAAGAACAAACTCGATAATGTAACACCCCAAATCTTAAGGTATATTTTTATTATTCAAATCAAAATTTTGCCTTGTTTTTGGAGTGAAAAAAAAGAAGTGATGGAGGGAAAAAGGATTTGGAAAAGTAATAATAATCCTATATATTATTATTATTATTGCTATTAATAAATAAATAAATAAAATAATATTATTAATATTAATTAACTTTTCCTTTTTCTTTTTTTTCTTTTTTTTTTCTTTTCTTTTTTTTCTTCCCTTTCTCCTACCTCCCGTACGCAGCCCCCCCTCTTCTTCTTTTTCTTTTTCTTCTCTTCTTCTTCTTCCCCACACCCTAGTCGCCGGCCGCCCCACCTCTTCCTCTTTTCTCCTCCGTTCGCCCTTCACGCCGGTCGTCAGGATCACAGTCGCTCCGTCCGCTCCTCCGTCTGCCGCCGCCTGGTACCGTCCGCAAGGCCGCCGACGAGCGCATCTCACAAAATCGAACGCGGATCTGAGCCGATCTCTAGCTAAACGACGCGTCCCTCACCCTTCCCAACCGACCCAGCCCAAATTGAAGCCGAGCGTTCCTTTCTCTCCTCGTCAGGCCGCGTCGCACGAACTCGGCTGCGTTGCCGGACGGCTCACCGTCGCGCCTAGCTGCCATTGAACATCCGAACCATTCTGCCTTCGTCTGCACCTGCTGTCCATTTTTAATCGCGAGCCGATCCACGTGCAGATAAGTTTTGCACGATTTATTTCGTGTAGCTGCTCCCGCTGCTTATATTTTTGCTGTCGATCGTCAAAGTTTTGCTCGATTGAAGAACTTGCATAAAAGTGAAGTAAGGGACTTCCTACTGGACTCACTTATAACCTTGAGATGTGTTGGGCTGCATAATTATATTGGAATTGAGTAGAAATAATGGATATGCTACATGTGTTTGACTGTGGACTGGATGTTTAGTTAAGATTATATTTCGACGAGAATATATATTTTTGTATGGATTTATGTGGTTTTGGTGTCAATTGTATGTGGTGACTGACTAGCTATATAAATATGCACATATGGTTGTTGAATGACTGAAAACAGTAAATGTATTTTTTATAGGGGATGGGTTGAAACTGACGGATAGTTTTTTAGGCTGAGTGTGGGATACACTATCGTGGTTGCGTTCTTATGATGGAGGGGACTAATTAGTCATACCCCTTGTATTTGGAGGAGAATGTTATGAGTATTTAGTTCGTTGACTGATAGACTGATATGTTTTGACTGACCTTAGGTTAAATTGGAAAATGAATGGTTGTTGGAGGTTAAGTGGAAAGTACGTGATGAGGACGTTTGACTGGGTTGTAAATGACTGTTAAGATGTATAGAAGGGACTGAGGGGTAAATTATTGGTTTCCTAGTGGTTGTTACCTTGCGGGTGCCCTACGGGATTATCACCCTTTTTTTTTGTATCCTTCGGGAGCACTAGACTGATATGTGCATCCTTCGGGAGCACTAGACTGATATGCGCATCCTTCGAGAGCACTAGACTGATATGTGTTTCTGCAGAACACTAGACTGATTCATGCGTCCCTTGGACGTTAGACTGATTATGTGCATCCTACGGGATCACAAGACTGTGACTGTGCAGGGTACTCCATAGGAAGTTAATAATTTATTTTCCCCTGACTAGACTAGTAGTGGGTCTCCTACTGAGTATGTTATACTCACCCTTTTATATGTTTAACTTTTCAGGCAAAGGTAATGTGACGACCCAAACTTTTCGGACTGACCGTCTAAGTCGTCAATTTGACACCAAACCGTTTGTTGACGAAAGACATAGTAACTTTAATTGAAATCATATGAAATCGAAGAAAACATTTAATCGGGCCCTATTTCAAAATATGAACTTTTAAAGTACTGTTTACAAAACTTTAACTATTTGTAAATTCAGTTCAACAAAACGTTTATAAAAATCGTCAGCGGAAGCAGTTTAAAGGACAATCTTCTATGGCCATTCACGAGTCCTTCTTGTCCCTCGTCGGTCTGCCCCTCGTGTTACCTTTGCCTGAAAAGTTAAACATAAAAAAAGGGGTGAGTATTAATATACTCAGTAAGGGACCCACTACTGGTCCCGTTCGGGGAAAAATAAATTATTAGTATCCTATGGTGTACCCTGCACAGTCACAGTCTAGTGCTCCCGAAGGATGCACATATCAGTCTAGTGCTCCCGAAGGATGCACATATCAG
>CM046884.1:13272383-13438538 GCA_025688845.1 Cucumis hystrix
TTTTTTTTTTTTTCCTCTTTTCTTTAGGGCGTTACAGGTAATACGAGGGGCAGACCGACGAGGGACAAGAAGGAATCGTGATTTGTCATAGAAAACTACCTTTTAACTACTTCCGCTGACGGTTTTATAAATATTTTGTTGAACTAATTTTACAAATAGCTAAATTTTTTGTAAACAGTACTTTGAAATTTTTATTTTGAAATAGAGCCCGATTAAAGTTTTTTTTTTCTTCAATTTCTCATGGTTTCAACTAAAGCTTACTATGTCTTTTGTCAGCAAACGGTTTTGGGTAAACGTAACGACTTAGACAAGGTCTGAAATGTCTGGGTCGTCACAGATAATGACATATTACTTGAGTAAAAGTACATCACTAAAGTTTTCCATGAGCATATTGCTCATATTGGTGTTAGTCAATTTTCTGATTCCATGGTTTAATGGGAGTTTGTTATTAAGGATGTTCTTTGAGCTTAATTTGTTTGTTTTCTAGAATAAAGTTGATTGCTTATGTTTTATCATCTGAACTTATTTATCATGCATGCAGTTTTGCAAATGCGGTTTAGCATAAAGTTTTTTTTAGAATGACTTGACTAAAGAATTTGGATCAGTTGGAAACAGACATGATCTAGATCAGTTTGCATGTAGTTTTCATGCTATCCATCCATACTTGATCTATGTCATTGAGAATGTATTGGATTTGGTGATCAAGGAAGGTTTAGTTACAAGGATAGTGACAAAAGCCGCCTTGGTTCCATTTTGATGCAAGAGATGGACTAGATTGAACTAAAGAGGAATTCTATTATTAAAATAACTTGTTTATGCGTGTTTAAGGTTTATGTGATTTAATTATATAAAGAATAGAAACATAGCCCAAGTGGGAGATTGTAATAATACGTCTAATTAAATTGTGGGCTGTGTATGTGAATTAATAATTTATAACATTAGGTTATTTTATTAAATTAGGCCTATTATGTGATCTATTTAATTAAGGCTCAAGATTCCTAATTGAGTATGGATTAAATGGGTAGAAGCCTATTCCTAGATTGATTTGGATTTAATGGGGATCCTAATTGAACCTAGTATATAAAGAGACTTAGAGCTATAAATCCTCAAGATACCAAAACAATAAGTAGTTAGTCTTTCTTGTATCCCATCGAGAGAAAGATTCCACTAAAGGCATTCATGGTTTTGATTGAGGAAAACAATAGTCATTTTATAGCCATCAGGTAACACCATTTTATAGTCATCATCAATGGAATCAGATATGTAACTTATTATTGACAATTTGGTACGAATGATCTTACATTTATTTATTAAATTTAAAGTATTTATGCCAACAAATGTATATATGAAAAAAAAAAAAGAGAACTTGGTCTCTATTTTGTACACATGTTCATCATTGTATCTAGCCATAAACATCATGATATATTACATGAGTGCTTACCAGCACTTTTAATTTTATAAAAATCTATCTTAACTTCACTTCAAAACTGATTCACTATATAATTTTGTCCAAAAGACTTGAAAAATAAGTGTTTTTTTTATAAAAAAAAACTCATTATTAAATTACGCTAGAAAAAACTAATTATATTCTAAATAGTTTTGGAACACTTCAATTTCTTTGAAAATAACTTATTTTTTAAATTAAACACTTAAAAATATATTTTCAATACACCTCCTAAATGGTTCAATGTGAAGTTTAGAATCAATATCAAGCATGCACCCCTAGATTAGGATACAAGGTTGAGCAAAAAGGAATTTTCCTGACAATGAAAATTGAAAACTATACTAATCCTATACAAGGTGCGTAAGTAAGACCTTTGTTTACATTACTATGGAAGTTATACATGCATGTACATGAATATGCATAATGTTTGTCTAATTCAAAGTTGATGTTTAAAGCCATCTTTGATTTTTTTTTTTTTTCTTTTCAATATTCTGATTCATATTTCAAATTTTCTTTCTATTTTCCGAATTCATGGACACCTTAAATAGGGAAAATTTAAAGAGAAAAGGAATTTGATTGTATTTTTAAATTAAAAGTTATTATTTCATGATGGCATAATTATGATAAAATGATAGAGAAATAACCGTTTATAACCTTAAATTTTGGGTTGTATGAATTAAAACGGTAATGTACGCTCCTAAAAATAGCAAAAAAAAAAATTATGATAATAGGATCAATATCACTACATTTTTTAAATTGCAAAAGTAACAAATTTAAAAGTCGATAACCGTCTAATATCTATCTGATCTCACTAATTTTGCGATATTTGCAATATGCAAAAAAAATATGTGTTACAAGCTATTTTTTTCTAAATATTTTTGTCATATGTAATTTCTATAAACTTTAAACTAATAATGTTCCAATTTACACATCCTCCTTTAAATTTTATGTCTAACTCAAGTCAATTAAATTTTTAAATTGTTCATAGGTTAATAATTTAGATTCTTTTTATGATTACTTCTAGAAATTATCAATGCATTAATTTTCAAACATAGGTAGATTTTTAAAAGTATGGTTTAGAAAAAAAATGATTAAAGGTAGACACAACTAAATCCATTTATCTAAAAAATTTAAGTTTTTACTATAATTAATAAAACTATAAATTTTGCACTATTTTTTTCTGTAATTTTTTCTGTAATGATACAATTATTTATTTTTGGTCGAAACTAATACAATCATTAACATAAAGAGTACAATTAGATATATATATATATATTTTTTTTTTTGGTTTAGAAAATAACATATCTCTTCTATAATATAATAATGTAAATTTATATGTATTAATTATGTCTAGAACAAGGGAACCCTTTTAGTCAAAGGGCAGAAGGGATACTTATCTCATACACATAATAAATCATTGCCCATTGATAAATATTAAACTTATAATTTAAACACATAAATAAACTAAGTTGAAAAAAATGTCATGAACCTTTATTTTATATTCTTTTTAAACTCGATAGATGTGCAAATAAAAAGAGAAGGAAGTGAAATTTATCCACAAATTTACAAAACTTAAGCCGTAAATATATTTTTAAATATTAACCAAATAAATTAAATATTTTTAAAATAATGTAAAATATTATAATATAATAAATTGTAATATACTATTATCTATATATATCATGATAGATAATAATATTTTATTATATTAGTAAGTATTTTCAAAAACTTCAATTTTGTTATTATTAAAATTAAACTGTTGAACACCCATTTATGAAATTTCTTATTTATTTCCTTCAAAATCAAAATCACTAATTTAACCTTTATTGTAAACAAAATGTTTTTCAATACACGACCTTGATAAAATTGAGTTAAATTACATATTTTTTTCAAACGTTTTAAAATTGGCACTTTAATTTATAAAATTTAGTAAATTACTCGAGAAAAGAAAAAAGAAAAGAAGAATAAAACCCAATCAATCTTTTTAAGTGTATAGATCTAAGATGAATAGGATGCAATAGATTGCATCGGTTCCTTTGTTTATGTTTTCTTTTTGTGTGTTTTGACAAAAATACATTTGAAAAATAATTATCTCACATTAGAAAAATTGAAGGAACATTTTTTAAAATAGCAAAATAAACTAAAGTATCTACAGGCTATAGCAAAATTTTGGATTTTATCACTGATAGTCTTCCATTATTATAGCATATCAATAATTATTAGTGATAGAATTTGCTATAGATTGTAAATATTTTGTAAAATTTGTTATTTTTGAAAATTTCCCAAAATTTAAAGTAATAGTTCTCCAAGATAATTTTAGTCTTGAACATAATTTGAGAGGAAGGTATGCCTTTAACTCATTCAAGTCAAAAAACACTTTTCAACTTGCATATGCTAAACTCTAATTAAATTTTGTTTTGATTTTTTGGTTTTAAAATTTAAAATTAAAGGGTGTTGTAGTACAAACATTTTGACAAAGTGCTTTTGTAATTAGGATTAGAGATAATTATTTTTTTTGTGATGGAAACAATTTTGGTTCTAGTAAATTATTTTTATAGAATCGTCGCTTATCTTTAAGTTTGGAGTTTTCACATAATTTTTTATGTTTTGTAGTTTTATTGTTTTCTTTTTAACTTTTTTTTTTTCCTTTTTACCTTTCTCTATGTTAGTAGGGAAAAGTTTCCCACTACAAGATAAAAGGAAGTGATCCAATCCATCATTAAACTCAAACATTGCCTTTTTTGGGTAAGGTAAGAACCATCATAAATTCATTCAATTCCTAATTTGTGTTGGGAAAGTGAAAGTTATTTTCCAACCAAACATTTACTTAACCCACTATAGTTAGTTTAGTAAATGTTCAACAAATGATAAAGACGGTAAAAAACAATTATCTTTCATTCGGTTGGTCGGTTTGGACCGGTTAGCCTTTGAAATCTTTTTAAAAAGATGTTAGTTTGGATTAACTTTGAACTGAGACGGACTAGATTTAATCTCCCGACTCCGATCAATCGCCTTTGGTTTGATCAATTTCTTGATTGTTTGGTCCATCATGTTCACCCCTACCTAAAATCTCAAAAGGATGCTAGTTTTGTTCTTATATCTTAATCAACCCTTAATTAAGTAAGTCATTTTCATTAGGACTTGATATCTTCTATATTAGTTGTATATTTTACACTTTATAGTTTAGAGAGGCAGATGTAAAGCAATGAAGAAAAAAAGTTTGATATCAAAAACCAATAAGTTAGAGATAATATGTGAAATTTTAACCTAATATTAAAGTTCCATCGTAACATGATTTTAGTCCTTTAAAAATAAGTTAATGTTTAAATTTTATGAACAACAAAAGTAATTTTAAAACTGATCTTAAATATGTCAAAAATGATTAAAAATATTTACAAGGGTAATAAAATAACCTTAAAATTAATGGTTGACGATAAAGAAAAGATTGAAACAAAAACTTTAAATCTACGTAAAAAAAATTATCCATATATATACATATTGCATTCGTTTATCGTTTTCTCTCTTATTTTTTTTTTCGACCATGGTCAAAAGATGGAGTTTTTTCCACTCTAATAATTTTATTAACTATGAGTGTCAGTGTCAACTGAAGCAATGAAGGCAAACCCATAATATAGAATTTACCATAACCACAGAAAGTAAGTCCAAAGAAGGGGTGGGTAATGGGTAATTGGGTATATGGAGAGAAAAAGGAGAGGAAAAGGAGAAAAAGATTGTAACGGTCAAATGTAGAATTTAAAATAGAAAAAGTGAAACAATGCCACGTGTAGATGAGGTCCCTCAAAATTTGGAGGATTGCTCCAATAATGTTGGTGGTGGGAGTCAGCGTACGGTCATGATTAAATTAAATATAGGGACCACTAAAAGACAAACACACCCCTTCCAAACACACATGGACCACATGCATTCATCTAACAAAAACACTCCATATTCATTTTCTTTATATTCTATATATATCCTATTCTTTTTGCATTTTTTATTCCTCTTCCAAACATTATTACCATTGACCCCATTTATATCCTTTCTTTGTCCATTTAAACACTCACCTTTCTATCAATTTAAACTCTTTCTTTTAAGTATATTCAAATAAAATATCCTTCTGAATTTAAATTAATACTGTTATAATTTTGGAACAATGAAATGGAGTATATATCTTCTTCTCTTAGAATTAATGATGACAATATTTTTTTATTCATTTTACTATATTTCAAAATAATCTAAACATTATTCCATGTAAGTTTATCACCTATCATTTTCAACGTTCACCAGTAGTAGGTAATTGAAATGAGAAAGACACACTAAAATATTTAAATTAAATTGCACATTTTTAACGTACCATATATATATATATATAATTGACTTATCATTGTTAAATGAGTACGAATCAATGATATTGACATAACCTTTACCTTTTAATTGACTGAAGAAAACTGTAGAGTGTTTGTAATATCAAATTTTGATAAATATTTTGGAAATCTCATATATGGTAAAAAAAAAATAAAGAAATAAATATATCGTATTCCTTTTGAATTTTTTAATTCCTCCTAGAGAAGATCTTTTTGTGATTCTTCAACCTTATCCCATATATATGTAAATATATATATTATATATATATAGCAATAATCTGCTAACTCTGTTACTCTGTGCGTTTCAGAAGTCCTGTCCCTGTACTGTGTAGACTTTATGGCCACATTCATTTTAGGTTCTCTACAATATTATATAATTCTACAACAAAAGAATGCTAAAAAATTTCATCATTATTTTGTGTGTTTTGTGTTCCTGAATCTGTCCTTTCGAGTGACAATCTTGTTTGGTTCCGTATGTAATATGAGGGACACGTCACAATTCCAAAGTGTGGTAATCAATCCTCAATTAGTCGTTTCAAGTCGGAGATCATTATGATATAGCTTCGTGAGAATATATATATCATGCTAGTACAATTATACTTAATGGGTAAAAAGTGTCAAGTATATGAGATTACTTGACGTTTTTATGCGTCAAGTAATCCAGTGTCAAAAATAAGAAGGTTTTTGTATGACAGTTTTTAAGCGTCAATTAAAATTATACTTAACAGTTTATAAATGTCAAGTATATAAGATTTGTTGACATTTTCTACATGTCAAAAATTTGTTTAATCTTGACATGTTATACATGTCAAGTTTTTTTTTTTTAAATAATAAATTATATATTTTCAAAAATATATCCATAATTTGTCTTACACCTGTTTTGAAGTTTAACAATAACGAACATATATAAGTAAAGCAAGAGAGTACACGTACAAATGTGTTAAATACACATTAATTGAACAATTGAATCAACTAAAACTTTTCCATCAAACAACTAATAATATTTTAACATATTGCATATATATATCAATGAACCATATACATACATAAAGTTTTGCCTAAACTTCTAATAATAGCCTAAACTTTTCATCTATGTGTAGCCTAACTATAGGTGTATCAACAAAACTAATTCATCTAGCTATATCAAGTATATCAACAAAACATCACACCTGTATTCAATATCAAGAAAACTTGTTTATCTAACCCAAAATATAATCACCATAATCAAATGTGGCCACCCAAAAAATCAGCAAGCTTCATTCACACTTCATCCAACTTGAATTGACTATATGGGCTTCTTGTATCAATCTGATATGAAACCCAAAATATTAAAGTTAATACTTTGATTACTTGAATTGTAGAAAATAATTTAAACAATCATTTAAACACAACATATCGAATCTGACACTACTATGCTCCCATTAGTGATTATATCTCTTATGTATCTCATCACATAGTATCCACATTCAACTACTCCAACTTGCAAAGGACACTGTAAATACATAAATTACAAAAATATATACTTAATGGTGCAAATAGCTCATATACCATATACTTTTGATTAACGAATAAATATGTTTACACTTACCTTCACTGTTTTTCATATTAACTGTTTTTTATTTGTTTGAATATTTTTTTGAGAGCGAGAGATAGTAATAACCCTATTGTCAAGAAACAACTACACTTTAGCCATGAAGAGAACTTTAAGATGGTAAATGTTTTAGAGTAGTTGTTAACATGATTTTAATTATTTTAAAATGACAAAAACATATGCTAAAAATTCTTATGTAATCACTGGTTTTGCTTTACATTTCTTTGTGAACCCAAAAAACAAACCCAAAACAAAGTATGTGAGGGTGAAATTTTGGCTTGGTTTTATTAAACTTGATTTTATTTTTAGGTTAGTGTTAATTGTTCACTAGACAAAGGAGCATACCCATAATTTAAAAGTTTAGATCCCTAATCTTTTCAAATGCTGTGAGACAATATATGGTTGAAAAATAGTGCAACTGATCACTCAAAATTTTCATGCATGTAAATATGTGATGCAAATTTGGCTTACAATTTTAATAACATTATATTTATATATGAAGTTGAACTTGTACCCAATATATATGTCTTTTGATGGTAATAGAATTAGATCTATCTAACTTTAAAGGAGATGATGTTTGCTGATTATTACTTGACTACGCTAATTATGTATTTTAATTTGTCTTTCTATCTTATAACCTTTAACTTTACAGAAAAGAATTATACTTCTTATTAATTGTATTTACTATCTATAGTTAACACTAGTCGATGAAATACTAAAAAAAAAAAAAAAAAAGGAGTTTTTTAAAAAATATAATAAAGCGACAAAATATTTACATTGTATAGAATAATTTCAAAAACAAAAAAACATCGCAAGCCCACAATAAAAAATACCAAAATGCTCCATTGATTAATTGGCACCCAGCAAACGTAATATATATGGTAAATGATTTAGCTATTGTTTGCTACACGATCATTTAGATTTTGCTATCCAAATCTACATGATTTTTTTCAAGATTATTTGTACACAATCTTTTATGGCTATTTTTTATACACGATCGTTTAAATTTGAGTAGTCAAATCTAAACGATTTTTATTCAACATTTTTTGTACACGATCGTTTAGATTTTATTGTTTAAATTTGGGTAGTCAAATCTGAACAACCTTTTTCAAGATTCTTTGGTACATAGTTTAGATTTTGCTATTTTTGGTACACGATTGTTTAGATTTGATCGTTTAAATTTGGGTAGCCAAATCTAAACGATTTTTTTAAAGATTTTTTGGTACAAGATCGTTTAGATTTGACTACGTTTTTTTAAAATTCTTTGTACACGATCATTTAGATTTGACTATTTTTTGTACACGATAGTTTAGATTTAGCTACCCAATATTCCAACATTTTTTTTCACGATCTTGAACAACCAAATAACAGTTTGAAAAAAAGATAGATCTTTTATATTTGGTACACGATCTTAAACCAAATAACAATTTAAAAAAAGAAAAGAAAAGAAAAATTAAAGAGAAGAAGAGAAAATAAAAAATTGCATAAAAGAAAGAAGATGAAAATGAATGGCAAACTTGGAATATTTAGAAAAAATAATCGGTTTCATCGGCTTTTTTATTTTGTTGCACGAGCTATAAATATTTTGGTGTTTTGTTATATTTATGAAAATTAACAAAAAAAAAAAAAAAACTCCATTTATCTAAATTTAGATTAAAAATAATTTATTTGATAGTAGCCTAGATAGATTAAAAATAATTGTATATATAAAAAGAAATAAAAATAAAATACAAAGGCAACCCAATTGATAGTTTGACAAATTTTAGGCATAAAATTAATATGCAGCAAAATTTAGACCATTTAAAAGATTTAAGTCTTTTTTACTATTCAACAACTTTAGAAATAATAATTAAGTATATAATAATATTTATTAAAAAATTTACAAATTTAATAAAGTTTATCAGTAATAAACTTCTATCACTGATAGACAATGACAGATTTTACCATATTTACTGTTTTTTAAAAAATATTATTATATACGCTAATATTTTGAATCTAATTATTATATTTCTATTTTTCACTAACAAAAATGTGAGTAAAGGCAACCTAAGGCCAAATTGGATAGACTTAGCCCAAGTTCTATGGGCCTGTAGTGTTTAATTGGGTCAAACTTAGGTCAGCCCAACCTTTTTAAACATAAACTCATAGCTGAATCTTTATCAACTAGATAAATAACAAAATAAATACTTTAAGTTGGATAAATAGCAAAATATATAGATAATTATATAAATAGAAAAGTTTTTAAATTAATTAAAAACGAATAATATGAATAGACAAAAATAATCCCACTTAAACTAAAAACCCAATATTCAAATAAAGTTCCACAAAAATTTAAAACCCACTCAAATACATTATAATAAATGATTAATGTATCCATTAAGCCTCAATCAACCATAATTGATAGATTAGGATCTCAATACAAACTCAAGATTCTCTCTCTTCGTGCGTGAACCGAGAACCACCTAAAAGAAACCATCTGTCTTCATTTTCTTCTTTAAACTACAACAGAAAGTATCTATTACAACAGTTATGTACATCCCAAAATTGAAGGGAGGAAAAAAAATGTCACAAAATGTAAAAATCTACGTTTTTGGCAGAAAAATACAGAATTTTTCAGATTTCACTTTCCGCGACAGTTATTTGTTGTCATTAAAGATACAAAAAATAATTTATTTAATTTATTAAAATAAAATTCATTTTAAATGAGAATTTATTAAAATCATATTTTTCTCCAATTTTAAAACTCTCACAGCTCACGCGAATGAATTTTCCAAACCCTGGCGTGATTCCGACCATCAATCCGTGTCTGTCACCGCCACTGCCCCCTTATGCCCGTCTCTTCACTCCAAAGCCGCCTCAACCTCTTCACGAGCCATCTTTTCTCAGTTTTTTTTTTACTAATGTCTACGAGCTCGTTCAAGCAAGAGCATAAGTTTGGTATATTCTTGAGCTTTCTATGGAATTTTGTATTTTTATCATCTCTTTTTAAAATCAAAATCATATTTGTTTTGTTCATTTTTTTCAAAAAAGAGACATGCTGAGATATCCCGATTAGAGAAAAATACCCATTATGCTCAAATTTCTAATACATTGTTGTTTTCTCCTTGTGAGAGAGCAACTTCAATAATATATTTAATATTGGCTAACAGATATATGTATTTCAAAGTTTGATTCTTGATTATTAAAAAGGTGTATTTAAATTAAAAGAGCTAAAGATTTAATGTTTATATTGTCGTAATTATGCCATAATTTGGTGTATAATATCTTTGTATTTATTTGTTGATACTTTCATTATGTTGTATTTATCTTGTCTATAATTATACATATAATTCTAAAATTTAGGAATAAGAAATACCAATATTCAATAAAAATCAATATGGTATCAGAGCCCTAATTTTTGTTTAGAAATTCACCGCCGCTGCCAGCTCTTTGCCATTCGCTGACCATCTCACCTTCAGATCTCAAACGACCATCTCTGTACCAGCTCTCTGACAACCACCTCAGTTCAAATCTCCGACAAGATCTCTGGAACAAACCTAGTAGATTCACTTCTGTCTGCAATTTTAGATCAGTCCGCGCGATTCCAGATCTCACAAGTGTCCGACAATTTCTGTCACTCATGCCAGCTGTTGATCCTCGCTTTCTTAGCCGCCGGTCTTCGTTCTTCTTGTTTCCGTGTGCTCCAGATCTGTCCAGATCCAAAGCTCACGATTCGCCGCTGAAAGAAACATTAAGGTTTCAACTTCGTCTGTCCCTACAAAACAAGATCCGTCTGTCACCACAAAACCTCTTTCCGTTTCCAAATCGGGGTTCCATTGTAGTTCATAATCTGCCACTCTAATTGCAGATCTCCCTACTTTTCTTTGTTCTAGATAACGCCAATCGCCTTGATGAGATCCGCTGTTTTTAATTTTTGTTTGTGTGTGATTTGTGATTTCCGTGTAAATGAAGAAACATGACATTGCTCATCCTATTAGCACCAGTCTCCAATTATATCACTTGGGCTCACCAAATTAGAAGCTTTATGATCAGTCAAAAGCTATGGCGTATAGTTACTGCAGATATCACCAAACCCACTCCTTCCAAAAAAACCATTGGTAAAGACATCAATGAAGATAATGATACAGACTCTTCTGATGTTATTGTTGAAGAAACTACGGCAGAGGACGACAAGTACATTGAAAAACTTGAAGACTGAGATAGCAAAAATCATCAAGTCATCACTTGGTTGGGTAACACCTCTATTCCTACAATTCATATTCAATTTGATGCAGTATATTTGGGATTTTCTGTCCACATGGTTTCAATCTATCTGGCTTGCTCATTATTATATTACACTCTCGTCTTGTTAGTCTAAACCAGGAGGGAGGATACCCTTCAGCCAATTTAGACTCAGCTAGACAAGGCAAAAATCAGTCTTGACCATGTTCACCTCATAAAAGTCATCATGGGTCTACGCCCAGAGTCTCTGTTACATCGCAACCCTCTGCCATCTCTCGACGCTACCATTCAAGAAATTTTATTTGAAGAAAAATGACTTGGCATTGTCTCTTCTCTGCCCTCTGATGTCGCTCTTGTAACCACCCATCCTCGACCTGCTAATGAGTCCACCTTCTGCAAAAGTTGTAAACTTCATGGTCACAAGTTTGCTAATTGTCCTACTATTGAGTGCAGGTATTGTCACAAACAAGGTCACATCTTGGAAAATTGTCCCACTCGCCCACCCCGCCCTTCTAGTCACTCCTATGAATCCAAGTCTTCTCTTAAAACTGGTTCTCATCCTACAGTTGCTGCTGCCACCCCATCTGATATCACTGCACCTCAGAACTTTCGATTAAATGATTTGCATGACTTACTGAAACAAGTGATCTCTTCCAACTCTACTACTCTTGCAGTTACTCTAGGTACTTCTTGGCTTCTTGATTTGGCTTGTTGTAATCATATGACTTCTGACATTTCATTGTTAACCTCCTCTATTCATATTCAATCCCTTCCTCCCAGCTGATGGTAATCACATGTTTAATTCACACATTGGCTCTATTAATACACCCACCATAAATCTGTTAAACACATATCATGTTCCGAATCTCACATTCAACCTAGCCTCTGTTGGCCAATTATGTGATCTCGTACTAACCATTATCTTTTCTTCTCATGGGTGGCAGGTTCAGGATTCTTAGATGGGACAAATGATTGATACAAGACGGAAGGTGGGACGATTATTCGAGCTCACATCTCTTCAACATTCTCCTATGTTACCACCCATCTCAGCACCAATCACTGATAACACTATATATCAGTGGCATCTCCGTCTAGGTCATGCATCCTCTGATAAACTCCGTAATTTAGTTTCTACTGGCACTTTGAATAATGTCTCAGAATTTAGTCCTTTTGATTGTTTAAATTGTAAACTTGTGAAACAACCTACTTTATCATTTTCTAATTCTACTTCATTATGTGATACTCCTTTTGGCCTTATTCATTCTAACATTTGGGGTCCTGCTCCATGTACTACTGTTAATGGTTATCGATATTTTGTCTTATTTATTGATGACTATTCTCGTTTTACTTGGATTTACTTTCTTAAACATTGTTCTTCGTTATATCAAATTTATGTTGATTTTGCAAATATGGTTCACACACAATTCTCTAGCACAATTAAAATCCTTTGCACCGACAAGCAATGACTGAAGAACTCTAAGCCTTAGAAAAGACTCATACTTGGGACTATGTTGACTTACCTCCTAGAAAGAAGCCTATCGGCTACAAGTGAATTTTTAAAATCAAAACACACTCTGATGGCTCTATTGAACGATACAAAGCACGACTTGTGGCCAAAGGTTATTCTCAGGACTATGGCATTGATTATGAAGAAGCATTTGCTTTTGTAGCTCAAATGACGTCTGTTCACAGTCTTTTGGCCATTGCAGCTGCAAAACAATGGCCCCTCCTTCAAATGGATGTTAAAAATGTGTTCCTCAATGGAACACTATCTAAAGAAGTCTATATGAAACCACCACCTGGTACTACTCTGCCACCTCAGAAAGTGTGTCTTCTTCGTCATGCTCTCTACGGCCTCAAACAGGCCCCTCGAGCTTGGTTTGCAACATTCAGTTCCACTACTACCCAACTTGGGTTCACCTCCAGCTCTCACGATTCGGCCTTATTTACTCTCCAGACATCTAGTGGTCTTGTTCTTCTTCTCTTATATGTTGATGACATGATTATTATAGGTGATGACCCTCAAGCCATATCTGAATTACAATATTATCTAGCTAAGCACTTTGAGATGAAGGACTTAGGAACCCTCAACTATTTTCTTGGTCTTGAGATTTCATCGTCGGCTAATGACTACTACTTATCTCAAGCCAAATATGCCTCTGACCTCCTCAGTCGATCTGGTATTACTGATTCTACCACATCATCAACGGATCTAGATCCAAATGCACGACTCACTCCTTTTGATGGTGTCCTCTTGACGATCCCACTTTGTATCGACAACTTGTTGGCAGCTAATTTACTTAACTATGGCCCGTCCAAATATTGTGTACGTCGTTCACATTGTTAGTCAATTCATGGCTGCTCCTCGCACTATTCACTTTACTGTTGTTCTTCGTATTCTCCGCTATATTAAAGGCACTTAGGGCCATGGTCTACAGTTCTCCTCAAAGTCCTCTATGGTTCTGCCTGGATTCTCTGATGCTGATTGGACTGGTGATCCTACTAATAGAAGATCCACCACTGGTTATTGCTTCTATTTAAGTGATGCTCTTATCTCCTAGCACAGCAAGAAACAGTCTGTTGTTTCCCGTTCCAGCACAAAGTCTGAATATAGTGCTCTGGCTAATGCCACTTCTGAATTATTATGGCTTCGATTTCTTCTTACTGATATAGGAGTCCTACATACATCACTCATTATTCTTCATTGTGATAACCGCAGTGCTATTCAGATTGCATACAATGATGTCTTCTATGAACGAACAAAGCATATTGAGAACGATTGCTATTTTGTTCGCCATCATCTTTAGAGCAACACTCTACATCTCCAATCCATTTCCACCACTGATCAACCTACAGATATTTTCACCAAAGCTCTCCATTCTTCTTGTTTCACTCAGTTACTTCACAAACTCAAGGTGGTGTTAACTCTACCATCTTGTGTTTGAGGGAGGGTATTTTCGTAAGTATTTCATAATTTGGTGTATAATATCTTTGCATTTACTTGTTGCTACTTTTCTTATGTTGTATTTATCTTGTCTATAATTATACATTTAATTTTGAAGTTTAGGAATAAGAAATACCAATATTCAATAAAAATCAATAGTTTATTTGAGAAGAAATGTAGAAAATAGTGGTACTGTCATTAGTTTTAAGAACAAAAAAAGATGAAGTCGATATAGCCATTGAAGGAACAACGCAGAAGATTGGTATGAGAGTAAGAGAATTTAATTTAGAATAACTTGCTGCTTTAGTATATATTATTCATTGCTATAGAGCTTTGTTCATCTCTTTTTTTTTTTTTTTTTTTTTTTTTTTTTTTTTTTTTTGTTAAAAAATTTTTTTAAATTTTTTTTTTTTTTTTTTTTTTTGGCTAAACTCATTTGTGGATAAGAAAACTTTGAGTAAAATTTTGATATTTAGAGTAGAATTCTGATGAAAATTAAGGGAATGAAAATTAAATCTCATATGCCACGTGCATCACTTCCATTTTCGACTGTATCTAACCAACTGTCTGGATGTATGTTTACGGTAACAGAGACTGGAAAACTAAGAAGCCTAAAAAAAACTAGTTTACCTGATGGTTATAAATAGTTGATATCAAAATGAAAAAAAAATAAACTAGAACAAATACTGGAATTCTATCACATCCACATTGCAATTAGTTCTCTCTAATATAAATCCTCATGATTCTACTTCAATGAGTGGGATGTCTGAATATTTAGATAAGAAAAGTTTAGCAGACTACAAATATTTTGCTTTATTTATCTTCAGATGGAGATGATCCGGCATGATTCACTAGATAGTTCTAGTCCATCTAATATGAAGAAAAGATAGGATTCTGTGAAATGGCCAGAGTGGAAGTAATTCATCATTGTTTGCTCACTTGGTAACTTCATGCTAATAAGAGTAGGTACGCCATCGAAATTTTCTTGCTGTGAAAGGAATATTGCTTTAAGGAATCTATGAAATTTGTTCTTAATTTTGAAGATAAGCATGTTATATTATATTTTTATGCTCAGTGCTAAAGCTAATGACATTATCTATGATTCTTAACATTTCAAGCAAAGTAGTAATAATGCTGTCTATTTTTCTATGATTGCAAACGTTTTTAAAATGTCCAATACAACAGTGATTCTTATTAGAGATATACCTTAAGCAAAAGAAAATGGTTTGCTTCATTTGTGTGAGTTCATAGAGGATTGTGAACTCACTTATCTTTCCACACAAGTCAGTCTTTCATCATTATTTTGATAATTGGTTGAGAAATTAGATCTTTCTTTCCTTCTAATGTGGTGTATAAGGTTGCTCTTCTTGTCCTAGATGCTTCACTTTCTAGGGATTGAAGGTCTGAAGGCCTCAGATCCTAGCAAGTATATACTTTTTATATATGATTGTGTACATCATTCTGGTAATAATGCTTACCCATGTATATGAATTTGTGTATTAGAGATTATTATTGTTTGAATGATTCTATTATGTTTTTTTGTTTATTACCTAAATTGTGCTATTTGCTATAATTTGTTAATTCATATCTCTCTATTGTTCGTCCCTAATCTGATTTATATGTGAGTATCAAATTCATTATTTTGTTAATTCATCCTAGTGATTCCATAATACTTGCCAAAAGAGCATTAACTATAGGCATGACTATACTTTTCACTATAGTTCATAGCAAAACATCATTCAATCAGATTGTCTTGCAATTCCTTAAAATGGAATTATCTCAATCTTTAGGTGGGACTTTATCCTTAATTGGGCAGTCAGTAGGTGGATGGCTTGCACGATTCTACATGGAAGAATTTGGTATATCTCAAATTTCCATGTTGCTGACTTTGAACAAGATATTTAATGTTTTCGTCCCAAAGGCTAAAGAATCCAGTTGAGACTTTGTAAATAAATTACAACTTCTTTCATATGCATGATATAGCCTTAAAAGAAGCGGCTTCCATAACAATGGAGAAACTGATGATCCTTCACAACATGATGGGTTAGTTTGATCTGTCTCTAAGTTTTCTTTGCCTTTAAAACTCTCCAGGCACTCACAAGTTTAGTATATAAGCCTAGTCTGTGTCACCTTTTAACTTTATACTTTATATATATATATATATATATATATATATATATATATATATATATATTATACTAACATAGTATGAATACCATCAACAAATTTCTTTCAATCCGTCCAGGCTCGTTCAAGTTCAATTTCTTACTTTTTTTATTATTTCTAACTCCCACATGATAATAAATAATAAGAGGTCTTGGACAGAAAATGATCCTATTTGACCGCTATACATTAATTTTCCTTGTGTATTATAATTGGATTTCTAACTTCAAGTATGGTTAGGAGTTTGGTGGTTTCTTTTTCAATGTTAATTCTAAACTTTTTTTTCTCTCAAATAAACAATACGTCACTAATGTATTGATTACTTAAACTATTTCAAATCTTATTTTGAAGGTTAACTATTTATTTTCTTTTACAAAAGGTTAACTGTATATATATTATAATTATAATTCAAAATGTCCATGTGATTTTAGATGGGAATAATTTTCTTGCATTGAGATGAGATGTTAACAAATAAAATATAAGAAAGCATGTGGTATTTTTATTTTTATATATCTTTTATATATAAAATCTCCCAAAGGTTTGAGAGATTTTAGGTAACTACACATGTAGTGGAATTAGAATGTGGTTTCAAAAGCCAATTTTTACTTTTATATATCTTTTACACTAAAATGATAGGATATTATTGCAGCTTTCTAGTCCTATTCATTGTTTTAAAAATGTAGATTTGGTTATTTGAGTAACTAGTTTTCACTAACGTTTATGTGTGGTCTTGGTAGCTGCTGAATTATACAATTTTGATGATGAAAAGGTAAATGCATTTATATTAGATTCTTGTAAATCACTTTTGATATTCTTCAAAGGCTATTAAAGAAAGTGTTGGTGATGAATTTGTACATTAATGTGTGGTCTTGGCAGCTTTTGAAAATTTGCTCTCTGTGGGTGATGAAATTTGTATTTGAAAATGTTGATTATGTTGTTAAGAGAAAATTATTTTGATGTTAATTGTTATCAGTTGAGGGTACTGATAAATATCTTGTTGTGATGCAGAACAGGGAAAGAAATGGCAAGCCAAGCAGCTACTTTTATCAATGGCAACATGAAGGCAAGCCTTCTGTACTTTCACTCATACATATTAATCATCTAAAATGGTTGTGGAATGCATATTGTAGATTTAAGTTGTGCTTTTGATTATGTGTGTTCTTGGTCTGTTGGTTTTAAGAATGATAGTGTTCAGACATCCATTCTATCACTTTCTTTCTTGATCTTTCTCCTTCATGTTAAGAACATCAATGAAGTCATATTGTAGATTTAAGATCTTATATATTGTTGTTGTGATGATTTTGATTTTCCCTTGTGAAATATTTTTCTTGTCATCTCGATTCTTCTTATTAAGAACTCTTTGGCGAATAGTTTTTTCCTTGCAGGTAAGTTTTTTTTATCAAATACATTATTTGATCACTTACTTGTTCATTGTTTGGTTGGAAGTATTTTAGATACACATTATGGCATGTGTAAGATCAGTATCACTCATGTGTAAGATCAGTATCACTCACTTGCTCATTGTTTGGTAGGAAGTTTTCTATTATGATCACTATAATAAGTAGCAATATGACTTGACTGCTTTATGATAGTTATAGGTGTACAAACTTTTTATTTTTGTTTACTTGTGAATTGATTTGCTTTGGAAATGTTATTTAGTCATACTCTAAAATGAGATTTTGTTTTCTTACTAGGTTTGGAAGAATTCATTAGAGTAGTGAAGCCAACTTAGAGCAATTGATTGATATAAGACTTTTTGTATGGTTGGTAGCAAAATTTTGGTTCAATGTACTTTAAAGACTTGTTGGAAGTTGAAGATGTCATTGTTTACTCTTGTTGTATGTAAACTACCATTTACCAAAAAATGGTTATTAGTCAATTTTAAGGTACGAATATTACAAAATGTATCATAACGTATATATATTAAAGTGTTGACTCTTTGTTTTCATATGAGTGTGATGTATTATAACAACTTTTGATTGAACTTGTTTGTGTAATGGCAGATCGACAAGAAGAACAGAAAATGTATTTTATTGTAAAAAACAAGAAGTAATTGAGGAATATACGACAGAAAAAAAATGTCAAATTATACTAATTTGTGACTTTTTTTAACGGCCGTCAATATTGCAACAATGACATTTGATTTTAAAAAAACTGTCACGATTGGCATATCCTTGACAGGCAAAAAATGTTATAATATACGAATTCGTGACATTTTGTAACTGTCATCAATATCGAAACAATGACATTTGATTTTATAAAAACTATCACGATTGGCATATCCATGATAGGAAAAAATGTCATATTATACAAATTCATGACATTTTGTAACTGTCGTCAGTATGCAAAGGATGACAGTTATTTGTTGTAATAAAAAAATTAAATAATGATATTTATTTGTGGTCATAAAATATTAAATAATGACATTTTTTTTTTTGTCATGAAAACACTTATTGTGACAGTTTTTCAAAATCGCCATCGATGGTCTTTCCACAACAAGCAATTCTATTATTGTAAATAACTGTCACGGATTTTATTTACTACAGAAAATAACTGTTGTCGTAGACCATTTTTCTTGTAGCGTTGCCTTCTCTCCACCTTCAGTTTATTCCACCAAAGAAAAATCATTGTTCATGAAGCTCTTCAGTTGAAGGTGTGAAGTTTTCCACCGCCAGTTTGTTCAAAATTCTCGCGGTGGAGGAAGAAATCGTGAAGGACAAACAAAACCTTGAAGAAGAATGATAAAATCTCCAAACTTATCAAAACAAACAATGACAATAAGGTGTTGGGACTTCAACATCATGTGCGTAGTTTAAAAGCTAGATTTCTTTTCTCTTTTTTCTTTTTTTACAAATAATTAACAAATTATTTGAAAAAAAACATATATAAATATACAAACTACCATCCAAAAATATTTTGTAATGTTATAAAAAGATATACACAAAACATGAGAGAGAAAGTTGTTACTACAAAAATAATGTAAACTAAACGAGAGAAAAAAAATGAAAATCTAGTGATGTAAGTTGTCACTCAATGGATGGAAGACATACGGAAGAGTGAGTTCCATCACTTTGTTGAGATTTGAAAAATCCATAATATATCAAAATACCTTATTTGAAAATAAATTTCAAATCTCAACAACTTTAAAAAAATTCTTATTAAAAAAATCAAATATAACTCAAATTAATCAAATATAACTAAGATATTTTGATGTTTTAAAAAAAAAAAAAAAAAATTAAATTTTCAAGTTGGCAAATAAAAAAATGAAAAAACAGGATTTTTTATATATTTTTCTTAAATAAAATGAATTTAGGGGTGTTAAAAAAACCATGTAACTCGACCCCATTGTAAGGGTTGGGTTGTGTTAAATTTTTTTATTGGGTTGGGTTGAATTAGAAAATTGAAAAAAAAAAAAGTTAAGTCTGGTAGTCGGATCGTACAAGTAAGAACCCAACCCCATTGTGTATATAATTTTTATATATAAACCTAAACCTAAAACTAAACCTACTTTTGAATGTGCATTGTTGACTTGGAATTTGAATGTGTAACATATACACGTCACCTTACACCTTGAATGACAATTTGTATACCGTGCGTATTGAAAAAAATATGAAAATATGTCTAAATTAGGGAGATGTGAAAAAACAAAAAAAACTAACCCGCCAACCCAATCCATCCAATCCAGATTTGTTGGGTTGGATTGACCCTTGCATATTGAACCGATAAACCAGTTCATTTTTTGTCTAACCCTGAATATACTTTGGGTTGGTCGTCCATAATTTTTCTTATAAGCACCTCTAAATGAACCTAATATTTTGAAACTTTCTTAAGATGTGGAAAACCAAATCTATATTTTTTTTAAAAACCTGTTAATAAGATATCTTTATATTTTCTAAAAAAAATATTCAAATTGGTTAATGAAATATTTTCAGTTTCAAGTGAAATTAATTTTCAGTTAATAAACAAATATATTTAGAGATTATAAAAAAAATTTAAAACATACCAAATATTTTCTTATATTAAAGAAATCAAACTAAATCAAATTTGTTCAGTTAAATCAAAACTTATAAAATTGACAAATTCAAAATTCAAAATTCAACAAATTTGTCACTATTCATGAGACATTTTCTCTATAGTCGGTTGGACTACAAAGACATAACCAACGTTTCCTATAAAATTATACATCTATTGAAATGGAAATATTTTCATAATCATGTTTTCGACGATTTCATTTATAATGTATAGGAATATGATACAAAGTATTCAGAAAGTCATATATCCAACCATATAAAGGTCAAATATGACTTATTGAAAATATCAGAATGCGTTGCATGTGATTTCCCATCAACTTATTCTTCACAAAGCCCCACGAATTTGTCATTTCCTCCACAATTTCCCATCTATAAATCTTGCTAAATGGGTTGAATTTGAATTGAACTTTAGACTAACTCTTTGAATCGGTGTCAAAGAATGAAGAGGCTATTTGAATAAATTATTAATTTTTATTTTAAAATAAAAAAGAGTCTTAAAAACTTAATTATGGAATATGCAATCTCCCTCATTCATATATTGATATTCAATTCATATAATCATAATCAGTAAGTCGATCATTCACAAGTTGTTCATAAATAATTATGGGTCAAAATTATCGTTTTATTTTCGAAATTACTTATTGTTCCTTATGCTCAACCGATCCTCTAATAAACAATTGATTTTTGACATAATCAGTAAATCGAGTCCCTCTCAAGTCAATGAGAGGGTGGACCCCTTGTTTAAGACTTGGAGTCAACATTTAAGGTAACTAAAGGGATTAAAGCTCTTAGCAGCGGAAGATTTTACAGAGATCTTAAAATAATTTAATTGAGAATTTAAAATTTCCGTATATTAGCAATAGTTACAAAAACAATTTTCTAATTGAGGCTAAGCATATTTTAAAATTATAGGTTAAAGAAAGAAAAACTCACGTAATTTGACGCCTCTAAATCTACTAAAACTCCAAATTGGGGACACCACCCATCGAAGACCTTTCTGATGAATTTGTTTCTAATATTTCATGATGTGTGAATGACAGAGACGAAAAAATATTAGGTCTTAAGACCCATGACTGTCACGTTTTGCTTCATCGACTTCTACCTATCGATGTTCGAGCATACTTATCGAAGAATGTGTACACCGTTATTACTGAAATGTGTAGTTTTTTCCGCGACTTGTGCACAAGGATGATAAGAGTAAGTGATTTGGATTGATTGCAAGCAGATATCATTATCATACTTTGCAAATTGAAAAGAATTTTTCGATTTTCATTTTTTAGCGTAATGGTACACCATACTGTTCACTTATCATATGAAACAAAAGTCACTGGTTCGGTTAATTATAGTTGGATATATCCCATTGAGAGAAGTTTACGCACACTGAAGCAGTATGTCCAAAACAAAGCATGTCTCGAGGGATCTATTGCCGAAGCATATGTGATGAATGAATCAAGTACTTTTTGTTTGAGATATCTAAATTTTCTCGAGATGAACATAATGATGATAGTATTTATGAAGACGAGGTACTTGATGAGTTTGAAGTGTTCATGCAGAAGATATAACCATTAGGCCTGACAAGTTCACGGTCTCTATCACAAGAAGAGAAACGCCAGATACAATGGTACATCTTGAACAATGTAGATGAAATTGTGGAGTACTGCAAGTTCATACTTTGAACTCTATACTTCACTAGCGCTTTACATTTTGTTAAGTTATAGTCGTCACAAATACTCACAACTAAGAACTTCAGGAAACACGTGAGGTTGATACGTTGTCAGGCAAATAACTCTCTCGACTTTTTCAAAAGACATTAACGGGCATTTTCTGATTGGTTCATAAATCAGGTATGTAGAGTACATAAATCCATTTGGAACTAATCTAGGCTTATTCCAAACTTATAATTATTAGCTAGAAAGTTTTAGGTCATCGAAACGCGTGTAAGGGACAACCTTTCTAATGATTTCTTCTCACTTGTGATGGGACCTTCACTTGACGTTCGATCTTACAGTGGATGCATCGTGGGTGGGTTACAATTTCATACGATAGATAGTGATTTTTGATGGGCAACACAAAATAGTGGGGTCATAGTAGTCGGTGAAAACAGTGCCAGTGGAAGCGTCGAGAATAATTTTTACCTACAAGAACAAAAATCATAGGACACATGTGGAGTTAGGGTACAAATCAATCAACACATCTCGTTTTTGGTTTCCTAGGGAATCAGTCATTCTTGCAATCCAAGCACATCAAATCTTTTATATCGACAACCCAAAAAATGGTGTCAATTGAAAAGTTGTTCAGGTGGTCCAAAATAAACGTATATAGGTTGTGCCCAAAGTGGATGATGTTAACGATCAACAACTTAATGTACTCAAAATCATTGTCGGACATCGTGTGGATTATCACATTGATGATGACACCTTGTGCAAACTCGACGTTGATCCTACAGTGGTGGAAAAACCGATTATGTGTCAGGTTGTTGATGACTTCATAAATGATGATGACGAACAATTATTCGTTCAAAGTGGATCAAGCGATGGCGAATAATAATAATGATGAATCATGTATTCATATATATATTATATATATATTCATATCAAGTACTCTCATATATTTAATTAATTTTGGTTTATATGTCCTCAGGTACTACCATGTCTAATTTCCATGTCGGTTTTGATGAGAGTGATTGTCTTTTTTATTTTAACGCTGAATAGTTTAATAATGTAGGAGGCATGTCATTAGTGGGTGACACATCAAGTTAGTCAAAGTTACATAAACAATTAATTGCATAAGCCTAAAGTTCTGTTTATGAAATTATTCTGTTTTCATATATGGCTCTCAACTTACTGCTCACACTCCTAGAAGATAGGAGCACTCGAGGAACCTGGAGTTGGAACAATATGTTGCACAACATGGAAAGATCCTCATATTGATCACTCCAGGATAGGATAAGTTGATCTCAACATACGTTATTCGCTTCAACTGTGCCATCGATGTGGTAACGCAATATACTTTTTCAGTTCGCTTTCTTAAGTGGACTGACATTACACTTGAGTACATCGACCTCACGAAGGGCGCTTTACGAGTAAGCTACCTACCTACATATTTAGAATCCTAACCCGTACATATATCTTACCTACGTATATATATAAAATTCAAATTTGTGCTCATTTTTCTTTTGTAGCAATGGTTCGTGCTGGATTTCACAGATCCAAAACTTACTCGGTTCATTGAGCATCAAATGCTCACCATATGGAAGGAGTTCAGGGGGCAAATCCACCACCATTTTAAGAAGTTTAGTGATTCTGAACAGGCATGTGCTAACCCACCCCCCAGATTGAAGAATAGTGTGGAAGATTTGCACTTCCTATGTGACCACTACCTTACTCGACAATTTCAAGTGATTTAGAACTTTTTTTAATATTCTCAAACGGTAGTTCATTTTTTTTTTATGTAACATTTTGATTGTTTGCATGTAGGAGCTATCAATGATGAACACGGTTGCTAAAGCGAAGTAGTCCTACAACCACAGTAGCGGTGCTAAGTCATTTCTACAACGAGCATGACCTCACTGAACAACAGGGTCATCCAGTCGACCATGTGGAGTTGCTCAAGGAAACACACGCTCGAGGTGGCCAGTTCATTTCGTCAGCGGCTACCGATGCTCATGTAAGTTTTTGTAATGCTTTTGTCTTATTTTGTACATACATTTAATTTACTCATTTTACTTAATTAATAAAAAATTTATTCCAGGGTCAAATGTTGGAACTCCAGTCCCATCCCACCCTAGAGGGTTCTCAACCACTCGCTGGGGATGAGATATCCGAGACAGTCTTAGGTAGACGATCGGGTTACTCAAAAGGTCTTAGTTGAGGCCCAAGCCAAAGTCCCGACACGCTGCTAGCAGTTCTTCGTCTACATCCCACGAGAGAGAGATGCATGTCAAGGAGGTTATCAAGTTAAAAGCTCATCTTCAGGAAGTAGAAAAAAAAAGTAACCAGAGGCATGAAGAAAGTGCTCGACAGATCGAAGAAATGAAGAAGATGATTGAAGAACTCACTCGGGCTACAAGAGGACCTTGATTTCTTCATTGATGTACGTAATTTTCAACTTTTACATTCTTTAATTTCTAATTTGGGTGATATATATTTAGACTTAATTTCGTGTCATTGTAGGTTCAAAGGCATGGGAGGACTGCATCTGCACTGCTTAGATTATGTTTTTAGTTATTTTGTTTTAAGTTTAGGTTATTCATGTACTTTTTCGAACTACAAGCATGTACTTTTTTGTATATTTGAATTAATTTTAATATAAATTAGATTTAATATTTTATTAATTTTGTGTTACATGTTTTCCTCTTTTAGAATTTGAATCAATTTAAATCGAATTTGATCCTAATAGCAACAAAAAAATTAAATAATAAATAAATAATCATGACGCACTAGATGAGTCGAGAATGGACGGCTCTAACGACGTTGTATCGTTCCACGCTATGTCGACATTGCGTCGATCATCCATTTAAGTCGACGTACACGACGACGTCGTCAATACCATATTGTTGCCATGTTGACCAAACGTCGACAAAACACTATTGTCGTCTCTCTAACCTGACGTCAGCATTAGCTTATTGTCAAAGTGTTGATCTAGTCGGCGAATTATGCGTCGGCCAAAACCATATGTTAACGTTGTCTCATTTGAGCATCGACATTTGCTCTTACGACACAGCACTCACAACACGCGCACCGACATGTGTTTCTGCATCGGCGTAGACATTGTGGACGTATTTTTTATTTTTAACAGCGCATGTCTACGTCAGCAGAACTCCTACTTCTTGTAGTGCCTATTGAACCAACGAACTCGGGCTACTCTCACCTATGCAAATCTAAGGATAATCTCGAATAACTAGGAGTTCATAGTTAGCTTCAGATTAAGATCGAGTTACCTAGTTCATCAAATTTGAAATAGTCAATAAACAATAAATATGGTGTTATAAAGTAAAAGTCATTATTTCGTGGTCTGGTCTTATACAAACTCATTGCATAGGAATGCTTTCGCTCCCTTGTCTCTACATAAACGATTCAGGATCACATTGTTTTGTATCAAATACAAAGTAGGTTGCATCCAAGTTGTCTGCAAAATAAGATGACCGACATTATTTTTATACTATGGATCATTTAGGCTATTTTACTCAAACTTTGTCTACTTTATATTAATACATAAAGTTCAAGGGTTCATATTATAATCATGGGACCTCAGTTTATTGGATTCAAGGTTATAATGACCAAATTACTTATTCAACAACTTTATTAAATAATATCTCAATAACTACTTTATTTTGCAAAATATATAATGGTACACGTTTACGAACCACACGAGTTTTAGTACATAAAAACCAACGATATCTTCAAAAATAGATTCATATCCATTTTAATAATTTATGAAAAGGTTGTATTGGAATGAGTTGGTCAGCTGTTGACCTTAAGTTGATCTTCGAGATTGGAGTAAGCTTGGATCAGCCTTTGAGTTTTGGGTCCAAATATGAGATGGACGTGGTACAATAAACTTTTAAGCTCGAAATCATTGTAATTTAATTACGAATTTTATTTCAGTTGAGCTATGATTGTGTTTGATAAGATTTTACTTTAAAAATTCAGTGTAAGTACACACAATCCTTAATAAACAAAATGTGTAGTGTTTCAGTTAACATACTTTATATACAGAGAGAGAAAGCATGCGGTTGATGAATTTGTGCTTACATTCATTCATATATGTGTGATGAACCCTTAGAATCAACAATAAACCTATATGATAAGACAAGTGATTTCACATACCAAACATAAACTCACCTTCTCACCTTCTCAAAGTACATTATATTCTTATCTAAACCAACTATTATGTGTGTGCCAAATACATGGTAAAGAGTTTACACGACCACATCTTCGACACGGTCGAGGTTCGGCTTTATCCAATCTCTTCTCTAGTTTTGTTTATGCATTTTAAGGCAATTGTTTAGGTTTTAGTGAGGATCTTGTAGCAAGAGACGGTCTCATTTGGACAATTTGGTCTTCACTAACTCCCATTCTCTTAGCTAAACGCCCTGCCTCAAAGAATCTCCTTACAGCCTCTCTCATATACTGCCTACCTTCTTTCACATTCATATCCTTTCCAATGGCTTCAGGGTAACTAGTGAAGACATTGTCTCCTTTCATAACTGCAGCCAACTGCATTAGCTCCTGCTGAAACTCGGTAAGCTTCGCTTTTTCATTTGCCGAGGTCTCCCTAATCTTCACCGGCGTTGGGAGTTGTTCTATATTGAAATTGGGTAAACAGAAATGTAAGTTCAAACTGATATAGTTTTCTTGGATTTGATTTGTGGTAATTAATATGGTTAATGATGTGTTCTGAACTCACCGGGGCAGTCGGTTCTCGGTTCTGTGTGGGTTTGCACGATGAATTCGAAGGATCCGGCCCACTCGTCCCTCTTGGTGAGAAAGGGAGATGAGAGGTTGAAGAGCTTCTTGACAGTGGCAGGAATGGAGGAGTGTTCAAACTCAGAGGTTTGAAAAGGTGATCCTTTAGGGCTATGGACAACTGCATCACCATCACAAACATTTTGTTAATTCTTCTCAACTGAAACTACCAAGTCATTAAAGCTTTTTCCATAATAATTTGATATACAGAAATATCTATTATCAGTAAACTTAAGATCTTGCGATATTTTCTCCCCTTTACACACGCATCAAATTTCAAAATAGATTTGAGATCTTGTTATGAAGTGGGAAGTAAAAAAAAATAAAGATAACAATAACGTTTAAATATTAATAATTTAAGTTCTCTCATCATAGTTATTTTGTTTTATGTTTTTAGTTTTTGAAAAATATGCATGTGTCCGTCCAGTTTATTATCATGATTTGTATCGATATTAACGAAAAGAATTGCATTTTTAACCAAATTCCAAAAAACAAAAAACAAAAATTTTTAAAAACTATTTTATGTAACTTGATTTTTGAAAACATAGGTAAAAAGTAGATATCTAAGCCAAAAAAATTAATAGTTAAAAATGTGTTTATAAATTTAATTTTTAAAAATTAAAGATCAAAAACAAAATTGTTAACAAACAAAACTTTAGTTTTCAGTTTGATCACTCTTTTTATTGATTTTATTGGTCCCTAAGGGTAGTTACCTTAACTAACTTCATAAGTCTATCTCTAAGCCATATTTTTGAGTAGTCATATTCCTATTTTCTTACATACAAAATTAACAACTTTTAAAGAAAATAAATGGCCAGATGCACCTTTTAGTTAGATGCAAACCAGCACTATGTTTTTTCCATTAGCTCCACCACATATATCTATACAATGATGTGATATTATTCACTATAGACGTACATTTTTGTTGCTTTGTTTTTGGTTTCACTCAAAAAATATCACAGTAATAGATAATTGTCTTCACTATGGTATCTCTTTTATCTCTAACCAACGTGGGATTTTATTAGCACTTCTAACAATTAAAAGTTTTCAGATTTAATGTAACAAAAAAAAATGCTTTTCTTATAATAACAAAATTAAGACTAAGTTAAAACAATAATGGTGATCAAGTTATTCATTTAAATAAAGTTACTTTTTTATTCTTTTAACTCTTGAAAACAGGTCAAACCAAACCATCATAAATTCAATCCAAAACATGTAGTTAGGAAGTAAGAAGACTGGATAACTGTTTTGAGCAAGAAACGCAACAAAAAGAGAAGTTGGAAAAGCAAATGGGCATTGTACTTAGTCTCTTTCTAAAAATTAAATGTAAGATAATTTAAAAAATAAAATCTGCTACCTTTTTATTGCAAGTTGGTATTGGTTACAGAAAAAGCAGTGGGAAAACTAGAAACTATATGATTTGATTTTTGAAAGTCAACATCTCAATCTTCTTTTTTATTATGTAACCGTGGCTCCCTCCCCATATTCTCACAAAAAGCCAAATCTTAGCTGTGCTGCAATTTTCCTTCCTAATATAGATAAAATCAAAATAACTAATGTATTTTCTACCTTACAAGTTTTTATTACCTTTTAGGATAAGTATACATTAAATTGTGTGTTCACTGTTTGTGTATTTTCTACTGGTTTAATATATAATTTCCTTGAGTTCTTTTTATTTTCTTTTCTTTTTTTGTTATTGTATGTTTAGAATGTTCTGTAAATTTAGATTTTACAACAATTGTTTGTTTATTTATTGGTTTAATATATAATTTCCCTTTTTTCTATTATATATCTTGAATATTTAGTTTGACACGTGAAAATATTTATATATACGAGTTTGGCAGCAAACGTATAGGTTTTTGTCTTTTTTTAATTTGTGTACCTTTTTACTTCCTAACATTTTCCATATTTAGCTCATGTACTTAATTACTTCTAAATATTTAATTAAAATATTTATAGATATATCAAAACCAAAGTGAAAGTTTATTTTATTTGTAAATATATTTACTAATTTTGTCAAGCAATTTTCTTCAACAAATTTTAGATTTTATTATTTAAAATTAATTTTTAAAAACTATTTTTAAATTAAAATAAACAAATTTTTAATTTTTTAAATTTATTAAAAGTAACAAGACTCAACAAAAAGAATTATAGAAAATTGGTAGTGTGTAATCATTTTTTAAATATTATTTATTATTATATATACTTAAAAAATAATAAAATATTTTTGAAAAGAAGGAAAAACTAAAATGTGTACAAGTAAAAAGAATTAACATAGAATGAACAAAAAAAAAATAGATGTATCACCTTTTAAATATTTTTTTAATCATTATTAATGTATTAATAAGATATAACCAAATTTTCACTCCCAATGTTAAACTAGAAAATCAATAATAACATAGAAAGTACTTTAATCCCAGCGAAAATTAAAATCCATTAGAAAACAAAATGACAAGCAAAATAAATATTCGAAAATAAACAAAACCTATGAGAGCTATGATAATTAAACAAATAAATAAGAAATTTAACCAAAAACAAAATTTAAATTCCAAAAATATAATAAAACAGAAATTATAAATAATAAACAAAAAATGACAAAAAGAACAAATAAAGAGGAGGAAGAAGATAAGAGAATACATACCAGTGCCCTTCTCTATCCACGGTGAGATCATGATGGTCGGAACTCGAACTCCGAGCCGATTAAATCCAAACAAATACGGCTCCGGTCCAACGATTCCGTCGGGACTAGGTACTCCGGTGACAGGCGTTGGAACGTGATCGAAAAATCCCCCGTGCTCATCATAAGTGATGATGAACAGAGTTTCATTCCACTGCGGCGACGATCTAAGCGTCTCGTAAACCTCCTTAATGAACATCTGTCCTTGATAAACATCATGCGACGGATGATCGTCGTTGGCCGGCTCCAGCGGCAAATCTATATACCGTTGCTCCACCACCACGTAGTTCGGCAGTTTCCCCTGCTTTGCATCCTTCTTGAAGTTCAGACCGTAGTCGTGAAATTTATTCACGTATTTCAGTTTCCGTAGATTCCGATAGAATAGCGTCGCTGGAATGTTCTGGTAATAGATTCCAAACGACATTCCAGCATCGTCGAGATTCTCGAAGATCGTTCGCTGAGGATAGCCTTTAGCAAGAAGTGCCGGAATGTTACTGGTAGCTCCAGCGGAGGTCGCTGAATGAACATAAAGCCGATTCGGTTGCGTGGAGGCCGGTACAGACGCAAACCACCTGTAAAATCAATTCGCACATTCCGATTCTAGAATTTTAAAATCCTTCAAATAGGATCACAAAATTCCAGATCTGGAAGAAATTAGAACAAAAAAATCAATGAATCACCTGTCGAAAACGGCGAACTCGGAGACGAGAGTTTTGTAGACAGCGACCTTATCTGGGAGGAATCCGTTCATGACATCGCCAGACATGGCGGAGGTATTATCCATGGAGAAAGCCTGTTGAGCGAAACCGTTCATAGGAGGAGGATTAGCGGAGGTATTGTCGGAACCGAAAATCTGTTCACGAATGGCTTGAAAGGAGTGGCCAGGGTCGGGGTCGACATAGTGAGACTGGTCTTGGAAGAAGAAGCGCTTGGAGTTGGGATCGGTGGTGGAGAGGAGGTTGGATTCAGAGCCATCGACGCCGTTGATTTGAGGATTAAGTTTTTTCATCCAGCCAAGCATGTGGTCGAAGGAGCGATTCTCCATGACAAGAACGACAATGGTGGTGATTGGAGAGGCATGGAGGAAGGGAGTGAAGAAGAAGAAGAAGAAGAAGAAGAAGAAGGGAATGGATTTGGTAGCCATTGAAGGAGTTGATGAAATGAAGAATATTGTGAGTTTGTGTGTATTTATAAAGTGAGGGGGCAGACGGATGTGTGGGCCAATTTGTAAGTGTCGTTTTGATTCTGTGTAAGTTTTGGCAGCTGCTTAAACCTTTTACATTCTCTCTCTTTCTCTCTATTCATTGTATTTCGGTAATGTTTCCATTAATTTTTCTATTCTTTTTTAAGAAAAGTTATTTCATAGCCTACGACTCTTGAAAATATTTAGGAACAAGGTAAAATTTTATCATCTATCAATTTAGTCTGTTTAGTAAATATTCAAACCAACCTTAAACTAATGAAAGTCGGTTGGTCGGTTTGATCAATTTAGTTTTTAAAAAATATTGAAATTTGCCAATTTAAAATTTTCTCAAATCAACACCGACCGAACACATCTCCTTTTTCAACCAACCAACATTAGTTCGGTCAATTGACTCACTTTTTCGATCTATCATCTTCACCATTAATAGACCTATCATGATACATTTAGACAAAGATAGTATATTTTATTATATTTCGTACATATTTGAGTTCATTTTTGTCACATCCCGATCTAGGTTTTCCTCTCTAGCCTAAATCATGGCATGATAAAACACTTTTGAAAACGACATTTTTCAACTTCTTTTTATAGAAATTACATTAAGAGATTCTACAAAAAAAAAAGTTGGAAAATGTCGTTCTCAAAAGTGTTTTATCATACCACGATTTAGGTTAAAAAGGAAAACCTAGATCAAAGCATAATTTTGGGAAACCTAAGAGGTTTTGAGCATGAGTTTGGAAAATCAAGAGCCTAGGCATTAGAAACTGGCAAGAGTTAGAATTGCATGAGTAAGTTGCATTGAAACATACCTTATTGTGGCTTACGACCTAGATCGAGGTGTGACAATTATAGTAATGAGCTATTTAAAAAAAAAAAGTAAATTGTTTGTCTTAAAATAGCTTTACAAATATTTTAAGTGTATTTTAAACAAAATTGTTTAAATAGAAATGACTTATTTGAAAAATAATTTTCTAAATCATAATTATGCTCTAACATAAATAGCTTAATGGTCATTAGTATATACTTTTTTTTTGTATGAGGGTCAAATCTTCTTACTAGGGGTATGTAAAAAATAGTTGAAAATTGAACCAATAGACAAATTAAACCGAAATTGAGTGCATATGGTTCAATTCGGTTTGTGTTAAATTGAAACTGCTTCTTATGTGATTCTATTTCGGTTTAAGATATTAAACCGATTCTAAAACTGAACTGAACTACTTTATTTTTAAAAATTTAATATATATATATATAAGTATAACTTAACTTAGGGTAGACGGTACTGAAAAATGTAGAACTCGAACGGCACTCAAACAGCATAGGGAGACGAAGACGACATCCTTCGCCATGCAAACCCTTCGGCTCAATATCAACTCCAACAATGACCTTCACTCTGACCCTTATTGCGTGAAGTGAGGCAATGGTAAATCTCTCAAAATTCAGAAACTTTAGCAACTCTTGTTGCAACAGCCTTCAAACCATCGTGACAACCTTCACTCCGACAATGGTAAATCTCAAACTCTTTGTCACATGTCGCCTCGCATGCATCCTTAACCCTGCTATGCGGAACAAAACGCGACTAGAAACTTTGAACTTTAAACAAATAAACACTAGAAAACTTAACTTAAGTAGCTGAACCATAATAATTTTAATATCACAAACCACTTCTCTTATTAACTTAAAACCATCCATTCTACAAATTTCACTTTAAAATACAAGCATCCTCAACACATGAATTTAACAAAGAAATTCTAAACACATTTAAAGCATTCAACGTTCAACAACCTAGCTTGCTCACCTTCTTTAGCCCAAAATTGGCCTCAACTCCTAAATCTTGGGGAAGGGGAAACTTATAACATAAAGTCAATGACTTAGTGAGTGATATATTTTGAAAAAAAAATTTAGTAAATATAATGCAATCACATAAATAATTTTCTTTTCAAGAACACAGAATCAACGCCTCAAACAAATAAACATAAATCACATAAACACACATTAGTCTTTCACTATTCCTTTCACCAAGAACATGAATCATTCCCATGCATAGACTACTGTGAGGTCCTGTTCATCATCAACATCCTTCAGAAGTTTCTCGTTCATTTCTTGTTGTTCGGGCCGCTAATGTAAACCCGATATTTTCTTGGTCAATTTTATTTTATTCAATATATGTGAAAGGAATAAAAGAAAAATAGAAATTAAGTATATATATATATATAAGATTTATTGGTTTTCATTAAGTAAAGTAAAGACAAAAGAAAAGGAAGAAGGAAGGAGGAAATTCATTCGGTGCAAAATTTCTCATGATTTAAACCCATCCACCGCCAATGTTATTTCAATTCCTTTCTTTACCAGTTTCTTCACCATTTCCGCACCAAATTTCAGAGAGACTTCAAATGGAAGAAGGCTGAGAGAGGAAGAAGAAGAAACTCAAGAAGTGTTGGTTGAAGAACGCAAGGAGTTTTCAAGATCAACTTCTCTATAGTTCAATAAGCACATCTTTGGTTTTTTTATTGAATCTGAGCTACACAAATAGAATTAAGAGGTGAGGTTTAAATTTACTGAAAGATAATTCATTTTCAAACAAATTTTATGAAGAAAGCTTGAGCAAATTCTGATGTTCATTGGGTGAATTTTGACAAAGTAAACAGGGCAGGTGGTTTTCATGCGAAATCAGAAAGTCTCTGGTTTGTTTTGTATTTCAGGGTGTACCGATAGAGTTAGGATCTCTATTTAGTATGGTTAGAAATATTATTCAATTTACTACAAATTTTATGAAGAAACCATGAACCAAAAACGACTAAAAATAAGTTAAATTGCAGGGACAAGTTAAAGGGGTCTTTGTACGCGCGATTGTTGGAGTGGTTCAGTTTTGAGGGATACCTGAGATTATACACAGAGAATCAGATTTATATGTCTTGAGGTAAGTTTTAGAATACCTCAAAATGAAGATTTTGACGTAAAGAAATCTCATTTTGGTTAAGTATTGGAAGAGTTATGATCATTTGAATTGGGTGCTGCGAATTTGGAAAATTCTGAGAAATGTGTAGAGTATGGATTATTATTTTTAAAGATAGACTTCTTGAGCAATATCCTTAGTGAGCTATGTCAAGCATAATATTTGAAGATCATAATATTTAGGTTTCTAATACTCCGTTCTGGTTGTTTGACAGGCCAAGAGGAAATAGGTCGAATTTACACATCGGGAAACTAGTCTTAGACTGTGAGTGACCAAAACCAGTTTTGAAAAAAAAAAAAAATTTCGCCTAATTATTAAGTATGACTGATCTACACGTTTATTTGCAAGCTTTGAAAATCATTTGAATTCCATGATTATTTTCAAGTATGAGTTTCGAGACTAGATTTCTTAATGAAAATTTATGCTAGCACGTGATTAACGAATGTCTGGAAAGTATTTGAACCACTGTATTTCCAACAAAGCATGAGTTACCAAGTTTTGTTTTAAGAGCTACAGCTTTTCACGAACAATCTAAGTAAGCTTGAGCTTTACGGAAGATAAAGATAGCAGGCATGTTTTAATGTTTTCGTATGATTTTTCTGATATTTCTATTAACTACATGTCTGAGGAATTGAGCCCGAGGCTATATGGTACCGTGTGTACACAGTTTAGATTCCGTTGTTGACGTTGAGTGTACTCCGTAACAACGATGTTGTCGTGAGTGCTGGGCGGTCCCCACTACCAAAAAGACGATGGGAGTGTTGGACGAGCCCCACTACATCGTAGAGCTTGTAAACGTTGTTGTACTGGGTGTGCCCTACACAACGTAGATTTGTCATGTTAGTTAAAATATTTGATATACTTGATATGCCTTGCTAGATTTCAATGACGTATATATTGAGTATTTGAGGAAGCTATTCTTACTATTATATGTCTATGTTTATAACTCGTATAAACAAATTTATATGTGTAAGCTTTCCCGTGCTCTTACCTTTAAATTTCTAGTTTTAAACTGAGTCACTCACTGAGCTTCATAGCTTACTCTTCCAAAATGTTTTACCCACTTTTCAGGTAGAGATCGAGTTCCCGGTGCCTGATAAACTGTCTTAGTCTGCTGAAGCTCCGATATCGATTGCCAGTACGTGGTTAGAGTTGTGTATAGAGTCTGTTGTGTTATGATGTATATATCTTAGTTTGATTTCGATACTCTACAGTTTGTGTGAGCTTTAGGAGTTGCGGTTGTATAAACCTTTGTTAGTTATGTTTTGGTTAAGGAGTCTCCAGGCTTACTCGTGAAATCAGTTATTTTTGGGCTACACTCCATGTATGTATATGATTAGTATAGGATCCGCTGTGTTATGTTGCATGTACAATAGTTTATATACTAGATTAGCAAGTTTATCACGTTAAAGATTTCAGCAAAGTCGACAGATACAGATAGAGAAAAGCATTTTCTATCGGCTTCACGCCGTCTTTCGGTCTGAGCTAGCAGGTAGTCCAGGAGGGAGTGTGACAGCTAAGCTCAATACACTCCTTTTATGTATTGACAAGCTTCACTCCACCATGCAATTCTTTTTCACATGGCTATCTTTGCTTCTTATGTGCACATAATAGCTAGCTCATTTATAGGAATATGACTAATGATTTACTCTTAATCAAAGCATACAATACAATCAATAAAACATGAACTTTAACCCTAAAAAATAATACTAAAACTTTCTTCATAAAACATGCTTTACAGAATTTGATTCTCAACATAAATATGTAAAAAACGACAACATGCTTTCCGATATCCAAAATATAACATGTTTCAATACTAAAGAAAAAACATTTAAAAACTTTTCTTTTTCTTTGAAAAATCACTGACATAATTAATTCCTTTTTCCTTTATGTAGAACGCCCAATCCCCTTTTTGCTTAGAACTCCTTGAAACCTCAAAAGCTTCTTCTCACCAAATTTCTTTCTTCTACGGTAGAGTAACTCTAATGATTTCGTTTGCTTAATCCTTCTTTTACCGTCCTTTCTCCCTTATTTAATTTAATTTCCAAAATAGCGTAATCATTCTTAAGTTCTTAAAACTTCTTAGCTCCTGTTTCTCACAATTTTAAGTCTTTTGCATGTTTAAACATCTGGATTCCAACTCTATCGAACACTTAACTCTTAATGATCCTGAGCAGAAGTGGCTTGAGATCACCATGAGACCTTCCACTTTCCCCTTTTACCTTCAATCTCGGTCTGACTCGTGTTCGAGATTGTCCGAGGTCTCCTTAGACTTGCTTCTCCACCTCAAATCTCAATTGAATAAGCACCAAGATTGCCTCGAGATAAACCTTCTATCTTTAATCTTGCTCGAGATTCCACATAACAACCCAAGATTCCTTAATAATTTCTTTTCTGCTTCCAGTCCCAGCCAAGTAATACACGAGATGGCCCTAGACCCAACTCTAAAACGCTTCTATTTTTTACCTCGGTAGTACTCAACCGAGATGCTTCTGTCATAGCACTAGAATTTGCTCTCTACTTTCTATCTTGCCTGTTACCACTCAAGGTTGCCCTGAGATTTCCTTTCTCTTTTAGGCTTGAATCCCACATCGATTATGAAAATAAGGGTTTAAAATTGGTTTAAACCCTTATTTTCATGATTCACTCTCACAACGGCGCAGCTGCTGATATTGGTTTAAAATTGAAAAAATCATGTTTCAATCCTTATATTGGTTTAAAAATTTGTATGTTGTAGGCACTAGGCAAAATGTCAACAAGCTTGACCAATAACGATGGTAACCCTAAAACAAACAGTAGAAACAAGAGCAACAATTGTTCTAGTGTGAACCAAATTGATGACGTTGTTGAGTTTATCGTGCCACCACCAAAACTCCAATGATCTTGAAAGAAGAGGAAAAATACATATGGTATGGAATCATTTTACTAAATACTCTAAATATAGTGATGATGATCCACATGCTAAATGCAATTATTGTGATGTGATGTATGCATGTCATCCAAGAAGAAATGGAAAATCAACTATGAGAATGCATCTTGAACATCTGTAAAAAAATGTTTATCAATTAGAAGACAGTAAAGTAGATATGACTCAAACAAAGTTAGTATTTAAGAATAAAGACAATAATGGTGACGGTAAAAAAGTTAATTTTAAGATATTTATCATTGAGAATGTTCGAAGACTAATTGCTGAGATGACCATAATTGACGAGTTGTCTTTTAGATTTGTGGCAAGTGTGCAATCTGGCATGGTCTAAGAATGTTAATGAACTTGTTAGTATTCATGGGTTCTCCCAAAACCAAATAATAGTCTAGTGACCATTGTAACAGATACTGGTGATGAAACTCTAAGATTTTTCAAAGTCTTCCCTTCACCTAAACCATAGGTAAATAAATGGGGTTTTTCAAGAATAATAAAGAACAACAAACTATTTACATTCTGTGGCAAAAAACCACTTAAGAACAAAAACTCATTACACTTGATTGTGCCATAAAGTGTAAATAGTTTGTCCATTTTGCCATTTTTTACAATTTTTTTAAATAAATTTGTCTATTTTGATATGATGTGAAATACATGTGATTTCTTCAACCCAAATTCATGAACCTTTCCTTTAGCTCCTTCAGCTCCTAGTCTCTCTATGCTAATTTGGATGCTTGAAAGTAAAGTATATGATGTTTTAATTGTTTGAACTATTATTTTTCATGCTAAAATGGAGAAAATGGGATCTGTTTTTGGTTGCTTGGATCAATCTAGCTTGGACTATGTTCTTACAGAATATATACCTCTCATTATTAAATGGAAGGTATTTTTAAAAAATAAAAATAGAGGATCTCCCTACGCACAACATGCGATAACGGGAGATCCTAGCCATCCCTCGATGTCGTGTGGACTGTATCGGGAGTTTAAAATTGTCGACTTCATCCATACGACGTCGGGAGATGTCTAAGATCTCCTGACGCTGCATGTTGTGCATCGAAAGATCCTCTTCAGACACATTTTGTCCGACCTCGACTCTGACGAGCATTTATGCATCGGGAGGTCCTTTTCCAACGCTTTTTCATGTAACTCCCAACACTTTTTCATATAGCTCTTGACGCTTGTGTGCATCGGGAGATCCCCTTTTTCTTGTAGTGACTTTTGGTTCCTAAATTTTCATTGAAGTAATAATTTAGTCCTTAAAGAGACATTTGGAGCAAAAACTATGAAAGACTATAATAACCTTTTCTTGCTACAATAAATATTATTTAGAAATCTTCAATTAGTTAGACATTTAAACTTTATTTCAAAATTTCCAATTTACTATGTTTTTTTTGTGTACATAAGTCAAGTTGGGCTGAGTTAAAGGTAAATTATGGACCAACCCAAAGTCATCGGTTGGCAAAAATTGAACCCTGTCAATTCAATGTGCAAGGGTCAACCCAACCCAACCCAACCAAACCAAACCCATAATTTCCAAGTTGGGTTGATTAGGTCAGCGGATTGGTTTTTTTTTTTCCATAATTTAGACTATTTTTTCGTTCTTTCCTTTTTTCCACTAAAAGTTGAATTTTTGCATCGAACAAAATATCGTAAATGACCTAAATATGTTACATCAATTTTTAAAAAATTTATAATCAAACAAACAAGTAAATTTCAAGTGTTTACCCTCAAATACATGAAACCTAAGTTTATGTAAAATCCAAGTCTACATTTAAATTCATTCAAAATAGAAATAAAAAGTATTTAAAAGAATTCTATGCAAAGTTTAAGTCTACATTCAAGTTCATTTGATATATAATAATAATGAATTTGGGTTAGGTCGGGTTGACCATGTTACTAAATCTTATAACTCAACCCAACTCGAAATCTTTTTTTAAAAAAAAAGTGCAACCCAATCCAACACTTACGGTTTGGTGTGGGTTTGGCTTGGTCGAGTTATCGGATTTTTTTAGCACTCCAACTTTTTTTCATTATGGTTTTTATTATTTTATATTTATCATTTTTTCGTTCAGTGTTTACTATTTTCTTTTCAAACTAAAATAATTACTACTCAAACAGATCATATTATAACTCAAGCTAAAATAATTTATAATTTAAACACAAACTCTAATAACTCAACTATAGTAACCTAAGACTATAATAATCCACATTTTGTCTCCAAACCCTTTAAATCTTAATATAAATAACAATTTATTTCCTATACTTTGGAATTTATAAGAATTTAGTTCTTGTCATAAAAAATATTTTTCAAAATTAAATGTGAACTTTTATTATATAGCAACTTAATCTTTATAGTGTAATGCGAAGCGACGTAACAACTTAAATGCTTCCCAATTAGTTGGTTAGTCTTTCCACATACAAAAATTTATTCAATTACAAAGACAAAGTCATCACAAATCATAAAATATATAGATTAAATTGGTAGTTATAAATTTAAAAAACTAACCTCAACACACTTATTAATTGTTTCTAAGTTAAAAGACCTAAAGTCTACCAATATTGATACTTATATAAGTGTGTTATTAATTTTATTATATTTTGTAAATATTGTATTTCTTTTTTTACTTCGTAATAATTATTTAAAAATTCAACTAATAATATTTTTGATATTATTGTGATCAGTTAATTCAGAGCTGTCAGAACAGTTCTGACAACTAAAAAAATTGAAGGCCGGTTTGCCGGTTTGCCGGTAAGCAAAGCTAATGTGTCAGTAAGAAACCAAGAAATTAAAATAAGTTTGTAATAAAAAGAAAAACAAATTTCTTTCTCACTGCCTTCTTCAATTCTCCAATTCCAACCGTCACGGATTCGACTTGTTTCATGCATCAAACTTTGAATAATAAAAAAGTTGCCTAATACAAAATTTAGGCCCTATGTTTATCTCCGGTAAAATTTAATAAATTAATGGTACGTTTATTATGGTTTTATCGTGCTTCGTAATTGCGATGAATTGTGAGATCCACTCGTAAATCTATTGTTAAAATGCATAATTTGATTGAGAAACTTAAAATCGGTTTAGTAGAGAATTTAAAAACAAATTTGTATTTTATGTTTTCTAATACGTATTAGGTGACAAATTTAAAAATTACATCTAATTTTAAAAAATGTTTAAATGTGCTTCATACTATATATTTATAAATCATAAAACTAATCTTATTTATCCACTAAAATTTAGTTGACAATAAGTTATTATTAATTTATTTATGAATATATACTTATGTTTAAAAAATTGGTTAAATTGCAAGTTTAGTATCTATTATTATGAGAAAGTTAGAATTTAGCCTATAATTTGATAAAATCTCGTATATAGTCTTTATAATTTGATAATATTTATAAACATAAAAAAGTTGTTTTCAAAATTTGCATTATTTAGATCACAGAATCCAAAAACAATTTTTAGAAACAGAATATGGATTGTTCTATCAAACGCATTCTACTCAATTTGGTAAATTTGTTCTCTACCAAAAAGGTCCTTACGATGTTCAACATAATTGCATTTGAAAATTATGCAGACTCACTGATTTTACTATTACCATTTATTACAAAAATAATTGGTATTATGGTACAAGATTACAAATTTGTCACAATTTATGTTTATGTTATTTCTATGATTAACGTTACCAATATCGTTAGTATCATGCAAAAATTGTAATCATAATCGTAAATTTAACTGATTTATAATTTTAAGTAAGCGTGGTCGAAAGCAACCGAATTGATAAACATGAGCTTAGAACATAATATACACTTAGCCTTTTCAAATCCATTTTTCCATTCAGATTAATGGAGGAAATTTGAATCTATAGATACAATTTTTTGTTTAAATTATCCTATTTTGGTATCTAAGCTTTGTATCTTATTTTATTTTGGTCTCTATACTTTTCAAAACGTTTGTTATTCTCTTAACCTTAAAGAGCTTATTTTGGTTCTTATCGTTAGGATTCTACTTAACTCTTTAAAAAAGTGAGAATATGACTTCTATATTTTGAATGACTAAGCTCTAGATTCATCATATTAATTAAATTAATTAATTGTGAAAATATTTATTTGTAATTTCGTAGAGTTTATTTTCGATATGGGTTGTTCTTAATTTTAATTTTTTAGTGTTATTTCACCTTGCCATGGATGTTAACACCAATATGTCGTTCTCTTCTATTTTTCTATTCTACTTATGTTCTTATGATTTGCTCCAATATTCCAATTTTTTAAAAATAAAAAATAAAAGGTTTAAGAACCAAGGAGGCAATGTGAGAGAGTTGTGTTTTGGAGAAAAATAGAACAAAATTAGTTTTTTGGTTTATTTGATTCAAGTGTGTTGATTATGCTTTTGTGTTGGCAAAAAACTAACAATTTTTTTTGTTATTTATCCATTTAATTAATAGGATGAATATAGAGTCTGGTTATTCAAATATTGAAAGTCACCTCATTTATTTTTGAGTAAAAGCCACTTGGGTTGGTTGTTGCTATGTCAATGCCTATGTCACTATGGTCCTAAACTTTTGCTCTAGCTACGTTTTCAAAGCAGCAAGATCAGCATGAGTGATGGGTGCAATAGGGTCAGTAACTTGTTCAACAGGTTGATTCTGTCTTGCTCTTCTACCATCCTGGCCACTCTTTTTAATACCTCTACATGGCGGCATTTTCTAACGACCAACTCCTTTAGGTTTCTAAACATGAGAACAATCCTTAATATCTTAGTTTTAAATAGGAAAAGACATGTACATATAACCATAAAACATCTTATCAAGAAAACATATATGTGAGGACAAAGGATCTATATTGGCCATAGAGACGTATATCATAGACTTATATCATTAAGTCAGTCTACAGAACCCAAAACATAGGCTCAGATACCATCTATAACACCCTAGATCTAGGATTGGTACCATGACTCACAATCTAGATTTAGCAACTGATGGCCTCAAAATTCCCCTACGTCCCTTGTGACCTAACAACGTCATCCTTACTTGTCTTTAATGCTTCAAAAGTAAAAGTTGCCCCCACAAATCAACACGAGTCCTTTTAGCATGTTTTTTCTCCACTCACATGCATCCTAGGAAAGCTTATAGGAGGTCATCCAACATAGTATTGTTCCAATCTAAGCACGTTTAACTTTAGAGTTCAATTCTTTTAAGTTTTTCTTAGTCTTACTTTCATGTACTTAAGATCTCTCTCATTAAAATGTGATATTGGTTCATTCATGTCCTACTCCTAAACTTAGGGAGCATACTAAACTTCATGTTGTGTAGTTGTGTTTCTAGCTCCCTACTCAAACAAATTCTCAAAATGGTAAGACTTGTTGAGTCAGTTATAAAGGCATGCAACTCTCACTCATATAGATCAAAGGACTATTATTATAAATAGGAATTCACAACACACTCAAAATTAAGGTCAACTCTTTTTCAATGGTCATCCTAGTGAAACATTAGTTCTTTCAAGTAATGGTGCTATAAAGATTCCAATTATTTCGCAGTCTAATCAATGTATAACTCCTTTATATATGATACAACCAATGATCATATGTCTTCACATGAACAATATGAGTCATATTGTTTGTAACATTTACATCCCATGTAACAATTACAAAGTGTGTCCTATTCTAAGTGTTATCAAAATAAGGCACCCAACCTCTATCTATTTATTGCAAACCTTATAGGTTATAAACTGAACATGAACCACTTGTATATCAACCACATACTGTTCAAAAAACATTATATAACCTTGGATCTTAGCTTATTGAATTGAACTAGTGTTGTGTAAATGTCAAATAAAATGCTACTAATTTTATTAAATAAATAATTTGTGCTTAATGAAAACCTACAAACCATCATATTTAGAACATTGTTCCAACAATTCATTGACATGACACATACCCGCAAATGAAAGGCATATGTTTTATAGCATACTAAAATGTTCCTTATTTATAGTGATGACATGCACAACGTAGTTAATCAAATATTTTAAAAAGAATAAAACAAAACAAAACAAGTTTCAAAATTACCTTTCCGTAACAAAACTATTATACATTCTTAAATCATCAATTGACCCAAAAGCTTAAGCTAGTAGGCGAAGATAAATTCGATTATATAACATCTTATAACACTCCATAAACTACCTACACTAATATCATTTTCAATCACCAACTGTCCCAAAAGCTTAGCTAGTGGGTGAAGGTAAATTTAATTATACACCATCTAACATTTAAAAACATCATATATATATATATATAGTAATATGTTGTAACAAATTAGTATGTACTCCCCTTCCTTTTTTGCTTCCAATACATTGAATGCCCATTATGATATGCCCATATTTTCTAAACTCAAATTTAGCAGGTTTAAGTATGGTAAGCATAAATCTTCCATAATTTTGGATATTCTTTGTTTGAACCTTTGAAATTTTTGTTTGAAACTAGATGGAAACCAAGATTTTCTCTTTTTGAGACATTTTTAAACATGTTAGACTTGGTTAGTTTCAACTTTAGTGCTCTACCTAAAAGAAGATTTTTGAATCCCTTCTCTTCAACCCACTTGTTGGATTTAAAATGGAAAAGAAAACACGTCAAACAAAACTATCTAGTTTGGTATATTATTTTATTTAATGATTTAAAAAGGAAAATAAAATAAAATACTATTTTCGTCGTTCTACTTTAAAAATAAATCTTGTACTTTCAAATGTTCGAGTTTACTTCTTATATTTTCAATAAAACTTAAATTTACTCTCCAACAACTATTAGTTTATTGTTCATTTTTCTAAAAGACGGGTTATCTAGTAACATGTTTACCATATATTTTGAAAATATATTAACATATTATATGTTCTTATATGAAAATGTAGTGAGCCTTATCTTGTTCGTACTCAAACTTCAAAATATAGAAATTCATTGAGTTTGTGCTTTATCTAGGTAGCATTGGTTCCCTCTACCTTGTTAAGAGCAAGTGCGAGTTGTGCCTAGTGCTTATATGCTCTGTTTGGATGTTGGTCTAACATGAATTAGTGGAGGCTTCAAATAAAGAGTAAGTTGACTCGAGATGAACTGGAATTGCCTTAGAATTGAGAGCAAGCTCTCATGGTTGAGAATGACGACAAATTTGTTCGAAGGAAAGCAGAAAGTGGTAAGATTGTTAGGAGGGTAAACAAAATCTCACATTAATTAGGGAAGAAAGTGATCGTGGATATATAAATTAGGACAATTATATCCATTAATTAAGGCTTTTTGGGTGGTACCAAAAGCAAATTATGAGGGTTTATGTCCAAAATGAACATTATCATACCATTTTGGAGATAATATGTGGCGGTTTGTTGTCTTTATCACCACATAGAAAATCGAGAAAATTTCTAGTACTATTAGTAGTATGGAAAATTTTTCAATTTTTCATACTACCTTCATTCATTACTTGCCACAAAAGTACCATTTAAAGAATATGTGGGCTCCACGCAATTAACAAATAATTAATTAATTAATCATTTAGTGTCAAATGATAAATGCGAGTAGTATGTATTATTTTCCATAGAGAATCCTTCTTTGATAGAATTTATATCACTTTCTCACTCATATGACCAAGTCTCATATGCCATAACGTAATCATATCTTCCTTGTGCACGATAGATGATGCAACAAAAGTATAACATATTATTGTGGAACCTAACAGAAAGTTTAATGTTCTACGTTTTGGTATGTCTTAGAGCCACCTCAAAATCCTTGTAAACATGCATAGCACCATCTTTATCTTTGAAACTGTAACCCTTATGATCGAGAACATTAAAAGATATTAAACTCTACATCATTAGTGGAATATGTCTAACCTTGTTTAAATTGTAAAAGACGCACCATCATGTATTTGTATCCTGAATGAGAAAATTTTAACTATCTTGTACATATTACCGTTATCGATACTAGCATTTCATTCGTTAATTTGTTAATACATTGAAATTCACTCTTTGTTCAAACAGATATGATAAGATGCCTCAAATTCAAGAGCCCACATGTTATCACAATGTGAATGTTCAATCACAACTAAGGCTAGATCTCCTTTAGAATCAACCTCAACTTCTTCAGGATCTATCTCAACTCCTTTAGAATCAATCCACATGTTTTACTAATGCATTTTTCTCTTAGGACATTCGTTATTCCAATGGTCTTTTTCTTTAGTAACGACAAATGTGACTAGACTTGAACCTTTGGACTTTAAATAGTTATGGTTTTAGTTCGAATTTTGCTTTCTAAGATTTCCATGCATGTCCCTTGCTCCATGTAGTAGCTAACTCAGGCCTTTAAGTTTTTTATACTAGAACTAGTTGCATTCTGACAAAAGTCTCTAGTAAGCAAAGTGGACTTCCCTTCTTCTACAGTGAGAATTTCTTCCCTTCAATATAAGAGTCATGAAATTCTCATATGACAAGGTTAAAGAATGTAATAAAATTAAGGATCATTCTCATCCTCAACCTTAATTTAACAAAATTTTATTTAACTATTCTAGACAATCTCAAATAGACATGCTTTCCTTCATGCGTAGACGATACAAACATTGCTTCAGGAGCAACTTCTTAATTATTCGTCATGTAGAGATTTTCCAACTCCAACCAAATACCAATGACAGTTTCTTCATCAACTACTTTGAAGCTAATTAAGCTCACCCGCCGAAGACAACTTCATAGTTGAATGGGCCTTCTTCTCTAGAGTCCACCATTCTTTGCCATCGCGACTACCTTCTTCGACTTATCAGTCAGTGACGCCCACATCCCCTTCTTTAGCAAGAATCGCATCTTGATCTACTATAGACAAAAATTGTTCCTCCCTGTGAATTCTTCGAATTTCATGTTTATGGAAAAAATCATTGTTTGCCAAACAGATGCAAAATTTCAAATCTTAATGATTAGATTATACAAACCTTTTCTTTGTGTTTAGTCTTAAACGAAGAGTTGATGATATACAAACTGAATCGCATCGAACTAGAACACGAGCACAATATCTTATCTACTATGCTCCCAGGAACGATGAAATGCTTTTTAATTGTTGAATGAAAAGAAATTACTCATAAATGAATTTTATGTTTTCATCGATGAGAGAAAGAATTCTTGAAAAATCTAATCCTCCATGTTTCTCCAAAAAAAAAGATAATAATAAAGAATAAGAGAAGACTATCACACTCCGTTTTAACAAGAGAATTGTTTTTAGAGGAATATGTGAGCTACTCCCCTGCAGTTGCAGGGAGTCATTCCATTTTTCAATTTAATTAATTTAATAAATCTAAATTTATAAAAATGACAGTCAAAACGAATTAATATCAAAAAAATATATATTTTATGTACATATAAAAAATGTACCTAGTCTCTCATGACCTATAGTTGTAATATGAATTTCATTCACGTTAATTATAACCTATAATTTTAATATAAATTTAATTCATATTTATTTTAAAACTTAAATTTTATTTAAATATTAATACTCTCATGTTCTAAAGTTTAAATTTAAATATAATTTAAAAATTAACATTATATTATAATGTTTCTTAATTCATACATTAATCAAATTATATCATATATAATTAATTCTCTTAATTAATAATTCGAACACTTCAAATTCTTTCGGTCTTAATCCTTGTTTAGTCTCGTTATGAGCTAGCTGTAGAGGGACATAATGGATCTAAAATCATAAGCTCCAATTGTTGAATAAGAAATTTTGAGAACAATAACAAATTGACATGTATCCCAAATTAAAATTGAAGACATAAATTAACCAATTTTGATGATGTCACATATTTTTATTATGACCGTTTGATCAAATTAATTATTTTAATCTAGTTAAATATTATTTACTTGGGCTAAAGCCCAATTTAGCCACACAAAAAAAGACTTAATTTAGCTCAAAGGCTAAATATAATCCAAATACATATGATTGAGCCCATATATCTGGTCCATGAACCAAATAGGCTCAAGCCTATAAAGTCCTATAAAGTCCACCAAAGAATTCTATAAATAGAGGAGTTCTTCTCATTTGTAAAGGTTGAAAACTTTTTACTCTAAAAGATCTAGAGAGAATTCTCCCAAAAGCTAAAAGACTCTAACTCTTGAAGCCGACCGCTCTCGAAGATGAAGCTCCTTTAAAGATACAAGTTTTCTTCCAAAACTCCAACTTCAAGAACATCAAGTGTAGGCGTACCACATCGCATCAAATCAATGTAAGCACAACATCAACACAAGTTCAACTCCATAAACAAAATTTCTCCAGAAATCTCGTGTGAGCACTAATGATACAAGATTAATTTATTGAATTAATCAACATTCATTAACTATGGGGCACTTCACTAAAGACCCATAGTTGCACTCTTATAAACTTTAGAGTATTTACATGTTCACTAACTTATGTCATTTTTTTGTAAGCCAATTTTTCAAAGATGGTTCGTAACTATAGCTATGTCAAATTTTCATTATACTCTTGTAGTTAATTATTGCTTCTTGAATACCATTGTTCAACCATAAACAAAGTTCTTCTCGCGTCAACGAGAGGATGAGAGTCCATTGTTCAAACCTCGAAATCAGCATTTAAGGGAACAACCTATCTACTTTTTCTAAAGGCGGAAATGAAAAAATTTAATTTCTTCTTGTAATGTTATTTTTACAACGGCTCACTTGGTATTTCTCACAAGATGTTAAGCATGTCGAGTCGACAACTAGAGTCACTCTCACCCATACAAAACAAATAACAATTCTCATAAGCATAAGTCATAACTTACTCAGGATTCAGAATGATTTACAAGATTATCATTTGAAATATTTATCTCTACAGTTTTTATTATAACGAGAGATTATATATATCACAACCCAATCTTTCATTTCACATGATATCCCTACTTTCACGTCTTCACATGGTCGTAGTTACAGTGTTACAAGGATAAAGCACACGACCTTATCCATATACTATATATCTTTGAGGTTTTTACTCGAACATATCTACTTGTATGTCAACCACACATTGTTAAAATTACATGTAACCTTGAAACTTAGTTTATTAGATTTGAATTATGTGAAATAAATAGCACTTGCTTGTCAACTAAATAAGACTTTATTTATATAGATAATTTCCAAAATTATAGACTACAAGATTTAGGAAATAAATCTAAACACATTTATATCATACCTTTGAGTTGTCAAGCCTTTAGCAATTAATAGATCACTATCACAAATGTAATTCAATAATGTTTGATTTAATAAATTTATTACATTTAATATTGTAGTTATTATTATTATTACAAGTTAACCTTAATGATAACGATATCGTAACTATAACAAAAAAACATGATAAATTCATAATCCTCACTATAAAAGTATCATGCTTAACGTTAATGATAACAGTAAAGATACTAAACCCCACATAATTTTCAAACACAATAGATTGAACATCTCCAATTCCTCAAACACAAGTAAACAACAACAAACATAATCAAATGATATCTAACTTTTTAGATTATCATTCAAGAATTATGTTTAACCTAAAATAAATGTGGCCTAAGCTGATTCCATCAGTACTCCAGTGTAGTTTTTCTTTTCCAATTTTGACTTCAGATAAACAAAAAGGACATCTAGTCCTTTTTTTTCAAATTGAGCGTGTCATTTATTATCCAAAGAATATATTTGGTATCCAATTCATATTATGTTATCATTATATGCCTGCAGTCAGATACGCATATCAACGGATCTAATATGTACAATAAAACCTTAAACTGCAATGAATCTTAAAGAACCAAGGAAGAAGGTGGTATACAAGATTCAAATTCAAAATCCTCAAAAGGAGAATTCCCCATCATAAGTTTAATTTTAATTTGAGTTTCCATGGTCTAATACCAACGAAGAATATGAGACATCATCAATAGGGTGAGTTGTCATTATAAAAAATATATTTCAAAGTGATTTAAAATCTAGAGATAAAATGATTCAACTTAACATTTCAACATCTCTAAAGAAAATGCCCCATGTTGAACAAAGAACATTAATCTCCTAATGTATGTACCTATTCTCCATTTAACATTAATCCTAGATAAACCAAAGTTAAAAACCTAAATTGACCTTTAAAAAGGTCAAAATGTAACAACCTGGTTACATGCAAAAAATACTAAACAGAAAGCAATTTTACAATAGTATTCATTTATCTAAGAAAAGAATTGTAAATAGAACGACGTTATTTCTTTCTTCTAATAACGTGGGATGGCACTTTGCCAACCATGGCAATGAAGAATGTGGCTCTTAGCTTTAGCTTAGATTAAGCTTAGATCATTGTTTTAGGAAAAAAGGCAGCATGTGAATATCTTCCTACACAAGCAAATTTCAGACAGAAGCATACGTGATAAACAGAATTCTCAAATCTCATGCACAACGATAGAAAAAGAGAAACCAGAATAGTACATTAGTAACCAACAAACACGACTGACGCATTTCACAAATTATTTTCGACTCGACATCGACAACAATTAAAACTAGGAAGGTTCCTAAAGATTCCAGCTCAGTCATAACAAAATAGTGCATAATAACCAACCCCCCCTCTTTCACAACTGAGAGCAAAGGGGTTGATTTGATATTCAAAGAGTGTAGTCATCCAAATCAAACATATGAAGATTTTGAAACCCACACCATCATCCAGCAGTTCAGGTAATGTAGATTCATTCTTACCCGGCATAGAATACGCCAAAAAGTCTTCAGAGACAGAACTTGCCAAGCAGCACAACAATATCATCACCTGCCTTCGGATGATAGTAAAAGCAATTTCGACAGCTAGACTCGACAGTTAAGTAGATTACTGAGTACACCATCTTATCCCACCAATCAATCCCTTCAGATAAAACCCCGATGAACTTAAGAAGACCTTCTAACCACCAAAACCAACCTGACAAGGCAATTTACTTCCATACGAACAGCTCATCCAACAACGTTCCCAATTTTCTCTTCCTCCTTTTACTGGAGAGCTCGGCCATTTCGCTACAAAAAAAACAACAGAGAACGTGTAGAAGAAAATCATCTTACACCTAACTGCCCAAGTTTAGGTATACACACAAAATCAGAAAAGAAACACTGACAGTCAAAATAGACAACTTACACGAATGTATCAGTCCTGTGCCACCCCCATTACCCAATTTAATTTAAAGAACCAAGATTTCATTGAAAGAAAATACAAGGTCAAGCGTCAAAAAAATTAATAAATTTAAAAATAATAAATAATGATAATAAATAAATAAATAAATAAATAAAACCCACATAAAAAAGAGAGACACCGATCCAACAAAATCTTGTTTACATTTCTAAAAATGTCATGATAACAACTAATTATTATAATTTCAACTGTTTCAAAAACACAAAAAAAATGACTTTTAAACAGAAAATTAGAAGCTCATGAATGACACTATGTAATTTAACATAACTATAAAGTTGCTCTTTCAATAGCTTGTAAATCCCTCTGTACATTGATTGTTCAAGTCTAAAACTAAAGAAAGCCTGGATGCATTTTAAAATACTCATATGCGCTTAACTTTAATAAAAGAAGAAATTTATGAGTTAAGATTAGATTAAACAAAATCTTGTTTACATAAAGACCTGGAAATTGAAGCCCACAAAGAGAAATTAAACCGCAGCTCCCAAATCTAATCACTCAACCTTCCATCTCCTAGAAATCCTATTCTTTCTCTCGAGCCAAAAGAATTTGCTGGTACAAATAAGACTTGCAAATGTTTTTTCAATTAGCATCCACCACCCCATACTGGAAAGGATGCAAGTTATGATACCTCAAACACTAGTGCACGAGGTCTTATCAAGTTCCTAACTTATCATCGGAAGACAGTACTTTTCAAGGCAGCAAAGTGAATAACTAGTGTCATTATTATTTATTTATTTAGTTCTTTCCTTCGAACTAGTAAAAACTAATGAGGAGAGAGAGACAAGAATGCAGACCCTACTAGCCTAAGCAGAACTAAAACATACATGTTGAACCAATTGATCACAGAGATTTCTTTACTGAAAAGAAGTGAGAAAGCAATTCAAAACGTATAGTAACTAGAAAATGGAAGATATGGGAAGAGAAGTACCTGTATGGTTGCAAGTGCCTGCTCAAATCCAAGGCCAGAAATGCTCCAATAAATTCTTCAAGAAGCAGCAAAGGTGGAGTTCAATTTGGCACCAGGATGTGGTACAATCACCATTATCATTCCCAAGGACCTCAAGAATCAAGGAAATAAGTTAAGACAAGACTATGATCCTTTCCATAAACTTGTCAATATCACCACAGTTAAGTAATCAGTGTAGATAACTGACATACCATCTATACTCTCATACTGACATCACATGAAGTAACGACCTGTCCATATAGACTGCCCTGGATATTGCTCAGGCAGCGAATTAAAGTGTTGGTTACCACCATTCACAAGCTGTTGATGAGGCTGCAAATGTTGTTCATTGTGTTGTCTTAGCTGCTCAAGCACCTGAAAATCAGGCCAGCCTTTCTGTTTTCCTATAGGAGACTGCACGTTTGGAACTTGTTTTCCAGGAAAAGGGAAGTTGATTGTTGCACTCAACATATTACTAACACCAATTTGCTGAGCATTCATATGAGAGGTGAGATGCAAAGCCTTAGCAGAGTCTTTTGTAGAAGAGGGCAGCTGATATCCATCCAACCAGCTATAATCATCCATCATCTGATTCTCACTTCTAAACTCTGAACCAGGGAGGGAATCATTAGCATGCTTAGTTGGAACATGGTTGAATCCAGGAGGAGGTCCAAGATGCCTAACTGGTCGACCAACTGGGTTTTTCCTCAACCCTGTTTGAAGGCTAGAAAATGCACCTGTAGTCATTGGATCAATGATGCCTCCAAACGAGGCAGGCACATCATTCCTAGATTGTACAAGAGCTCCTATGGGCTTTTTATCACTGTAAAAAACATCATTATTAACAGCTTGCTTGATAGGCATCAAGTGAGCTGCAGGATTGAACATGCTTACATCATTCTGAAGATCAGATTTCATCCCATTCCCATTCTCCAATAACCTCAAACTTTGCAAGCTGTCAACAAGACAAGCTTCCTGTTCAAGTGGCCATTTAGATGCGTTCGCCTGAATTGTTTGCCAATGGAGGGTGTTAATATTGGCAGCAGTCACAGGTGCTTGAGAACTTGACTCAAAACCATTTGATTGGTAAGCATCATCAGAAGAGGTCATCACACCACCATAGGATCTTAGATCACCTCCAGAAGAATTTCTTCCAAGTAGCAAACCCTCATAACCAGACCGATATGAATCAGCAAGTTCAATTCGCTTCTCAGCAACTAAAGGCTTGAAGACAATTACTTCATCCTCCTCTTCCCCTTCCAAAACTAGCTGTGAGCTTGGCTTACCGACAGCCAAATTGTTTGTTTTCTCAACTTGAGTTTCTTGAATTGCACTAGGGATCATGCTAGAAGACGATGGAACGACAAAATCATGTGGCACTTGAGGTTCAACACCAGTACAAAACATTTTCACCTTTGAATTGTAGTATATTGGTTCCTGATCAATCTTAACTACACTTGCTAAAGCCTTCCCCGCAGCCAGAATCCTTTTAATACGAGCAACCTTCTCTTTGTTGCCATCATTTCCAGAATGCTTCCTTGAAAAATCCAATATCGTCTGTGCAGGAATTAGTGGCAAGAATCCCCTTAATTCAAGATCCTCCCACAATGCAAGCCGATTTTCAGTTTCGCCCTCTTCATATTTACTGAGGTTAAAAAAGCATGTGTCATCCTCATCATCATCTAGAGACACAGAACCACTTGACAAAAGCTTATTGAAGAAGGAGATGCAAAGGTTCCAAAATTTTGATCTAGCAGTTGCCTGTTTATCATCCACTTCACCGTTGGCTGCAATTTCTGGACAACATGCCAACCATTCAACAAAAACTAGAAGGCCAGGCAGAAAAAAACTTGACAAAGGATCACGCAACTGGGAACATCTATCTAGAATAGAGCCCATCAACTCAAAGACTGCAAGATGTGCATTCTGGATCAACACAGCCCGTTGTACAATTTCTGAATATGTCTGTCCTTCAGTTTCTTTATTCACATTGTGAACCGTGAATATAAGAATTGCAACAATTCTAACTATAATGAGACTGTTCTCAGCGGTATCTGTTCCAAAAAGCAGTTCCTCTTCAGGTCCACAAGCCAAAAGTTCAGAGAAATTACTGATAACCAATGAGAGAACCTCTGTAAAGGTCTCTAGGCTGGAGGAGAAGAAAAATAAGATTCATATATATGCTGGGCCCAAAGAAAAAAGGAAGAAAATGCGGGGGAGGGAGGGAAACAAGTAAATAGTCAAAGTAATTACCTTGTGCGTGTGAAAAGAATTCCATTTAGACGAACAAATCTAATGCAAAAGGATTTAAAAAGATCTTGTGGAGATAACGCACTCTCCTTTGGGGGTTCAGTGCTAGAATCTTTGGTTGCAAGCTTTACTTCTCCCTTCCGTCCTTTTCCACTAAATCGAAGAGGTGATTCCTTCTTTGGAGGAGTTTTAGCAATCCCTGACAGCTGGGAATGGCTATGACGATTCTGTAAAAAAAATAGGAAACAACCAATAGCTCTGTTAGTTCAGCATCAACATTGAACTAAATGTCCAGGACCAGTAATAGGAGAACTTGGCTGACAAACATCTACACTGTTGTCTGCATCAAAGTGATATAAATAGTTTTTTATAAAAAAATAAATAAATAAAAAATAAATAAACAAACAATTGGTTTTTTATTGGAAACATAGGTGTTTCATCAATATGATGAAATTACATTACAAAAAGAGAGAGAGAGAGGGTCCAATCCTATAGAATAGCACCTTAAACCGTCAATGAAGTCAATACAGTAATTTCCAAGGCAAATACAAAAAGCTGGAAACATGGTACCAAGACATGTTGGTTGCAAAAGTTCAGCGGCAAAAAGAGTCATCAAGTAATTAAACAACACATATAATCATAACAGGCTACTAATTCAACTTGAACACTCGGCCTTGAGTTTCAAATAGTGTAATATGATATCTAGTAGCTCAGCATTTTAAAAATAATATCTATGCCATGAGCAAGAGAGACAAAAAGAAAATACAAAAGATAGACTGCAGTAGGTGTCGTAATAATGGAAAATACCTTCTCAAACGCAACAATCAAATTATCTCTGGCAGTAGAAAATGGGGAATCAACAGCCAAACTACGAAAATATCGATAAACAGCAACTAACTCATCTCCTGAGTATGAAGCTAATATTGCAAGCTGAATGATGGAAACACCTCAAACATAAGTGAGAAGTTCAAAATGAAGGTGAGAAGCATATAAATTTGAGGGCAAAAGCAAAAAAACAATAATAAAGAAATCAAAATAAAGGATTAATATTCAAAATCGATAAAGACCTGATGATGAGGATTGCCACTTGATGGCCAAAGTGAAGCTGCTTGCAGGTAGTAACTTGAAGCTGCAGTATACTCCCGATTCTTTGAATCGACATCCCCGTATGACCCTTTGTAGCGTGCAAGATCACCCAAGTATATCAAACAACGATGACAAGAAATGAGACCTTTCTTCATGTCAGCAGACTTCTTTCCATCTTTATCTGTAGCCATACGGTTGTCTGCATCCTCCGAGAAGAAACCCAAAGGGAGCCCATACTTTGCTCTGATTTTCAATATTAAATCATGGTAAAATCCAGTAGCTTCAGAAAGAAATGTTTTGAACTGCAATCTTATTTTTGAAATTCTGTCAGGCCTTGTAGGAACGCCTTGAGCATTGTTAGAACCAGCAGTCAAATGTGCCCTAAGCTCCTCAATTCGCTTGTAATGCAACTGCCAGAGAGCATATTCAATATTGTGCTGTTCAGAAAAAGCATAATCCTCAAGGATTATTGCTTCATAATTTTCACGTATTTGTTGCCATGCATTGGGATCTGATGGAATTCGAGCCTGAGCTGACCTTCGACGTCGATTTTCCAACTCAATATTCTGAAAAGAGATAAAAACTAAAACTACTGAAAATTTTAAACACAATAAGACATGCCCTACAAGAGATCCATCGCATCCAGATATCTTAAAGACACAAAACTCGTCTCCTTCTGGTCTCCACACTAATAAAAATGTGTTTTACTGCTTGTAATGGTTAAATCATTATCCACATTTTATACCGACAGAATTACATACTAGAAGCAAAAAAAAAAAAAAACAGTTGTGAAAAAAGGGCAAAAGAAAGAAAACAAAACTACCTTTTCATAAAGGCGTTGAGCACGCTCCCACGATGAAGAAGCGGAAGCAGACATTTTAGCCATCTGTATATTTATCTTCCATCAATTATATTCAGATTCTTCATACCACATACATCTGCAGGACATTCTTAACCCATCAGCATGTTGAACAATATAAGTGCATAGAAAATAAAATAGTGAAAGAAACGCATAACGCCATCTACAGATATTGTACGCTTTGTAGAAAAACAAACAATAGTGACTCACCATAAACAAAATGTATACTTAAACCTAATGCTTTTAAAGAAGAAAAAAGATCTTAAAACTAATATTATTATCCATCCTTGGCTATTACATACTAGCACAAAGAATTCAAAAAGGACCACTTTCAAAGTGAACTCAACAAATGCATTTAGGATCAAGCAAAAAAACTGGAAATATCCAAAAATAAATCAGAATATGATGAAGTCAAAAAATTGCAAAGAAAGATCCCAAATACAATTGCATATCAGATGAAATCAAATAGAAAAGTGGCCAAATCAATAGTTTATGCATTAAAAATAACATGAAGATAAAGAGGCTAGCAATCAACACAAGTAAATTAGTTAGAATTCTGTCACCTCAAATCACATTTAATAACTTCGTGGGAATTACCCAATGATCAGAATACAATTTCAAACTCAGAATCAGACATATGATATATGTTTTCCTTTATCCATTGCTGAGCGGGAAGATGACATGTTCCCTGCTGTCCAGCCTAAAATATTTTAAGCTTGACGGTGGGAGAAAACCCTCAAGATGCATAACTGCATCAACTTAATTAACCTAAATATGGCCACTCGGCCTGTAGCAACAATTCCTGTATAAATTTCCAAAATCTATCAAATAATTCCTAAAAGAGAAATTCGCGGCTCAACATGTAATGATCACTATACTTGAAAAGTCATTCATATTTAAGAACAACCTAGTAAGAATCTTGAAATTATGTTGCTAAGAGATCCAAATAATATACAAAAAACAAAATAATCAATCCAATCAAATGCACAAAATAGACAGTTGAATCGAAAATAAGATTCAAAACCCACCCAAAATAAAATTGGTCTAAACCCTAAGAGACCCAAATAATATCCAATTCACATTCACCAGAACGAGAAAAAATCACCAATAGATAGTCGTCTATACCAAAAAGAAATTCATAACCCCCAAAGAAACCCAATTAACAATACGTAAAATCACACCGTGGTTGACCTACAAAATTCCAGCTTGACTTAATTCCAAGACTCCAAAAGAAGAAAAAGAGGAAAACCCAGAAAATAATCATCAAATCCTATCTAGAAAACATCGACAGAACAATTTTATAAAAAAAAAAAGGTGGGTCAAACAAAACAAAGAGAGTAGAGAGAAAAAATGGGAAAAAGAGAAGAAACTCAGATCTAGAAACCCAGAAAGAATTTAGAATGAATCAGCCGGAAAACCCCAAGAAAAGAAAAGAAACGGAAATCAAGAAAAAGAGCAATGAGAAGAAATAGAAAAGTACCTGAGGAGAGCGATCGGATGGAGGATCAAACTGGGATTGAAGAAAGAGGAGGAGGAAGAAGAGAAAGAAGAAGAAGAAGAAGAAGAAGAAGAAGAAGAGGGTTGGGATTTACGATTTAGGGTTGGGAAGAAGAGGAGAAAAAGGGGTGGGTTCGAAGAGGATGAGATTGGGTTTCGTTTGGTTTTGATTTAGGAGAGATTTTACCAATTTCTTTCCCCCTTCTTCCTTTTTTTTTTTTTTTTCTCTCTCTCTCTCTCTCTCTTTCTCTGTTTCTCTCTTTCTCTCTCTCTCTCTGTTTTCGTTTCTTTTCTTTTTCAATGTGTTTTCGTCCTTTTCTTTGTTTCCTTATTCTAATTCCACCAAACCAAACGACGCCGTTTGCTACCAATATTTTCTCTTTTGAAAAACAAATAAAACAAACATAATTTTAGTATCTTCTTCCTCTTCCCCTCCCCTACTCCATCGTGGTTTCATCAACTCTTAAAACAAACAAAATTTTGTTTATTTTAAAAAAATATGTATATATATCACGAGGAGTGCACGTGAGGGAGTGAGGGAGTGAGGGAGTGAGGGAGTGAGGGAGTGAGGCTTAGAATCTTATCCAAAGTTTAAAAAAATGTATGACCGTCTATTATATTCTACATCTACAAATTAAATCAATATAACAAAAAATAAAATTAATCTTTTTTTGGGTTTTATTTTTTCAAATATTATTTGAACTTTTTGAACACTCAATTTACATCTTTTTACTAATTCACTGTATTTATTCAAAATTTGTTGTCAACACAAATTCAAAACACTTATACATTCCAAAAATATATTATTAAAAATTAGTTTTTAGAAATAATCTTATTTTATTTTCACTTTTTTTAAAATGTTGTTTTTTTTCTGTTAAATTTATTCTTGGTATTCTTTCCTTCATCCTAAAAAGAAAAGCATAATTTCCTGATTCTACACTATTGAAAATAAATAACTAATAAAAAAATTGTTAATTTTTCGAAAATTTATTGTCACAAATCACAATATTGCAACAATATAAGTTTTATCTCTTTTTTAGTGAGAAAAATATCTTCTTCTTCTTCTTTTGTGTGTAGAGGATTATATATATATAATTCTAACTTGTCCTTTAAGTAATAATATATCAGTATTATTTGAATTATTTATAGATAATTATCAAAGTAACTTTAGAAAAATCAATTCAATAAATAAATAAATATATACTTGTATGTTGAAAAATCAATTCAAAATTGTCCTACTCAGCAAATATTTCTTTGTTTTTATAAATGGTATGGTGGCTTATTGAATATGGATGGTATTCAAAATATGGTGTGAATAATAAAAGATCCAAGTGGTTAGAAGCTTTTGAGTTTTAATTTCTTTGGGGAAAAAAAAAGTCAATTTGTTTCAAAATCAATGTGGTTTTCAAATATAGCATAAAGAAAATGAAATGATTGAATTTTCTATTATTCATTTCTCATTGATCTTTGTTGAATTTTTTGATTGAGTATTGTATTTACAAATTTTACATTTTCTTCAACACATTATATGCTCGATTCTCAAAAGAATAATTTGCAAATAACTTTCTTTTGCAATTTATTTTGTTTTATTTAACAAACTTACGGATCTTATATATTTCAATCCTTCCTTTCTTTGTTTATTAATTTGTTTTCAAACTTAATAATTATTCGAATTTTCAATTTTATTAATTTATCGTTAAATTTGTTTTTGTAAATTTCTGTATCTGTCATCAAATCTTTTTTGCAAAATTAACAAATTTTTAGATGATTTTTCTTATGTGTCATCAAATTTGTATTGCAAATTTAACAACCTTAGATTTCAATCTTTGCGCACCAAATTTATTTTACAACCTACCAACCTCTTAAATTTGGGGGAATCGTTTTGGATAGTAAAATAGTGAGAAACTGTTTTAAAAAAAAAATTGAATAGACTATAGAGTTCAATTAATTTTAATATATTTTGCAAATAGTTTTAATATTTTGCTATTTTTTAAAATGTTCTTAATTTTTTTTTATTCATAAATTTTATTTTGCAAAATTTAAAACATTTAGATTTCCATCTTTCTTTACTTGTGATCAACTTTTTAAATTTCAATCTTAATTTATCTGTAGGTTGATGACTTCAGTGCTTAAAGTATGTTTTATATACTTATATTTACATCCAATGAAGCAATGTATTGGACTGTTTATTTCAAACACTTATTTTTATTGATATTTGTGACACATTTGCTTATGTAATCTCTTGTTGATTTAGAAGGTCAAAAGGGAATATATTTTTTTTCCTTGTTTTCTTTTCTTTCTTTTTTTTTTTTTTTTTTTTTGAAAGAAAAAAGGAACTTCTCTTTGATTTATGTAACGCCTTATATGTTTGAACATTATAAATTCAAACTAAAATATTAAATAGTAGGAAATTAATGAGAACTTCTAGGCACATATACATTTAATTTCTAAAAGATATTGTGTGTGTGTGTGTGTGTGAATTAATTTTTTTAAAAAAAATTCTGATGAACATGTTTTCCTCAAAAAAGAAGAAAAATGAAAAAACCCTTCTAAACTTCTAATGAATATGATCTTTTTAACCCTTTTCACAATTATAATTTTACTTTAAACTGCCTAAAATTGCTTTTCAAACAAAATCTTTTAAAAGGAACTTTTGTAATTTTTTAACCATCTTTGTTTTAATACAACAATTACAAAACGTGAGATCAAACTTCCTACCTTAATAACTAACCAATGATATAATTAATAGCAGTTCAGTTCAATCTAAGCACAGTTTAATTAGTCAAAACATAATTAACCTCCAAAGGTGTTCAAATTTTCAATGAGTTTTGAATTAAATATGTTTTAAACAAAACAAACAAATAAATAATCCCAGTATGTCTTAAGTTAAGGCTGTTGACATCTCAAGCCATATTTTAAAAGCTTCTGTCTGTTTTGAATTTAACAATTGCACTCGAGGGTCAAACCATCTAGGCAACCACCTTCGATAGGATAATTGAATTGATGTCTTATTCATTAAGTTGTGCTCGGTTTGAGTGCACTCAAAATTGGAAAACTCAAATATACAAACTGTAAAGCCTCTTACAGAATAATCTGAAAAGTCTCATCAATATATGGAAAATGGAAGATTTTCCTTGACATTCAAAAAGGAATAAAATTTCCAATATTTGGAACTTAATATATATTATATATGTTCAATGACAAAGCCTTAAAACTACTATTGTTACAACACGACCCACCTTCGCTTAGTCTAATCCTCAATAAAATCAAAGCAAAACAAGTGAAGTAGAAGATACAATAATAACAAAACCAACCAAAGTCCTCATTGGAGAAGGAAAAAGAAGAAAGAAAGAGGCGAAAAGAAAAACAAGGAAGAAATGAAATTAAAGATGCCATCCCCATGAAAGACCAAACTTAAATATTAGAACAGCACACACAATGGACCTGCTTACAATATAGGTGTAGGAGGAGGATATACAACAAATGGATGATTGGAACTAATTATGGATATAGAGAGACTTGCATGTGCCCAGCTTTGCTTGTTATTTCCATGGCGGAGATGGCGGTTGCTTATAGATGAAGTCTTGTGAGGATGATGCACCATAATTTAAATCGAGATTATGGAGCTGCTCCATCAACTGAGAACGTCTCTCCTTGAAGAAATCCAGCCGTGTCGTTAATTCTACCAATGTCGAGGAAGGCACTGTTGAATGTCTTGTGTAATCCAAAACCTGGAAACAAAGATTAAATTTCAATGTAGAAGATATTCCAGATCTAAGACATCTAGATTCAGCTTTTAAGCAATGGTCGTGTTGGGACGAGATAACAGATGTATTTACCTCTCCTGCTTTTGAAGTAGAAGGCAAAGACGCAGAATCAACAGCAAGTTCATCCACAGACATGCTAGTTGAAACCTCGGTGCTTTTTGAGTCACTTGGGCTTAATGAATCCACAAATAGCTTCCGTGGAGTTGGTTTACTACTATTGGCAGAACCTAATACTTGTCCTTTCATATTTCTCCAATCACTTCCCATCAAACCTTCCTGTGTGCCAAAAATAGAAACAGATTTCAGTTTAATTTATAAGATGAAGAAGGCTAAGGTCAAATAAATTGCGAAATTAATTGTTAAGACATTGTTCGGTAACCATTTGATTTGTGATTTTTAGTATTTAAAATTAAGACTATATGCATCCCTTCCATCCTCGTTATTTACTCTTCACCAATGATTTAAAAACAAAGCCCAAGTTTTGAAAACAAGAAAGGTACTTTCAAAAACCTGTTTTTGTCTTTGGAATATTGTTAATAACTCAATTCTTCCACTTAAAGAAATATGTAAACCACAATATTTATTGAGAGAAAATAGGCCTAGTTTTAAAAAATAAAAAACCAAAAATCAAATTGATACCAAACGAGTAATCCAAATGAATTAGAGCAACATCATACTCCAAAGTGGAAGTCAGAAGTAGAAATATATCGAAGCTATTATCTGCCTAGTGATAAAGCTAAACAACCAGCTACCTGATAGAACTCAGGAATGGAGATGAATTTTATTCAATGAAAATATCAGTTCATTACAAGTACACAGGATTGATAGATTAGCAATCTCTAAAAAGAAAGTAATTGGTAAAGAACAAAGAAAGAATCACCCTCCCTCACTGCCCTCCTATCTTTCAAGGATGTAGACAAATGATTAACAAAACTCTCATATCCACTCACGGACCTCCCTTTCACTATTTAAACCTCTCTTCCCTCCAATTAACTGTGGGTCCCAGCTCTAGCAACCACACTCCCCAAAACGAGTGCGCTCCTCTTATTTCCTCTTCTACTATACTGCCAAATGATTGGTGGCCTAACGCTACCTTAGTCTACCGACGAGATGGAAAGAGTAAATTCGAAATCTAAATGCTTTTGTGGTGGGCCGGTGGATACTTATATTACCTTGCTGAGTTTCCTTTTGGTCAAAATGCCCCTTTGGTTTTCTTACTTTGGGTTGCATTCTATTGCAGTCCATGTACTTTCAATTGTCCAAAACTTAGTTTCCACTTCCAATAAATTTAAATTTTTTCCTCATACTTTCAATAAATCTTATATTTAGTTCTCCAAAATTGAATTTTATCAACGTTGGTGACATAATAGTAATAATTTTCATTATTCAGAAAAACAACCGTAAGCACCATGTTTTTCAAAATTTTGTAGAGGGAATGCAAATACAAACTAACCTTTTCTTTTATTTTCTTAGGAAGAAATCAAAGATTAACTAATTGGAGGAGTAATTTAAAAATCTATTGTACAAAGATTAAATTTGGATATTAGAAAGTAGGGACTGAATAGAACAAAGCCCAAAATACAGAGACAGAACTACCTAAGGTCAAGGGGTAGAGTCGTAGAGATTATGCCTCCCTGCCAAGATGACTAAAGAACCTTTCCAATTGTGTCTTTTTTTTTTAACAAAAAACAGATATATTCATGAAACAAAAGGGAACAAACTAAGGGCAAGGGATAAGAGGGCCCTCAGCAAGAAAAATTAAAGAATAAGGGCCTTCCAATTGTTGAAAATCATAGAAAGGCTGTAATTATAAAAGTGTTTGGTGTAATTCGTACTCCACCAAGAAGCTATGTGTTGCAACACAGTCCAAAAAGAATCAAAAGAATTGTAGTTGTCTTCGAAAACTCTACTATTCCTCTCTTTCCAAATACACCACAAAAGGGAACGGGTAGCACAATTCCACAAGATGTTTCCTTTCGGACTATAACCTCTAATATTGAGCCCTTCCAACATCCAACTATCAACCTTACTAGGAAGACAAACCTTCAAATCAAAGATTCTAAACAGAGTGTTCCAAGCTTTCCAAGTAAAGATGCAATGCGAAAATAAGTGGTCCAAGGTCTCCTCTTCTTTGAAACAAAGGCAGCACATCGAAGGACTGAGCATGGTGTGCTGGAATTTTTTTTGAAGTTTCTCATGAGCGATGAGACTTCTATAGGCGAGCAACCATAAGAAGAATTTCACCTTTTTCGAGATTTTATTCTTCCATATGTGGCAAACCAAGGGAACAGCAATGGAGGATCTCTTGGTTAATTTAAGAAAAGTAGATTTCGTAATAAAGTTGTCATTAGCATTAAGATTCCATTTAAGACTAGCACAATCGTCTGATGGGGCCCAAGAATGAAGAATTTCCAGAATCGTGGCCACGTTGTCAAGATCATTATCAAGCACATTTCTTCTAAGACCCATATTCCAAGAATGACTAACACTACACCAACATCGGCCACAAAAGCATCCTCGTTCAACGACAAGGAGAACAAATTAAGGAATTTTTCTGCTAAAGGTTGCACGCCACACAAACTGTCCTTCCAAAATATGATTTTTGTTCTCTCTCCCAACAAAAAGGCCAAGAAATTAAAGAAAGTCTCCTTATGTTGCAAAATGCCACTCCAAAATCTATAAGATCTTCCTCTGTTCGGAGCTTTAGTAGACCAACCATTCTCCTCTAAGCTGTAGATGTCCACAATTAAACACCTTCATAAAGCATTGTCTTCCTTACTAAATCTCCAAAGTCATTTAGTGAGAAAAGCATTGTTCTTTTGTCTGAAAGAGCCAATCCCAAGACCACCATAACAGATCCGACGAGAGGTACAATCCCACTTGACAAGGTGGGCAGCCGAATTAGTAGACCCTCCTGTTCAAACAAAATTCCTGACCATCTTCTCCAATTTATTGATAAGACCAATCGGAGCTTGTGCAAGGGAAAACAAATTATAAGGAAGGCTGTTTAGAACCGATTGCACAAGAGTTGATCTGGCACCTTCGAAGAGAGACACATTCCTCCATCTGTTAATTTTATATATGAATTGCTCTTCAAGGGCGTTCCAGACCTCTTTCCTATTACGACCCCCTTCTATAGAGAAGCCCAGGTAGTTAAAGGGGAGATTATCCACCATACAACCCAAGGTATTAGCATAAGAAGCCAAATCGGCGTTGTTAAGGTTAATATTGATTACTGACGTTTTGGGACTATTAAGGGACAAACCAATTCCCAAAAGAAAGAGATTAAACACCCTCCACCAAGTCTCCAGATTTCATCCTCCCAAAAAGAAAAGAGAAGAGTATCATCCGTGTATTGAAGGTAGGTTAGATCACCGGACAAATTCTCAAAATGAAGGCCTCTTATGGTCTTTTTCTCATTACAATAGTGAATAAGGCAACTAAGGGTATCTCCCACAATCGTAAAAAGAAAAGGAGCAAGTGGATCTCCCCGACAGATGCCCCTTTTAGCAAAAATCTTTCCCCTAGGCCTACCGTTGACAAAGATCGAGAAGTTAGTCGTCAATAAGCATCCCCAAATCCATCTCCTCCATCTCTTACCAAAGCCTTTAAGCTTCATGGTCATATCAAGAAAAAACCAATTCACCTTATCATAGGCTTTCTACAGGTCGAGCTTCAAAAGAACACCTTTTCTGCCTTTTAAAGACCACTCATCATCAGCCTCCGAAGCAATCAAAATAGCAACAAGAACTTGTTTCCCCTCCACGAAAGCCATTTGAGTATCATTAATAATAGAGGGAAGGACTTCTTTAAGCCTTGTCACAAGCACCTTGGAAATAATTTTATACGAGGAGGTAATTAGGCTTATGGAACTGAAATCACTGACACGGGCCTTTTTCTTTTTGGGGATGAAGCAAAGAAAAGTTTTGTTACAGTTTTTAAAAAAATCTTGGAACACCCTTACTAAGTCAGATTTCATAATGTTCCATGATTTTTTATAAAACTCTCCAATCATACCATCTGGGTCGGGGGACTTGAGACAACTCATCTCAAAACAGCTTCCCTAATCTCTTTTTCACTAAAGGGGGCTTCAAGAGAGCTAGAAACCTGTAAGCTAAGGACTTTCCAATTGAGACCATCACACATGAACAAAAAAGAGGTCTTTGTGTCATACAAATTTGAAAAGAAGCTAAGGGTCTCATCCACAATCTCCTTCTTTGTGACAAGAGCTTGCCCATCAATGCTCATCAATGAAGAAATTAGACTTATTTTTACAGGACAAAACCCATCTGTGGAAGAAACTTGAATTCTCCTCTCCCTCACGAAGTCAATGGATTTTACATTTCTGAATCCAGATTTTTTGCTCCTTAACAACCAAATCAAGTAAAGCCCCACTGCAATCTTTTCTTTCTAAAGTATTCTCCAATTGTGTCTTTTTTTTCTCTTTTCCTTTTTTTTAAATCGTTGTTAATAGTCATTAAAAGACTAAAATAATATAGATAACAAATACACTCAGTACGTGGCTACGTCATTGACATCTATGGTTCAAAACAAAGGATGTTCTTTGCGATTGTTTGTTTTGATCGTTTTCTCTTGTATTGGCCAAGATCATTTTTGGGGCAGTTTGTTTGGATGTTTTTGTCTTTTATTAATTTGCTTTTAGTATAATTCTCTTGTACTTTAAGTATTAGTCTCTTTTTCTATTATTAATAAAGAGGCTTGTCTCCATTTAAAAAAAAAAAAAAGACTAGACAACCAAGCCCATAAATGGTTAGGCTTTTTATCCACTCATCAAAACAGCAACCCAGCGCATAAGAGCTAAATTGTTGTGCAATTAATTATGCAGTAGAGCAAGTGTAAACATCCAAAAAAAATTATTCCTTAAAAGGTAAAATATAAATGAAAATAAAAGATAAACTGAGCGCAACAACACGCAGGCATTGTCTAAGAAACACAGATGATGATATTCACTGGCTAACCAAAAAGAAAAAGGGTTTATTTAACAATGAAAGACAATGAACATGGAAGTAACATGACAAAAAGATACCTCATTCCTTTGTTTCCTTTCATGATTAACAAAAGCAAGTGTCGAGTCAAAATCTTGCTGAAGAAATCTCCTGCGGGAAGTAAGACTATTAGAAAGCACTTAACTTAGTGACATTTTAACTTATTCAACGCTACAAATTTATCAAAGGATTTAATGTCAATCATAGATATATGGTAAGACAATGGGCTTTCATTACGAAAAAATGTACAAGGACATACAAAAAGATAAATCCAAAAAGTATCCTCAACTCTTACGAAAAAGAATTCCAAACCAAAAGAATAATGCTAAACCGATAATTTCTTGTTCAAATACATTAAATGTCTAACAGATACACACCCATAAAGCAACATTAAATCTTACCACCTTCCAAGCCTCCTCTAAAGACCTCACCACTTCTCTAAAAGTTCAATTATTTCTCTGGATTCACACTCCCCACTAAATAGCAAAACAACAAACCTCCCACAAGATTCTCCCCTTATCAAGGGAGAGTTCATCAAGATCCTCTATTTTGCACGACTCTGAAAAACAGAAGCAGCAACTCCAGAGGGAATTAACTAACTGAAATCCTCCTCTACCATTCCACACGAGATGATTGAGATCCTCCTCTACCATCCACAAAGGATACACCATGGTGGATGCAAAACCAAAGTAGAATACTGCTAGATTTGATTCTCAATGTTTACTCTCCCATGACTAATCTCACAAGACAACTCACCTAACCCTACAATATTGGACATTAAAGAAACTCGTAGGATATTAAATCCTAGGTAGGTGACTTGGATTGAACCCATGATCTTTTACTTTTTTATCAAGATCATGCCCCCTATTTACTACTAAGTCAACCCATAAAGGTTATGTTTACTCTCCCTTGTAACTTGTTAGAAATAAAATGATCTTAGGGATTTTAACCTTCCACAAATAGAACACTAGTCAGCCAAATGGGAGAAAGGGAACAAAATATGAAAAAGGGTGATTGGAACCCATGACCTTTGATGAATTAGGATCCCAAGCTCATAAATCCCTTCTCAGAGATAAACCCTCAAATAAAAAATAATAGAAAGAAAACCCACCATCTCTATAGACTCTCAAGTAGTGAGAAGCCAACAAAAAAACCCAAATAGAGTGAGGGGGGCGACTAAGAAAGAGGCGAAAAAGAGGCAACCAACTGTGATAGACAATTGGTGGGTGGGATAACTTTGACCTCCTAAACTTCATGAATAGAAAACAAACTTTCATTAGTTCTCACTTGTGGAGAAACCATTGAACAGTTTCTTCCACCTGCCCTTTTGTGAGAAGTGAGCTTTTTCGTGGAAAGTTGGAATGTGGTATTTTGTGGGGGCTTTTGGAACGAGAGAAACAATTTAATCCTTAAAGGATGGGAGAGATCTCCAAATGATGTTTTGTCCCTTGTTAGATTTCATGTTTCTTTTTGGACTTTAGGTACGAAGTTATTTTATAAATAATCATTAGGTCTTATTTCTCATGATTGGAGCCCATTCTACTTTTCTTTTGTACTCCCTTAATTTTTTTCTCAATTTATTTTATGATGAAATATTTTTCTATAAAAAATACAATAATAATAATAACACTCTGGACTTTGGTAACAAAGTTATATTATAAATACTCATTAGGTCTTATTTCTCATGTTTGAAGCCCTTTTTTGTAGGCTTTTCTTTGTACTCCTTACATTTGTCTCAATCTTTCTCAATTCATTTTATGATGAAATATTTTTTAAGAACATATAATAAATAACAACAATAATATCAGAAACTCACAATTGGGAGCCATGATTCTGAACATGCTGATATCGGTCACATGCATCAGATAAAGAACCATAGTTGTGTTGGCGTTGCTGATTCAACTGGTGGTGGAGCTCAGCAACTTTCTGCTTTAACCGAGCCACATCTGCTTCAGCAAGAGCAATCTCCTCAAGCTCAGCCCTTGTCTTCACATCAGCATAATCATGCCTCATGAGAATGAATATGACCAATGGAGGTGAAAAAAGAAATTAAATGCCAAACATGAAGACAAACCTTCGAATCCATGCCCCGTGAATTATTAAATTGTCCAGAAGACATGCTTAGGCCAACTTCCAGAGCAGCTCTAAGATCTCTTTCTGCTTGCAATTGCTCTTGTAATCTTGAAACCTGCAAGGTCATTCAAACCCAAGAAATGTAATTTAAAAAACGAATATGCATTTGTTAGATACCTAGATTAGTATAGGGTTAGGGGTGCAAGGGTAATTGAATGAGATAGGAAGTTACTAGTAGTTATTGTCTAAAGGTGGGTACTAGTAGCTATTGTGTAAGTGTGGTTACTAGGATGGTTACAACTTGTTATAAATAGAGGGAGGGTAAGTGAGAGGAGGAAGGATCAGTTATTTTCGTGTGTAGGCTGTGCATCCTTGAGAGGAGTACAGAGTGGATTGTTCTAGCTTTCTTACTGTATTTTGTGTGTGTAATTTCCAGATTGATAAACTATCAATCTGTAACTTCTTTTACCAAATTGAATAAAGAACAACTATACTAATGTTCTATCAGCATTTTTGTCTATGTTGCCTTGTTATAAAAAAAAATGAGAAAATGGTACTATATCCTCATAAATAACTTCCAAGCCCACTCCCATCACCAAACCAAATCTCACATACTAATAGTCGCAAACATTTTCTAAAAGTAATTTGAAAGAACGGTTTTATATATTTAAATATAGCTCCTCTCCTAAACTATACCAAGGATTTATTAGAAAAATAAAGTTCAAGTAACAAGCATTCGCCACCCTGAAACGTACATCTTGTTCAAGTGCCAACCGTCGTTCATGCAAAGCTTGTTTCCTTCTTTCCAAGCTGGCTTGTAAAATTGCATTGCCTCTAGCCTACACAATATGGATATTCAGTAAATACTCTAATCAACCACTGGATCTTTGGATAACAAAATTAGAGAGGTTGACTACCTCCTTCGCAATCCTTTGTTGCAGGTCATTTTTTGTCATCTCAAGCCTCTGAATAGCAAGCCTACAAAAATAGTTGAAATTTATCTTCAGGGAATAGTTTTAGTTCATGGTGAAGTAACATTCGGAAGGGGAGAAGAAAGACCCATGGAACCAACCAAGAAGTAAAAATATTCTAGAAAAAAATACAAAAAAGATGCAATTTGTAAAAAACAAGCCACTTTGGTTATCGACAGAGTTAGCTTTGCATTGTTGCAAAAAGTCAATTAATGAAACTTTGTGCAGTTATCGTGATGAATGTAGAGGAGATATTGTAACCTCAACTGGACCTTCAATTGCCCAATTGTCTCTTGGTGTAGACCAAGAGAGATATTAACCAATTCAAAATTACTCTAACCAACAGACCAGAATCCCAACTAATCAACATATAAATAACGGCCAATCCACTTGAAAAACCTTCAAACAGCAAAACAAATAAAACAACCAAATAAAATAAGAGATTTGTCAGAAAATACAATAAAGTTGTTAAATAACTGATAGACCAAAAGGCTTAAGCTGATGGATAAAGGTAAATTTAACATTCTCCCTCACTTGTGGACTTGAAATATGTGGAAGATCCAACAAGTGGAATCATAATTGGTAAGGAAATAGCATTCTAGGGATAAGAACACACGACCTCCTAGACCACGTCCTAGACCACTTGCTTTGATACCATAAAGACACGTTTGTTTCTTCTTATATTTTATGCAAAGATACAACCCTCAGTTTTAAAAGGGGAAAATCATAGAAGGAAAAATGAATAACAATAATCATTCTTCCAGATCATTAGTAGCCATCTTCTACAAATCGTGTTTTGCAGCCATCATTGAAAGACTCTTTGTCTACACCATTGTATCGCCGTAGTTTATTCCATGTTTGTTTATAGTTTTTTGGCTTTACAGCACATGCTGACCATACTCTAGAAAGACTTTATTTTGTATCTTAGGACTATTTTTGTTTGGATATGATGATAGCGCTAAGAGAGAGTCAACTTAGTTGAGATGTCCAGATGTGCCTGTTGATCCTATGGTCTCGTTATTGCTTATCTCTTTGTGTAAACCTTTTATACTTTGAGCTTATTCTTATTATCAATAAAGAGGTTGGTTTCCTTTTCAAGAAAATAACAATAATCATTCTTTCTCATCTTGTCATCTAATAATTTTCTGTTTCATTTTAGCCAAAAGTCCAAAAGGTGGAAATTACAAAACAAGTCATACACACCTTTTAACATGCCAAACCTCATTCTTCCATAACAATAACATAATTTATCCATCTTCAGTATGAAGAAAACGTAAAACATGTGATGAATTTAAGCAGCCAATTAACTTCATCATAGAACTTATTTGACGAGCTAATATGCAAAAAAAAAAAATCAGATTGAGCTCATACAGATCGTAAGACACAAACAGATTTCATATATGAAGGAAAAAGCCATTGAAATCTTACTCTTCTTCTCCAGAAGAATCTACCGACTCAATAGAGGGCGTCTTTCTGGCCTGCATCAAGTAAAATCAAGAAGATCAAGTTTTAATTTAACAAGCAAAGAAATTTTAACATTCAGTTCAAACTATAGCACAACAGTGCCTGTATTAATAATAACACTGGTAAGTATTAAGGATCCTTTTTTATGAGATTGCCTGCATCAATGATTAAATATCACAACAAATAATCTTTGTCCTAGCAGTATTATTTGCTTCCTTTTTTCTTTCTTTCTTTTATATGAAAAATCAAGCTTTTATCAAGAACAATAAAAGAATAACATCTGTTTATTTGTTTTTTTAACTACGTGGTTCTAGGTGGGAAGCAGCACCTCAACAAAACCTAATCATATAAGGATACCGCACATGTCTCCACATTATATCTCAAAAAACTCGAAGGGAGATTCTAACCTAAGACCTCAGCATTTGTATGTCAAATCCTTAAAATCCTCAACCTCCCCAGTAGGTGAGGAATCTCTCTATTGTCACATTCCATATGGCAGTTGGCTACTGATGCGTTCAGGACTCCTTGAGCACAGAATCTAATCGTCCTTCCCAAAAGAAGTGAGCAAGGACATCCAGAAGCATCATTTGAACCAAAAAGTTGTCTTTTTTTTTCCTTGGACAACGATTCATGATGGTTCAAACGCATGGATCGTGTAGTATTGTTGTGGCAAGTGCTTAAAGGGCTCATTGAGGACTCTCTTCCAGGCCGTTTGTACTTCATCAAACGGGTAAGATATTAGCACCACCTTTTCATGAGCTTCCCTTAATGTCAAGCCTATGGAGAGCCTTTGCTATTTTTACACCTCTTGGCTTTCTATCGTAGCTTCTTGGAATCTGGCTTAAAAGAGATTTGTAATTCCTTCACTATGTCTTCTTCCCACTAGAGAGTAGAGAGATTCTGTTACACACATTGAAGTTGGGAAGCCTTCCCTACCGTCTGTATATTTTCATCCTTTCAATGAACATAGATCTCCTTCACTGTGTTTTCTTCCAACTAGAAAGAGAGAGAGCTCTGTGAGGGATTCCTGAAGGATAGTCTTAGAGACATAACCGTTTTGTGCAAATGTCAAAAGCCTGAGGTTGAACCTATAAAAATGAAAGATGGAAGATACACATCTTTTTGGTTTGACAACTGGATTGGGGATGATGCCCCCTCAGCAAGAGTTTTTCTAAGCTTCTCACCACTGCAGAGTTCAAAAAAGCTTCAAACACAGCTTTTGTGTTTCGACTACACAATTGGAGAAGGGTAGATACAGAAGTACAGAAACCCATAGGGGCAATAAAACCTACCAAACTACTAGGCTATTTTAAAGAGGATACGGAAGGAGTTTGATTGTTGTTATAAGTATAAGCAGATGGAAAGTGGTAGTTCTCTAATGACAGACATTCTAAAATGTTAAGCCTTCCACTAATTATAGTTTTTGTGATCTAAAGGTTAACTGCAGAAATTTTTTGTAGCTACTTTGCAGAATTTCCTCTTTTACAATTTATATATATATACAAATATTATACATACATACATACACACACATATATATAGTAGATTCACTTCCAGTTCTAGTCTAATATTCTTCAACTGAAAAAAAGAAAACTTACACTGCTCCTTCCCCAAAAAGTTGATCTCTTAGCATTAATATTAGAGCTTGAAACTTTACCAACTGGCTTCCCAGAACTTGACTCATTTCCAGGATCCATTGAATTTAAAATTTCCCCCATTGATCGGTAAGATTCGCCAGCAAGTGAGATATTTGGAGTTTCCACCTCAGTCAAAGAATTTACATTTCCTTTTTTTTGTTTGCTTAGGTCCCCAATCGGTTGAACATTGGTCTCAGAGTTCTTATGATGATCAAGACACGAATTTGAACTCTGAGCTAAATCATGGTTCTCTCTTGGGGATCCAACATCCGAATCATCTCCTCCAAAAGCCTGTTCATGCACAGAAATTAGAGCATGTTAATTAGCATTTCATTCATCAACAAGCACGGTTATTCAAGCCTCAAGGAAGAGAAACAAATAGTCCTGAAAAGAACAGCACAAAGTTCCATCAATTTTATATCTTGTGTGAACTCAAAATTAATAGATGATAAGTACAGTAACTCATACAGGCTTTCACTCTTGTTCCATTTTTATCGGACGTCCCTGAAGGGACAATACAGGTCTTTCACTAGAGAGGGTAATAGGCATCTGAGGATAGAACTGAAGCAGTGAATTAACTTGTGGAAACGCAAAGCTATCAAGATCTTACATTATTGAAGGCTATAAAGCTGGCTAATAAATCATCGACAAAAAGAGCTCAATAAGAATCCCTAAACTTCAAAAAAACCATTCTCTAGTTACAATTAGAGAAATTCAACTTCCTTCTTCCTATCATTAAGTGTACAAAATGAAGCTTCACCAATAAGATTGCTTTTTGTTTTTTATAAGAGTTTAACGAATAGGATTGTTGATTGTAGCAAGAGTTCCATTCTCTAACATTGTTTTTTATAGGAAACAAAAAAGAGGTCATCGACTTTTTTTTCTTTTAACAAGGAACAGCATCACAGTGATATAATCAAAAGGATTAAATGTTCAAGAGATACAAACTCTTCGAAATCAGATTTTAAAAACATTTAGTAACAAAGAAGAAGAAAGAAAATGAAAAAACATAATGAAAAATTTTGAAGATCAGAAATCCAACCAAGAAAAAAGATAGAAATTAGGATAGTTGATTGCTAAATAAATGCTATAAATTTCAAGTAAATGTTTTTTTTTCCTCAATTTAACATATGATGGCTTCCTACAAATCTCTGCCTCCAGACCAAGGAGATTTTGAATTTCGCTTGGTTTTATTTCCAAACCTTTATAAGATCAATAATATGCCTCTGTTTCTGAAAAATTAAATAAATAAATAAAAATTCAGTAAAATTTAACCAACAAAAATGCAGTGTTTCAAAAGTAATGAACGAGGAGAAAGATAGTGCATGCTCCATGCATATGCATTACACACGCACACACTGAGAACCTTATAGTCATAAAGATCACTTCCAGCATAGCCACTACTTTCACTCAATTTCCCACTAAGCACACGCTCGGGATCATCATCTGTGTCTGGATCAACCCCATTTTCCACATTGTGATAGCCATTTCCTTTCACATCAAGATTTTCATCATCAGTGGAGTCATCACTTCCACTATTTTCTATCTGAGAATCAGCTGAAATTGAGCATCTGTGTAGATTCTCATCCTGGAAATAAATCAAAAAAATAAAAGGGATTCATAATCATAGAACAAAAAAGTTTGAAATGCAATTAATAGATAATTAGACTGTTTTTCAATATTGTTATCCAACTACTAACATGTTTGTTTTCCCTCTACTAGAACAAAAAGATTATATGTTGAAGATTCTTTCTTTTAAAGATGAACTCTATATGGAAGGATATACCAGCGTGGAATACAGTCCATCCCACAAGGAACTGAAACAAAAGGAGAGAATGCAAAAAAGAGAGAAGAAAAAAAGTGGAGAGCATCTTCCAACTTGGCTGAAATCATTTCATACAAAGAGAATAAAGCTCAAAACTAATACGCAGTCCTCTATCGTTAAGAAAATGCTTAGAAGGCAAATATCTTACATCAAAAATATTCTCAAACTCCTCCAAAAGTGTTGTAACAATTGCTTGGGCATTATTCGCCGCATTGGCAGCAGCTAGCAACTGGGCAGAGTTATCACCGCTTACATCAAACTCATCTTCCAACTCACATTCACCAGCTAATAAAGGCCGTAACAGCAAAGGTGCCATGCAAGCAGCAACAGCAGATGGAGTCATCCGATTCTCGTGAGCATGAGAAGAGATGGTATGCATCATCTTTAAAACTCTGGCAAGAGAATGAAAACATCAAATTGACATATTGGGAAATGCAGCAAACATAGGAAGTTGCAAAATTTGCAGCACTATTTAAAGATAGATGATTCAAGTGAGCGTAACAAAGTACCAAGAACACAGAAAGCTTACAGCAAAAGAAATAAATAACTAAATTTAAATGGAAAAACAAATTTTGATTGAGAAAAAATTAAAGAAAAAAAATACCTAATTAGTAATTAGTACATGTATATATACTAAGCCCAAATTAGAGAAACAAGATGATTCCAAGCAAGAAACAAACCATAAGCGAAATATCATTCTTACAAAGGCAAACCTCCTCTGCAAGTGCTGGAGCTATCATAAAATGCAAGAATGTTATAAATTTTAATTCTAGAATGCATAGCATAAGATCAACCGTCTACAAAGTACTGTTATTAACTGTGATCTTTAACTTCGCAGGATGAAGAAAAACAAAATCAAAACCAAGAGAAAATATAAAATAAATAATCAAAATTACAAATGCTAATAAGGATGATGTGGGACAAGAAAAAATGCAGAAACAGGGAAAAGGGATCAATGAAGACATTTTGAGTTGAGACCTGAGAGAGATCAGTTGCTAAATAAGACGTGTACTAGAGCATTTAAATGTTTAGACATTATAATATTAACTTAAAATTCACACCAACCTAAAACATACATTCATTTCAGGTTTTACAAACTGAATACATAAACGTCTTTTAAGGCAACTGTTCTATTCTATTCTTAAATTACCAGTTTCCGATACTACGTACCAAATGCCCATTAGACACTTGCCATAAATTAAGATTACAATGACTAAAGAGAATGAGATGATCGGCCAATTGGTAGACCAATCCATGAAAGCCTTTCCTTCATCAGTACTATTTGCAATACGATTTTTTTTTATAAACACTTTTTGCAATATGAATATGTCACAATAAAAGATACAAAAAATTAATTAGAAAGAAGTGCAATTACAGATTAACATCTAACCTTTGTAATAAACGCCGGTTTGGTTCAGGAAAAGTCTCCAAAATAGATGATCGCATGGCATTAATCCTTGCCTCTTTTCGATCAATTTCTTAAACAATAAAAACAATAATTCAAATGATCAATCCCAATACATTTACATTTTATGGAAAAAATTAAAAATAAATAAATAAGCCAAAAAGTGATCATCCCTGATTTAAGATGATTTGTTATATCATCCTCTGCTTTAAATGATGAATTCTCTCGCATTCTATCCACAACCTATAATTAGCTCCACCAGATTTCTCTTTCACACACGTAAAGTTTTAAAGAATTATAATGGGGTTAGCAAACTTACTATAAGCTTCAAGCAATGCAGTGCAGCACGAAGCTGGGACTGGTGATGATGGAAGCTCTCTTAGAATGTGCTACATTTCAAATCACTCATTAAGGAGTTGAAATTGTACATATATATTAAATATTAAGATATCGTTGAAATAGTAAAGGAAAGTACCTTGATACAATCACCAATTACATGAGCATCCTCATCAGAACCAAACTCTGTCTTGCCTGGAAGAGACAAAGCAAATTAGGGCATGTGTTCCAATTTGACATGCATCTATTTGATAGCAAATGGATCATCTGCATAATTGTTGGTCTACTTATTCTCTCCCTCATTAATTAGAAACAATTAGACAATACCTTGTTCATATTCTTGTACTCTACGGTCTACCTCTTCAACATCTGCAGATTGCCGCAAAATCCCTTCTACCTTAGTGCCTGAAAAGAAGTTCAAAGTAATAAAGTTGATTTGACAATATGTCAACATACCAAGTGTTAAATCACCAATCAACCAAAAAACTTAGATGGATGAATTACAGTAAATTTAATAATATTACCACTTTAACGCTCCCTCTCGCTTGTTGGCATGAAAATTTGTAGAAGAACCAACAAAAGGAAATGACATAATAGAATTCGAACACAATACCTCCTACTCTTGTACCATGTTAAATTACCAATCAACCCAAAAGTTTAAGTTGACGGGTTATGGTAAATTTAGTTATATCAATACTTTTAACCCCAAGTTTGCATGTCTGCATCATAATCGGCCAAGAGTATCTCATTCTATAACTTATTGCAACTCCAATTCTCCATGCCTTGTTTTGTATCTCATTTTATAATTTATTGTTTGGTTTGCCTGAAAATTGTTAAATAAATCAAAAGTGATGTGTGTTTAAATACACAGTCCTAACTCATCAAATTCATCTGGTTATTTGAAAATGAGTCTTTGACTTGTTTCCTTATGAAGTTAACATCGCTGACTTTCTTCTTTGTAGCCCCTCGTCCTCTTTGGTGCTGGCCCACGTTGATGTATTTTGTGCAGTAGGCCTCTTGATATTGTCTCGGTCATATTTTTGTTGTTAGTCTATAGCTATGAGAATATTGGTGCAGCATTTGAAGTTCTTTGCAACTAATCCATTCTCATGCCTCTTTAGGGAATTGACACCTCTAACTTTTTTCATGGGGCGATATTGACCAAACATTCATCAAATCTCTATGGAGTTCCAGAGGTATTGAATGGACTTCCTTGGATGCTATTAGATCCTCAGGTGATCTTATTATCATCTGGAAGGCAGCATCCTTCTCGGTCTCATCTATAACCAAAGATGCTAACAGTCCTTTTCTCTATAGCTGATGGATTCAATTTTTGGTTAATAGGTGTTTACAAACCATCTACTGATTTTGAAAAGAATTTTTTCATCCAAGAACTCCATGATCTCTTCAGCCTGGTGGATGAAAACTGGTTTATTGGTGGAGATTTCAACTTCATCAGATGGCCTCAGAAAAATTCCAACTCTTGTAGACCTACTATATAGATGTCTGCCTTCAATTCTTTCATAGAACAGAGGGATCTTATTGATTTGCCCCTTTCAAATGACAGTTATACTTAAACCTGGACAGACTTTAGAAATCTACCTACTCATACCAAGATTGATAGATTCCTGTGCACAGAAACTGTGCCAAACAAATTTAGTGATGTGATGCTTTTGTTAAAAGGCTTGAGCGTCCCACATCAGATCACTTCCCCCTTCTCCTTACACTTGGTAAACAACAATGGGGCCCATCAATTTTTAGGTTTGAAAACATGTGGATCGGTTGTAATAGTTATCTTCCTTTTGTTGAAGATTGGTGGTCTTACTAGCCACAGGTTCATTAAAAAGCTTGAAGGGATGAAATTTGCTATCAAGGAATTGAATCAACAGATTTTCGGAATATTACATCTCAACGAGACTCAATGATGAAGAAACTGTCCCTTATTGTTTCAAAGTTTGAGAAGGATCCTTCACTGACACACGCATTGATAGAAGAAATTCTATCAAAGAGCAGCTTCTCTCCATCAGTGCTAATGAGGAAATGTGATAGACAGAAATGTAAATCCATTTGATTTCTGAAAGGTGATAATAACACATCCTTCTTCGACAAATTTGCTGCTGCCAAAAGAAAAGAAAAAGCTGCATAACAGAAATCCTAGGCATCAGTTTACTCCAAGACATGTTCATTGAAGCTGAATTTATTTCTTTCTACAAAAACTTGTTCACCAAAAGGAATGGGAAAGATTCTTGCCTCATCCGAGCGCATGAGTCCACACCGAACAGAATTACCTCCTTGAAGCTCCTTTCGCCGAGGCTGAGATTTTGCTCTCAGATAGCTTCAAATATTTCCTTTTATCAATAAGATTGTCTCTTATCCAAGAAAAAAAATCTTCATGGGTTCTTTTGATGCTCAGCCCACATTGGTGTGCTGAGCCAATAATTCACAAAGGATTCCATTCAGATTTTCCCAGTTGTTCTTTTACTGTAAACATTCAGATATTCTCGGATCTTCTTTTGCTATAAACATTTGGTTGAACTATCGGAGTTACTTTGGAATGATTTGGAATTTTCCTTTTTGAGGGAACCTTTAGAATCATTTAGGTTCTGTGTAAGGACCCTGATGGAAAAGGTTCCACACTATCCTTTACGTAAGATTGGGAAACTTCTGTGACAGGAAAATTTCTTTACCATTTTTTGGAGTATCTAGCTCAACAAAATAGGAGGTTTTCTATGGTGTGAACATGGGAAGTGGTTTAGAGTACTTATTTACTATAATGTTTTCCATAAGGTCAAAAGAGAAAAGGATAAAAGTGAAATGGCTTTTCAGGACTATGTTCAGCATTTTCACCATTGGTGTGTAATAGTATGCAAAAATAAGGTGTGAGACGATGATTTTGGAGTCGGTTCTGAATTTTAGACTCATTGTTGGCCAAGAGCAACAAAATTGTCCAAATAGCTGAATAGCTCAATCTTGATTCTAGATGGGCATGAAATTATAGCACCAAATGATGTTTTACTTTTATCAAAGCATTTTGAGATGCTAGAGTACTAAAACTCAAACCATTGCTGTTAATAATCAGAAACAAGGGCAGCTAAATCATTATTACAAGAACGTTTGAATTCCTTACAACTTGATATAACAAATCTATAAATAAAAATAAAATAATAAAAATTCAAAAGAAACCAACTGAGAATAGCACGGATTTCATTATAATTTCAACAGCCCCTTACCGAATGTTTCAAGAAACCGAAGTGCCTTCTCAAGGAAAGATGGACCTCCATCAATATCTTCCAATGCAAGTAAAATAGGTCTTCCCACCACCAAAGATTTAACAGGACGCTTATCCCTCCCTGGTTATAATTAATGGAACATTGATAGATCAAGCAAGCAAGTATAACACGCATATACCTACCCCAAGCATTTGAAAAGGAATCAACCATCATAATGAACAGGTAATTGCAAGATGAAGCAGAATACAAACATGGATGGAAAGAGCTGTCAATTTTGTCATTAGTGTCGCTTCGAAAAATCCCATTATGTCCCATGATAAGGGCAGCACTTGGTGCTTGTGCAAGGGCTTGTTCGAGTGCAGTTTTCCATTCAAACAGATCATCTGAGGTTTCGGCCTTTTCATGTGTGAGGCACAGGAACAAAAAGACCAGATTAATAAAAACTTCTAGGAAACAAAATATTCTTTGCAGATATGATATGGCCTAATTAGAGTACCTTGAGAGTGAAAGCTCGTCCATCACGACCATCAGGAAACAATACAGTCAAGAGCTTCTTATCCTCTCTAACAACAACACTACATGAACCAAGTTGCATGCTTAAGTTCAACCATAGCTAATAAAATTTGAAATTCACATTCATATAGAACAACTTACCTCCCTGAATTATTCAAGTCTATGCCCCCCAAAGTAAGATTTACTTCACCCCCTCTTTGAGGAAGTGCACTCTAAATAGAAAATAAGAAAAGATATTTCAGTTGATATAAATCCATCATGCTACATCGTTGTCAACATTTGAAGTTAATGCAGCTAACAAGTGAATGAATCTTATACAAGCATCAACATTTATCGGAGCAGTCAATGAACACTTGATTCATCAGGAAACAAAAAAACTAAATAACAAAGGGGGGAGATGTTAAGCAAAAATATGCAGAATGTTGCTCGAAGGGCCATCCAAAGTACAAAATAGAAAATCTTCAGAAGATTACCAAGTCCAAACCCACCATTGTCTCAAGGAAAAGAAACTGTGTATCCTCTTAAAGAGGTGTCTAGATTTCTCTTCATCGGTTTGAAGATCCTCTTTTCTTTCCCGATTTAATCCCATTTTTAATAGTAGGAGGAAGTTGGACATGTAATGGAGTGGGATTCCAGATGAGATCAACTACTTAACCATCTCTGTAGGGCGATCACTCCATTTAATTGGTTTTTCCAAGGTCTTTTCCCAAGCAAATGTCTATAATTTAGAAGAGCTATAGTTTCCACCTGAAGGGGCCATCCAACTGGGTCACAGGCTATGACTAACAACACAATCAAGAAAAGCAATCAATTCTCTAGTTCTTTGTTCTCTCAATCTGATACCCATTGGTAAAGATTTCACAACATCCATCTTCAGAAACTAAGGCAACTTGAAAGGTCCTCAAACTATGAAAGAGTTGTACTATTGGTTGCCTACGAGAAAATTGCATTGTGTTTATCTTTCAATCATCCAACTTCAAACATTAATTGCAAGAAATCTTTATCTTTTTGTTTTGTTTTGTTTTGTTTGAATAAGAAACCATTTCATTGATCAATTAAATATGCAAAAAGAACAAAATGAGGCCATAAACGGGATAATAAAAGATTCCTCCAATTAGATACAAGAAAATTAAAATTGTAACTAGAGGAGCTGTAAATTTTTACACCAAACAAGAGCATTGGTCATGTTTATTACCAAACTGATGGAGCTGAAATCTCTAACTGCACAAACTGGCATACCAAAATTATTACCTTATTACATGATCATGCAATAATTCATAATGTTTCTCTAACCCAAAACATACCCTATCATGATCATCGAAAATACAATAGATGAAAAGGAACAAGGCATAGAATGATTATCCAAAATACCAAAACAATAAATAAAATTAGAAGGAAGAAAGAAAGAAAGAAAGAATGAGAAAATTTTAACTATACTAACAGGATCGTTTTTAAAGAATACTAGGGAAGTGCGTGTAAGGATGAACCAGCGCTTCTTCCAAGATTTCCAGCCTAGTCCTGAACAAATATAAGAACATTAGCAAAAACACTGAGAATGACGTTAGACCCTTTCCAAGAGAAATAAACAAGCAAGTTTAGCATCATAGCATAGGTATTAGAGGAAAATTTTCAAAAATATACTTAGAGAACAAATGAATGAGCTATCTATGCAAAACAAACCCTATTTTTGAAAACGTGAGCATTAGCACAAGTTCAATAACGAAAATTTTCAGAGGTTTAAAATCAAGAGAAACTTGGTGTAAGATACGGTAGGTCGAAATGCTAGCATGTGTCCCAAGATTGAGTTTGAAGCACCATGTGGATTATTTCACCGAAGAGGATCATAATAGCTAAACATTCTAACCATTGGCTTACCATAGCCTGGAGGAAAACTCAACACAATTAAGAATAAGATATAAAAGCAAAATCCATAAATGCAAAAAATAAGTTCATATTTTTGCCAATTGGGAAATTTTTGTGTGATCCCCTTGGCTTGATGGTGACCACTCATCTACCCCTTTGGTATTCCTCATTGATAATGAATTTCATGTTGCTTGCTCAAAAAAAAGATGGATAGAAAATAGTAGTAAGAGATAATCAAAGGATGACACCACACCCTAACAAATTATTCAAAAGTCTGATTATATATTTAACAAAAAGAAATTATAAATGAAACAGTAAACAGGAAACATAAATTTTAATTCATGGTTTAACTTCGTTTACAATGGTGCACAAAGAAAAAATGTCTCAAATAGTCGCTTATTTGTACAGTTGACAGTCACATCTTGTACATGATTATAATAACTCTCAAGAAGCCCTAGTGAAACTAAAATTTTCAAGTGATGGTGAAGAAAAGGAGCTCCAACCTTTGGATGATATAAAAAGCGGGCCACTCTTGAAAACCTGTCAGATAGATGCATAGTTTAGAAATAAAGCTGAATAATGGGTGCTATACTACACCAATTTTGCAGGGCACTGAATCAATCAAATGGAAGAAATAATGCTTAAACATGAAGCTGCATCTTTCCCATGATTTTGTCATTGAATCTTTCACAAGTATAACGTTATCAAGCAGTGTGCATTGAAAACTCATTGGTATCTAACATTACCAAAATCTATATTTCTTTCCAAAAAGCATAACTTAGATGAAAATGAATAAGAAGTCTACACAATGGCTCATTAGCAAAGTCTTAAATACGAATCCAGCCATTAACTTAATGCCTTTTTTCAGTAATTACCAGTTAGGTTTTATTCTCCTAGATTGAAGTTTGTTTCTTAGTTGGTATTGGGACTCCTTTTGTGGGGGAGGTTTTCTCCCTATCTGCTTGAATATTCTTGCACTTTTCCTAATGAAAGCTAGGTTTCCTATTTATTCAATTGCATCTTTTGAATTTGAAAGCTTGGTTTATTCCAAGTAGGTCAAATTCGATTCGAAGTGAGAGCCAAATAAATCTTCATGATTATTATTGAAACTGAGACTCAAATAGATGTGACATTGTCTCAGTTTCAATAATAATAAAATAAAATCAATTTCTATGTCACATCTTTTCGTGGGCTTGCCTTTTCCTTTCTTTTCTTTTTCCTCATTGAAAGTCGTTTCTTATCCCAGAAAAAAAAAACCTATGGCTAAAACAAGTTCAGAGGGTGTAGGGGAAGATAAAATATCAAGCATCAGCCCACTTTAAGCCAAAGGAGCTGATAGAAGTTTATGCTAAATATATGTTTATAAAGGTGTCAATTTTCCCCAAACATGGCGAATTCACATTTCTAACGGGGGTGGCAACAATCCACCCCATTTTGATTTATGGAGATGGGAAGTGGGAAAAGAGATTGCAAGTCCCATCTTTCTATGCCTTTTGATTTTTCAATATTCTGCCACCTTCTCAATAGGACCAAGGAAATAGCATTGGTTTTAGTAAGATCATAACAATTTCCCTTTTGATTCTGGCTTCTCTAGCCCTTCAGTTTTTTTTTTTCCTTGTTCGCTTTTTTGTTGATAGAAAACCAATTACCATTGACAAAAGAAATGAAAGAATACAGGACCACAAAAAAAACTAAGCCCTCAAAAAGAAGCACCCTCGAAGAAGAGTTTCAAATCTAACAAAATAAGACCTAAGGAATAATTGCAAGAAGAGCTCATCACAAACATCCACAGAGAGGTGTTAAAATTAGCCAAGGACCAAACATCGAAAGGTCGTCTCGCCCCCCCTCAAAAGATTCTACAATTTCTCACCTCAAGTAGCCCACATCAATGCACACACTTCGATCTTCCATAAAAAGCCCCCTTCCTTCCAAGTGATGAATGGATGAGGAACTCCTTGATCAAAACACTAAAGTCTCCACAACGGCCTAGCTGTTGGTCAAACAGTTCAAAGAAGTTGTTCCAAACCAAAGTGCAATTGCGGAGTAAGCCAAATCTTTCTCTACCCTCTGACAAAGAATACAACAAAAAGGCCCAACCAAGGGCATCTTCCTCAAGAGTTTATCTACGGTATTAACTTTTTCTATGAATAACCTGCATATAAAGATTTATAACCTTCTTTTGAAATTTTCACCTTCCAAAGAGCAAAAAAAAAAAAATTGACTCTCGGAAGGGAGAGGGATCCAATAATTACTTTATTTTTCCAATCAGAGCAACAAAGAGTTGAATCTTAGTGGATCGCGGCAACAAGGCCACTTCATCACTTAAAATACCCTCTCAAGTATTTTCAATCAAAATTGTGCTTTCCATAAAAAAAAATTATAAAAGAAATACTCTATCACGTATTTAAGTCATTTGCAAAGGAATCTATCCATCGCTCGGTGGAAATTACGTTACAAGGCAGCCCTCACGACTCATTCATCCGAGCGCTTAGCCAACAACCACGTGCCTTTGGGGGGTCTAGTAAATACTTAAAGAAAAAATTACAAGAAAACCCTTAGAAGGTTTAGTACTCCAACAACAACAATCATTTCTCCCTTGCCCAACCATAACATTCCCCAATAAAAAAATGAATCTCGTCAATCTTTCAAGTCTTCGTTCACTGAAGTAAATTCGGATCTTTTGGAAGTTTCCAGCTCTCTAATCCAAGCTACCGGTTGCATTACCAAGCGAGGTACTTTGAACTCTCATCAAGAGTGCGAGCGAAATCCAAGCAAGGTGCAATATGGGATTGTTAATCCAGAAGAAGCTGACAGTCTTGATGCTCAAGAAGCTCTTGAATTAGATGTTGAATCAGTTCCAAGTGTAAGTAGTGAGGAATTAGAAGTGTTTAATGCAGAGGAAGAGGATGAAGATTCTGAGATTTTGGAGAACATAATCAGTGATGTCCGTGGCTTGTTTGTGGAGAAAGGTTTAGAAAAAGAACAACCCTCTCACCAGAAATTCAGTAAAGAAATACCAAAGCACTTGCATGACTTCATTGAAGCTTGTGGTATTTCTTTCATTTGAGTTCTTTAAACTTTTTCTCCAGCATTGTAATTAGTCTTGGATGAGAGAGTGCATTGAAAGTCCTTCTGGAATTAAAGGGAGTTAGGAGTTTTAAAAAAAAATGGTAGTTAGGAAGAAGATAAAGAAGATCACCCCGGTTTTGGTTTAGCTACAAATATCAAAAAGTAAAGTTTTATTCCAAATTCCTCAATTCCTTGCGAAGATCTTTTGCTCTTTTGTTGCTTATGAACCACTTGTAAAAAGACTTATGGATCACATTTGAATATGGACTATATGATCCTATAGAAACGATGTATTTGACTAGAACTTTTTTCTTTATCAAAGTTCATTGTGGAGCCTTAATCTTTTGGAGGTAATTAAGTTCGGCAAGACGATTTCCAGCAATCAGTATGACTTGGAAAGAAGAAGATGTTTAGCTGTTTATCAGAAAGCAGCTTCCTGGAATTTCGTTTTTGGTCGCTGTTTATCCCCTTCAGTCTGCATTTATGCTCTGCCGCTGGTGACTCCTTGCAGCTCCTGTTTGTTTTTTCTCAATTGTTTTGTATTATTGTCAAAATTGTGCTTGGGAAGATTCCAGAGATATTTTCAGTGCAAGCTTCTTAGCATAAGTCCCCAATGGAGTCGCCATTTTTCAGCCTCCTCGTGGTGTTCTTTCTCCAATGATCTCGAGTTTGTCTCGGTGTGAGTCTATGGTCGCCTTTTATTTAGAAGGATGTTTAGTCTTGTGTTTGTATTTGTATTTCTCTGAACTTTTTTTGGTTTGTTTTGCCTTTGGGCATTGCTCCTTTGTTATGGGTTTTAGCGGTTGGATATGATGAGGGTGCTATGGGGTCTCAACCTAGTTGAGATGTCCAGGTGCACCCCCTGATCCATGGTTACATGCTCATTGTATAATTCTCTTGTACTATGAGTTTTTGTCTCATTATTATTATATTAATATTAATAAAGAGGCTGTTTCCTTTTCAAAAATTCAAAAAAAAATCATGGATCAAGAAGCCATAGTCAATCCGTTCAAAGGAAATAAAGGGGGAAAAAAGACAAGAGCATATTAAAAATTATGAATTGAAGACTGAAACTTCGATTTCCATCCAAATGGCCAAATGGGTACTGTCTGAACTCCAAATTTTATAACTCGAACCCAAATATTAAGGAAGTTAACAAGATTGAACTGAGAAGATGTATTCATAAAAGAGCTGAAGACATTTTTGGACAATCTACGGCTATTAGGCAAATAAACAAGAGAAACTTAGTTCAAATTTCACTACAGTAATCCTAAGTTGATCCAAATATTTACTTAACATATTTTCTAAAATTAGTTAGATTAGAAAACTAAATGGTTGGGTTCCTTCGCTTCGTCAATTCCGACCTTAATATAGTATACTCTGAAAGTCATCAATTTCTACAGGATTGGACCTATAATGCTCTTCGTACATTGTTCCGAAACAAATGAAAACAAAACATTTCCCAACTAGTGAATCCATTAAAAAAGAAAAAAGAAAAAAAAGCTCACAAAATCAACTCTCAGCATACATCAAATCCAAAACAAAGTTACCGTATTCGAAGCCCCAGCTCTGGGACGCTCAAAAGCCGCCAATGAAGCAGACATTCTGACCGATTCACTCTGAAGCTACGGCATCGAGAGCACAGCCAATGCAAGTAACAAAATCACTCAAACCGTTAAACATTCACCCAAAAAAACAAGTCCGATAGCGAACCCCACTCCTCCAAACACAGCAAGCATCGATTGCAGCACACACGACCACAATGCCAGATCAGAGAGCAGCTCTAGCAACGAATCAGTAAGATCCAACAACCAAAGCAAAAGAAAACTGATCCCTAGGGCTAAGATTTGGATATAAACATGAAAGCAGAGCACCGAAACACAAAACCAATCACCATCTCATTTCAACTCCAAATTTCCCTCCATTTCTCACCTCCTCCGATTGGATTGAAGGAAATTCCGATGAAATTAACAACAACCCTCCAATTTTGCTCCCTTGAAACAAAATTTTTGGCACAAACTCCTTTTCGATTTTGTATTGGATTAGGTAGATAGAACAATAGTGGTTGTGGTAGTAATATGGTAATAGAGACAGAGAGGGGGGGGGGAAGAGAGCTTTAGAGAGAGAAAGAGAGTTACTTTGCTTTTCACCTAATTTTAGCCGTGAGGAAAGAGAGAGAGAGGGAGAGGGAATTTGGACATGGAAGTGGCGGTAATGCTACTCTGCGGTCGTGTATAGTCAAGTTACGGTCAAAGTGAAAATGAAAATCCAATGAAAATATGCCACGTGTGAATAAAATTATATTTTGAAAAACCCTTGAATATAGGCTCCAATTATGGAGGTAATTTAGATTTATAGAGTAGAAAGACCACTTTGTGCTAATTTTGTCAAAATGATTTGACTTGTGAAGCCTAGTGAAAATAAATAGTGGAAAGGATTTTTTCTTTTTTTTCATTTTCATTTCTTTTTGTTCTTTTCTTCATATTTAGTTAAGTTTCCTTTTCTTTTTTCTCTCAACACTTAAATAAATTTGAAGTGTTTGTATGAAAATTATGTGTTGGTAATTCTATTCTCAACTCTTTTTCTTTATAACCCTACTTTTCTCTTTATATTTTTAAATTATTTATTTTGTTTTTTTTAGTTTTTTAACTTTAATTTATTTTAATCTAATACCTTTGAATGATCCCTTTTTGTTTTTATTTTTAAAGGGTTGCTATCCAAACACGATGCTTGAAGCAAATACTATCTAAGAATGTGATAGTTATATATCACTCACTAATATATATACTATTTAAAAGCTCCTAGTTACTTATAAGTAAACGTCATTTTAATATATGTATTTACTATAGTTTTAATTATTTTACATTTATTGTTTACTAAAATACCTATTATTTCTTCTCAAACTAAAATAGTTTACCCTTCAAACACGTATATTATAATAATTTAAACAATAAATATAAATTATTATAACCTAATTAATAATTTAGGACTATAATAACATCACATTTTGCAAAGATATATTTTCTAGAATACAATTTAAAAATGAACTAAAACCGTCGAAATAAATCAAAATGGAAAATGGAAATTTAAAAATGCCAATATCAAAATAAATTAAAATTGAAAGGATGATGACACACCATATTTAAACTGTTTTTCTACCATTGTTAGTGTTTTTTTATTTTCAAGTTGTTTCAAAATTTTAAAGTAAAAGGTGAGTGAGGAGGAGTTCAAATAATTTATAAAAAAAACATATTGTTTATATTTAGTGTAATAATCTAATGCATTTCATATCCTCGAAGTATAAATATTTGGTTCACTTTACCATTTTTTTTTTCTTTTGGTTTTTTAGTCAATTTTCTTACTTATTTACTTTGGCTTTTCTAATCCAACTCTAATTTTTTTTAATCAACTCTAAGATATTTAATTCAAAAGTTAGTTACTTAAGTATTATTTGAGTAGTTTTTTTTTATATATAATATATAGATTTTATATAATAATAATAATTATTATTATACTATTATTATTATTATTATTATAATATAATCGTTTAAAATATAAATAATGTTAAATTACAAATTTTGTCAAAATTCAAAAAGTGTCTCTACGTTTTCAAATGTGTATAATAAATCAATAAAAAAAAATTCAAAATATTGAAAATTAATTAATTTGCAAGTCGTTTAAATTTGGTGTTCGTATGATAAACTATTGAATTTTAAAAATATTAAAGTTAATGGACTATATACATGTTTTTAAATATAATAAAATAAATCAAAATATTTATAAATATAGTAAAATATCACAAGTACACGTTGAAAAACACTCTCAATCACAAATAAACGTTAAAAATATATACATGTTTTCAAATATAATAAAATAAATCAAAATATTTACTAACATCTATCATTGTTAAATTATAATATATACTAATAGATGTTTATTAGTATGTATCACTCGTAAATTATGAAATCTTGTTATCATTTGTAATAATTTTCTTTTATAAATTTTGAAAGAGCAAGTTTGATTGGATAATCATTTTGTTTTTTTATTTTCAAAATTTAAGTCTATACGCATTCCATTCACCTCTAAATTGTGTTTATCCTTATTTATTTTTTAATCAATTTTTTTTTAAATCAAGTTAAATTAAAAAAAACTAAACAATATTTTTTAAAACTTGTTTTTATTTTAGTAATATGGCTAATAATTAAACTTTTGTCTTATATACAAATCCTTGTAAATAAAATTTAGAGAGAGAAATAATATGCTTATTCTTCAAAAGGATAATTGTAAGGTAATAAGTAACACATTTAGGAATAATAACAAAATATATGCGGCAAAATATATAGCCGCATTTAATAAGATTTAAAGAGCGATAGAAATATATCTTGATAGATTTATATGGTCTATTAATAATAAACCACTAATGATATAGTCTATTATTAATAGACCATGAAAGTTTATCCATGAATAGAAATATGCTAATATTTTGAGAATGATTGTTAAATTTGAAATTTTCCCTTTTAAAAAAACTAGAAAAAATTTTTTTTGTTACCATATAAAATCATAACTGGGCAAGCATAAAGTAATACAAGCTATGTTTCAATGACTTGCTAGCACATGCTCAATCAACTCATCAATATGATATTTGAGCATTATGTTCTCGAAGTGTGTATTCTCATTATTATAAATCAAATCAAGTGCTTTTAATGTTTTGTTTAAAATTAGCAATGATACAAATTAAAAGTAAAAATAAGTGAATTAACTTTTAACATAGACAATTTTGTTTGTGAAAATATAACTATATAAAATAATGTCCTACAAAACTACTACACACACATTCAATGAACACCCAGTGTCCTACAAAATATAGCTAACATATAATATAAAAAAAACAAAACAAAATACAACCTTTCAAAATTATTGTTCTTGTGTCAAAAAAATGAATTTGATTCAAGAATACGAATGAATTGAGATTAAATCATTCACTCATTAAAATTATTGTAAAAAAAATTATCATATTAGAAATCAATGGGTTCAAAATTATTTTCAAATATAACAAAATAAATCAAAATAAACTATTATAGATAGACACAAATGACAGTTTAACGTGATATTTTAAATATGAGGAGTGATTTAAGTTATTTTAGAGTGGTCGAACTGTTTTCTAACAAACAATTTTGTGATTACTCTATCTGTCATAAAGTGTTGTCCAAGAAGCCATTCAAAGGACTGAAGTTAAAAAATAAATCGAATTTTAAATTATGAATGTTGAAGTTTGAAGGTGAGAGGAACAAGATGGTTAAAGGAACAGCTAAATAATGATAAAATAATTGAGTTCTCTAGTAATTATTATATTTATTGGAAACACGTGCAAAGTTCAATAAATATATGATTAATATGTTTTCAAATATAAATATGTAATCAATAACAATTATTTACTGTATCATATTTTATTTTGTCATTTTTGTTTAGATGAGAACAAAATAAATGAAATTATTTATATATAAAAAAAAAAAGAGTTTTATTGATTTTGCTATATTTTATCTATTTCTAAAAATCTCTCAATTTTTTATTAGGATATTTGATTATAAAAAATTACATCAGATGATAAAAATATTTAGAAAAAAACAATGACACATTTTTTATATTGCGAATATGACAAATATAACAAATAATTAGTGATATCATACAGTATTGAAGGATTATCACACAACTATCAGAGAGTAACTGACTTTTAAATTTGCTACTTTTGCAATTTAAAAAATATAGTGACACGGACTCTATTATCATAAATTTTGTTGCTATTTTTGCAAGCACCCATTTAATTATTATTAAAATATCAATCTAATAATCATGTCAATTTATATTTTAAATATTTACAACCGTGTCAATTTGCATGAACACATTTATTAGGATGTTTTTAGTAATGATTTTGACTAGCAAAATCACTTTTTTACAGGCTAAAATTACTATTTCACAAAAGTATGGTGTTTGGCAGCCTAAAAAATGATTTTAGAAAAATAAAATATCACTTTAAATTGATTTTTGAAGCATCAATTCATTAATAGTTATAGAAAAGTGATTAATCGAAAATCACTACTTTATTTTATATAGTTTAAATTTTGGAGGAGTTCCTTTTAATTAGAACGTAACAGAAAATATAAATTAATACATACCAAAAGATATTTAAATTGTCATATTTTTTAAGATGGAGATATATAAACACTCTTTTTATATATATATATCAATTTTAGTTATTTTACATCCTGTATTGCTTGTTTTATTTATTTGGGACTAAAGAGAGAGATTAAAAAATTAATATTAATTTACTTAACATGTTATATGATACAGTTGTTTTTCTTTTAAAAAAGATTGTAAATAACAAAAAAAATATATATATATATATATATATATTTATAAAAGATATAATAAAATATAGATTTTATCATTAATAAACACTGATAAATTTTTACAGATATATGTGAGTGTAAAAAATAATAATAATTGACTAAGTATTAAATTATTGATTAGATTTTATTTAAATAATTTTAATGTAATTTTAGTATTTTATCTTTTGATGGCATGTCACGTGGGGTTAATTTTATCTTTTACTATGTTGCATTTAAGTTGTTTCTATAAGATTATATAAAACCTAGCCATTGGGTTGTATGAGAAGTTTTGACATATTAAGTTTGGAATGAAATTTTGCTCAGTGTCAACGACGAAGATTCATCACCAACCCTAAACCTCGATTGTCGAGAGAGATTGAAGAATTTTTTTCAAAGAGTTTTTTAAATTTGAGAAGAGATCTCGATGTTGATCGATATCAACCAAGATTGACTCTGAAAAAAACAAAATTTATAGTGGTCTCAATATGTACCTGACGAAGAGAGTGAAATAGTGTATACATGAAGTAAAATAACTCTAATCTCCCTTTGCTTAATTTATACCCTAAACATAAAGTGAACTAAAATAATTCACTCTACTCCTCTCAAGTCACTCCAAACATGTTTTAAAAATTAAAACATTGAATGACCCGTAAACAATAAAATCAGAGTACATAAACTAAAATAAAATAAATTCCAAATCAATAATATGTAAACCTTGAAAATAAACAAAACAAAGCAACATATGACTTCGGGAACAAAAAAAAAAGCTAATCAAAACCAAAGAGTCACTTCAACGGCTAAAAAAGCACTAGAGTATCCACAATCTAGGGAGTACGTGGCAACATATCAATGACCGGACATCCAAGAAACTCAGTATCTAAAAGGCAGAGGATTACCACCACACTAAAAAATAGAACTAATTATTAAAAAAGAGAAAATAGCAACAATAATTACAAAGAAAAAGTAAAAAAGAAAAAAAGAAAGAGCACGCGCGAAGGTGCAGCGCGTGAGCATCACAACAAATAAAATTGGAGTGGGACCCAGAAGTCAAAAGCATAGGAAAGCGACGTTTCAGTGAGTTGCCTTGGAGCGCAAGGGCAAAAGCGTGAGGAAGAAGCAAACCACACGGAGAAAGGATCCATTGTTTTTTTTGGTGGTTAACTGGCTTGGACGGTAACCGGTCAGATGTCGCTTGTCCATTTCAGTTAAATAGCAATAAAGTTGCGCTTCACGTTTTTGTCTTTTACGGTTCTTGTTACCTGTCGTACCTGTCAACTTTCATCGTTTAAATTAATAATATGAATTCATTTTTCATATTTTTGTTTACGACTTAAATTTGTATTTTTACCCTTACTTAACCAATTTTAAATTTGGGTGTCACGTGTCCGCTTGGATATTCAAATATATTAATTTTCTTTTGGTATACATTCGTGTGTGTGTGTATATATATATATATTTCATTTTGTTTTAGTAATCACATTTTCAAAATTTGAAATTCACTCATAACTGTACTTGAATAATGACAAAATTGCTAAAATAATAAACAACGCTAAATAATTATGATATACTTATAACATTAATTAACGTGAAGGATAGATACTAATATACTATTAAAATTTGATATTTAGTAAATATATTTATTTATTTTTGTTAGATTTGAAAATACACTCTTAATAAAATTGAAATGGGTGTTTAAGCTAAAATTTATCAAAATTAGTTAAACAATAATAATAAATTTAATGCAACCAAATTTACAAGGAGAGGTAACAAGAGCTGAATTGTTTTCTCCAATAGACTGATAGGACTAATAATATACACACTATTTACAAATTTTATAACTAAATTTGAATATTTGAAAACATTTTAACAAATTATATTATCTCATAAGGTAAAATTGACAAAAATAAATAAGTAAGTAAAATATAATCGGTAAATATTCTAAAAAGATAAATGACCATTTTAAACATAAAAACATTCAGATGCAAAATCACCATAAAATGTATCCAACGAAACTAAAATCTTCCAATCAATTAAGTTGAACTAAAGTTGACATTCAAAAGTATCTTAAAATAATTACATAAGGTAGTATGGTGCAACAATTACAAACATTATTGTTTGAGCAATCTTTTAGAAAAAAGTCCAAACTTAACTAACGTTACTAATTCATAGTTAATTAAAGTACTATTTAGTAGATAAATATAATAGGTTGATAGTTCAGTCTCAATGTCACAATTGTCGAACTCTCTTAGGAAAACAAGAAAAATGTTCAAAATTTTAACCTATAAAAGATCAAATATTTGATACATATATATATATACACACGCACGTCAACTAACATCAAATATTTGATATCAAAGAATGAAATATATGTAAACTAATATTGAACACTAAGACAAATCATAAGAGAAGTTGTCCTATAACTGTGTGAAATTATGCAAATTCTAGCATCATAATTAAAATCAAAGCATATAAGGTTAACGAAATGAAAAGTTAAAACTAAAATTCTTAGATATAACTTTTGTAATTTATTTAAAATATTGTGAGATTTGGTAAGGTGTAGGTGTGAGAAGGAACATTCAATCCCAAGTAAACGAATATATTTGAAGTTAAGTTTGACAAGAGATAGCTTAGAAAATTTACCTTTTGGGTTATAAGGTGTTGGACTTAATTTTCACTCCTTTTTTAAATTTTAAATATTCTATAAGTTTAATTGCAATTTAGTTTAGAGATTTTAAAATATTACAATTTTTGTTTTTATTTAAATTTAGTCCATACATTTTAAATTTTATAATGGCAACCTTAATAGACATAAATATCTATTAATAAATCTAAAATAACTTTAAAGTAAAATTTCAAAAACTCATTTAATAACGTTGAAAAATAACAAAATTTTAGTAACTACAATTATTTCATTTATTTTAAATCAATCAATAGACATCATTCTTAGATGGAAAATTTAGTATTGAGTGAAAATTCGAGATTAAAAGAGTAAATTTTAAAAATTACAAATAAAAAAATAAAACAAAGTTAAATCTTCAAACGTAAAATTAAAATATTTTAAAACTTAAAACTAAATTATCAATCGAATATAAACCTTATTCTAGATAATAATAAAAAAAAAAAAAAAAAAAATCCCTTTTTCTTTTTCAAATTGGAAAACTGTTCCTAAAATAACTTGTTAATGACTTCACGTATGAAATTATGGTTATGCTAGAATTCAAATTAAAATAAAAGCATAAGTATGAAGATATAGATTTTTTATGAAGTGTTTCAAATTAGTAAAATAAACTAAAATATTTACAAATATAACAAAGTTTTACATTTGGTGAGTGATCAATTGCAATAAACTATCATACGTGTCACGATATCCATTATCATTTAATTTATTTTTTTAAATTTTTTTTATTATATTGTTAATTTTGAAATAGTGGGAGGGATGAAGTAGTGTGGGGCGGGGCGGGGCAAAGGGGGAAGTGATTAGGGATTTATTTGAGAATGATTTTATATAAGGGTTGTTTAAAATTTAAACGCAACAGAAATTATTATGAACGTTGCATATTAGTATTTAGGAGAAGGGGTTTCGTACTGTGCACGATACAACTGTCAAGAATAATGTTACCGCTATTACATTATTGTTTCAATAATACTCTTTTTTCTTTTCTTTCCCTTTTTTAGCTCTCTTAGACGTATTCTCCACTCTCTATTAATGACACCGCCGTCCTAATTTTAATTTTGTATATATATATAAAATCATATAAATATTGTTTTCTTTGGAGTACATTGCAATTGAGAAATTGTTTTAAATGGTAAAATTATTTGTTGATGGTAAAATTCAACTAAACGAACACACCTGATGTTTACATGCGGCCAACGATACATTTGTAATTTGAAGAAAAAAGTTACCTACAAAAATAAAAAACACATTTTTTTGGTGGTTGTCACGAACATTCCAATGCTTAAGTTAGTATTATGCATAAAGTGAGCAAATAGTTTTCCTTTTAGGGAGGATTTAGTTTGCTTTTGTAGAGTTGTCGATATGTCTATAATGAGATTATTGTGCTCGACCTCAACTTCGACTGATGAGGCCGTGGCGAGCAAACGAACCACTAAGGCCCAATTTGTCTCAACTCGGCCTTAGCCTTGCCCGATGAGGCCAAGGTGGGGCAATGGATTGAAGAGGCTCAACTAGTTTTGGTCTCAGCCTTTCGAGCCAAGGTGGTTCAATTAGGTTATGGCCTCATTGCATCTTTTCTCTATTTTTTTTATAAATAAAATTAACCTCTTAATCTTAATTTTTCATTGAATGCTCACTTTTTAGTCAAAGATGATAACATTTATGAATTAATTTAATATAATTATGAAGTAAAAAATTAAAAGGAATTTTAAGGGGCTATTTGGGGGAAGGGTTATTATTGTTAGAAAAGCATGTGGGCCTTTGGCCCAATACAAAGTTACCTATAATGTTGTCCCACATTGATAAATTTGGAAGAGGCAAATGTTTATAAATAGTTAAGTGCCACTTGAGAAATACAAATTTAAGAATGAGTTTTTTTTTCAAAAGAAAAACAAAAGAAGAAAAATGAAAAGCATTAAAATTTGGTGATAGTATGACATTGTCATCACATGTGCCGCCATTGATCTGCCTTCATATTGTTTACATTCTCAACAACTTCATTTTGTTGACACATTAAAACCCCAAACTTGGCTCCAAAGACTCGAGAAGAAAGGAGAGGCAAAACTTTTAGAAATTTAGGTTAAGGAAAAAATTGAAAAGGAAAGGTTAAGGAAGGAATCTTTGAAACATTCTAGGAGTGTCATAGTGTTGTAGTGACAAAGTTTGAGTGTCATTGTAGCCACGAGGAATGAAAATTAGGCAAGTATGGTTTAGGCGACCAAAAGTGTTGCAAACCTCCATGGGTCAAGCAAGGCATTGTGAGCTAAGGTGGGGCGACCAAACTAGACATTTTGCCTTCTGATAGGCAAGCAAGCTAGGTGGCAAAGAGTGTTAAAATAACCTCTAAGAGTTTGGGGTAGGCGACCAAAGACATGTTAGGCAAGCAAGCTAGGCGACCAACCTTGTGCAATTTACCTCTAAAGAAACCATGCGGCCAAGCCATGTACTCAAGGGCATGTGGCCAAGGGTGGCAAGGAAGGCTAGGTGAGAGAAGCAAAGCTAGGCATTTAAAAGATGTTAAGAACCTCTAAAGAGGTTAGGATGCGACCAAGGAACTCCCACACGAGCTAGGCTATACGACCATGATAAAGCATGCCAGAAAGAAAGCTAGGCAGCAAGAATTGTTCAGAGAGCCTCTAAGGACAAAGGGTTTGACAACTAAGAGTACAATAGGGCAATAGAAGAAGTGGAGTACAAATGGCATGACATGCAAGGTGTCACATACATATTTTTCCAAGGTGTGTTTACCTTTGGTTATATGCTCCGATTAGCTCCCATTTATCTTATCTTTAAGCACCATATTTAGTTTAGGCATTTGCATTTCATTTTAAGTCATAAAGCTTGGGTGTGACGTTTCGACATTTTCATATGCAAGCCTACCAGAGCTGAAAATGTTCAAAATGTACTATAGGGGAGGCATACCAGTTGAATTCCCGCCCAAGCATTAGTTGTACTCTTTGCAAGCAACCATTTTTCCTTGCAATTGACAGTCTTTAATGCTTATTGTAACGTCTATTTCAATGTATTTCTTTCTTTCCCGCGTTTTATAAACAAATTTCCCAAGAACGTTAAGGAAGGTTACGACATACGTCGACGTTACCCACAACTTTCGGATTTTGATCGGCTGACATGTTCTCGAGTTAGAACAAGTGCCCACAATCGTCCGTCTCAAGGTTTAAACGCTACGATTGTGACAAGTGGTATCAGAGCCTAAGTTGGCTGAGCGACAGTTGAGACACAAGATGTCGGTTGCGAAACGTACGGGTAAGACCCATGATGAACGATTGGTGGAGATTGAAGAGCAGATGCTTCACCTGATGGAAGTTCCTGATTCCATTCGATTTCTTGAGAAGCGACTTGAGGAAGTTTCCAAGAGAGAATGCTGTTGATGCGGTGTCCGGTCGCCTGGACGGATTACCCATACAAGATTTGTTGGCTAGAGTTGACACGTTAGAGTCACAAATCAGGAGAACTGGAAATGTCACCTACGAGCGTGGGGACAGTTCGTCGGACGCTGCTGCCCATATGGAAGAACGAGTTATTGAGCTAGATAACTCTCAGAAGGACATAATGGAAATGATAAACAGCATGACAGAGGATTTTGAGCCACCCTGGATGTCGTTAGAAATGAAATCGCAGAGGTGAACACGAAGGTGAACCTTACAATGCGAGCGTTGGCAAATCAAGCTCCAGCTGGAGGAGCCATTACAGGTGGCAAGATAAAGATCCCAGAACCTAAGCCCTTCTGTGGGCAAGAGATGCAAAGGCACTGGAAAACTTTATCTTCGACATTGAGCAATATTTCAAAGCCACGAATACTAATACGGAAGAAGCCAAAGTGACATTGGCGACCATGCGTCTATCTGAAGATGCAAAGTTGTGGTGGAGATCTCGATATGTGGACATTCAGGAAGGACGTTGCACCATAGATACTTGGGACAATTTGAAGAGAGAACTTCGCTGGCAGTTTTTCCCCGAGAATGTTGAGATTCTGGCTCAACGAAAACTGCGAGAATTAAAACACACTGGAATCATTCGGGAGTATGTGAAGCAATTCGCGGGCTGATGTTGGATATATCAGACATGACCGAAAATGACAAAATCTTCAGTTTTGTTGAAGGGTTGAAGTCGTGGGCAAGGACTAAGTTATACGAGCAGAAAGTTCAAGACCTCACGTCAGCCTATGCAATAGCTGAACGTTTGTTTGATCTGTCTAGTGACTCGCAGGACGCGATACGTCATCAAAGCTCTTCACCTGGAAGAGACAGAAACAACCGACCGAATTCTCCCAAGGCTGCCAGTGAAAACAGAAGTCCCGGTAGAGACCGCAAGCCTCTCCAATCCAACACGGGAGACACCTGGAAAAAACGTGATAGTTCAAACACGTCGAATCGTCCTATCAGTTGCTACATATGTAACGGGCCACATCGGGCAAGGGAATGTCTAGATAAAGCGGCCTTCTATGCCTTTCAGGCCTCTTTGGCTGCGGACTGAGATGACAAGTTAAGTCAACCAGAGAAGGAAGATGGGCAAGTGGAGGAAGTTCAAAATGTCAGAGTGGGAGCCATAAGACTCTTGTCGTCCCTCCAGAAGAGAGCGGGGGAGACGGAGGGAAGCACGAAAGGGGGCCTAATATATGTTGACACTTGGATCAACCGAAAGCATGCAAGGAGCACTATGGTCGACTCCGGTGCAACTCATAATTTTATAACGGTGTGCCAGGCCAGACGATTAAACCTTCATTGGAAGAAGGATACGGGAAAAATGAAGGTCGTGAACTCTACAACTCTACCCGTCGTTGGAGTAGTGAAACGAGCGGTGATACAGTTGGAAGGATGGAGTGGTTTCGTTGATTTCGTAGTTGTAGGCATGGATGACTTTGATATAGTTCTCGGAATAGAATTCCTTCTCGGACATTAAGTGATCATGATGCCTGCAGCTAGATGTCTGGTGATCACGGGGTCTACCCCCATCGTTGTGCAGACAGACCTTCGACAACTCAAAGGACTAAGAATGATCTCGACCATGCAACTGAGGGAGGGTCGTGTTCAGGAAGACACAAGGTGTGTCGTGGAGAAATGTTGTGATGGGAAACGTGATAGTTTGCCCATGTCAGCATTGCCTACGAACAATAATTGTCGTATGACGCAGTCAGAGTCAACTGGACTCCGAAGATAGTCACAGAGATTGTTGAGTGCAGGATTCACTAGACCTGCAAAAGCTCCGTATGAAGATCAAGCCATCTTACGGAAGGAAGAGAATGGACGGTTGTGTGCTGACAATCGTGTCCTGAAGCAAGCCCCGAGGAGAGGGCCAACTTTTGGGTCCGTGAGTGGGACTCAACCTGTTGAAGCTTATGTTAAGGCATCTAATCATGCGTCGTGTGGCGTCCTAGTGCAGAGTGGACACCCCGTCGCATCTGAGAGTCTGAAGTAGAGTGTGGCAAAAAGTACTTATACAATGTTTGGGAAAGGAACGCTTGCCATGGTACGCAGTCAGAAGGATGTGAAACTGTATTCACAGGGATCTACCCGTGTCAGAGAGATGAACCACACAGTTACCAGTCGCCTCGATACTCAGTTGGAACTGACTTCAAGTCAAGCTAAGTGGCAAGGAGGCCTATTTGATCTTGATTTTGGATCAGAACGTAGGAAAGGAGTGAGAAATCGGGCAACTGATGCCCTTAGTCGGAGTAATGACCATGCGGTTTCGTGCATGTTGGCCCGTATACAGGCATGTCGAGTGGACGGCCTAATGCGGGACGCGTTAAAGGAATCCTTGCAAAATTACTCTGTGGCTCCGGATGGTGTGAGTTTGGCGAGGGTCAATGGAACAAGACAAAAGAAGGGGATCCAGTTGTGGAAAGAGACCAGATGTCGTGTTAGTGGCGTGTTGAGTTCATCAACAGGTGGAAGACGGGTCGAGTTTGTGGGTGGCAGACAACCTGTACTGTCGCGCCTTATTGACCCCTTCGGTGTCATAAGAGTCCTCAGACTCGCGAGATTACCAAGAGATGGAAGCAAGAACCAGACATTGTTCGAGTCGGTCTAGAGAGAGTCTGGAAGCGACCGAAAAGATGGGCAGATGGGAAGCATCAACCTTTGGACCTTCGTGCGGAAGGTCAGGTCATCGCGAAGCTGCGACCTGAACAGACTCAGTTACGAGGATGCAAAGATCACCACCTCGTGAGAGGACACGAGGAACTAACAGGAGTTGAAAAAGTCCTTGCAAAGGAAGTGAGGAAAAAGAAGAAGACCCACGGAGGGGATACACAAGTTCATGGCGAACTGGAAGAGCCTCCTCGTGGAAGAAGCATGCGGAAGATGACCAATAACCGTGAAGCGTGAAAGCAGAAGATCGAAGGATTCCAGCTTTGCCAGTCGACGGGGACGTCAACTGTTTAAGTGGGGGAGTGTGTCACGAACATATTTTTCCAAGGTGTGTTTACCTTTGGTTATATGCTCCGATTAGCTCCCATTTATCTTAGCACCATATTTAGTTTAGGCATTTGCATTTCATTTTAAGTCATAAAGCTTGAGTGTGACGTTTCGACATTTTCATATGCAAGCCTACCAGAGCTGAAAATGTTCAAAATGTACTATAGGGGAGGCATACCAGTTGAATCCCCGCCCAAGCATTAGTTGTACTCTTTGCAAGCAACCCTTTTTCCTTGCAATTGACAGTCTTTAATGCTTATTGTAACGTCTATTTCAATGTATTTCTTTCTTTCCCGCGTTTTATAAACAAATTTCCCAAGAACTCTAAGGAAGGTTACGACATACGTCGACGTTACCCACAACTTTTGGATTTTGATCGGCTGACATGTTCGTCGAGTTAGAACAAGTGCCGCACAATCGTCTGTCTCAAGGGTGAAACGCTACGATTGTGACACAAGGCACCGGTTTTTGCTAAGTAGGGAGGTGTAAAGTGATCAATGTGCGGTGGAAAGTGACAAGTAGGATGTGTGATGAGGTTAGTAGGAGGTGTCACCAAGAAGTCATGCAAGGATCTCTATATAAAGGAAACTTTGAGTGAATGATGTTCACAATCCACTCGTTTCATTTGGGTAATTCCACTTGATTTTTTTTGAAAATTGAGTCTAGTGTCAAGGGTAGACCAAGCAAAGAATACGCGAGGAAGGGATGCGTTGAAGAGAAGAATCCACAAATGTCATTTTCAAAGGAAATCTAGACAGTGCTGAGTATTTTGGAGTTACAAAACTCAATACTTGGAATCTTTTGCTAAAATTTGATGTTACAATAGTTAAGACATATCTAAGAAAGTTTGTAGAATGAAGTTTCTTGATTTTAGTGCTAGGTTTTTAGTTATTAAGCTTCAAAGTCGAGTAAAGACTCTGGACTAAAATTCAATTTTTAGACAAGACTCAAAGGTGGGTTGAGTGTTAGAAAGACAAGGTAAGATAGACATGAAAAATAGACGAGAGAGTTTATTTGGGCCTTGAAGCATGCAAGAGGCATGCCTAGCACACAACCAAGCGACGTGAGGCATGTGCCTAGGTCATGCAGGCTTGCATGCTCGCACAAACAAGGTCAGTCATGAGCAGCGCATGACGCGCGACATATCTAGCACATGGCTGGTTGTGCATGCAAACATGCAGCGTGCAATGTGGAGTCATGAGGCGCGTGTGGCGTGCTTGATCAGTTTGCGAGGTCAGCATGCGATCAGGCCCCTAGGCCTGCGCTTGCACGTGCAGTCGTCTACTCATGCTTTGCATGCCAGCCAACCCACATACCATTTTTTGGTGTTTAGCAATTTTTACTTGGAGTTTGGATATTTTTTAAAATTTAGGGACTAAATAGAGTATAAATACCCTATTTTCAGGACAAGTGGAATTTGGAGAATTTTTCTCAAATAAGGAGAAAACCTCAAGTTTGTGAGTAACATACACATTTAAATGGTTTCTAAGAATATTTCTAAGTTTGATTTATTAAGCATGATTTCAAGTTTCACAAGCAATAGTTTGTGAGTGGCTTGCATTTAAATGTTTTACTTAAATGTTTAAGATTTTCAAATTGGATTTCAAACTTCTCAAGTATAGTTTGTGAGTGTCTTGCATGTAAATATGTTTTCATTAAGCTATGGTCATACTATACAAACTACCTCTGAATGTGCACATATGATTCTCAACTACTAATGTGAAAGCTTTATAGAGGGGCCTAGGACGATTACATCAGTGAAGGCACAAGTGTCTATGAGGAAGGTTCAATTTATACTGACCTATGTTAAATTATGAATGTCTAACTAGAAGCTAGTATGTGATAGCTTAATGTATTTATGAACGATTAGGGAGTTCTAAAATGTTTCTAAAGTTTGATTATATTAAGATTACAACAATTTATACGTTCAAAATTGTGCATTGAGCATAACTATTTGGAAAGAGTGTTTTAGAAAACCATTACTCACTGAGCATTTTTAGCCCATTTTTTGAAAAAAATGTTTACTCACTTTTCAAGTAACTATCATGCTTCCCTGAGCAGGTCAGTAGGGTATTGTTGAGGAAAATATGATATTGGTTGACTTCATGCCGTCTCTCGAATCGAGAGTAAGTGGTTCGAAAGGGAGTGTCACATGGCCTACATATATAGTGGATTATTTTCTTCATCACTTGAGTCAACCCTTATCTCATGCAAATCCAAATAGCGAGTGATTTCTTAGATATCCTACGCTTGAGCTTGCACGTTCCTTAATTTTCAACTTTATGTTGTAAGAGCAACAAACTAATTTTTCCAATGTTATTTTCCAAATTGGTTTTTTTTCTTTCTGGAAAATGAAAATTTGGACAGTAAAAACAAAAATCAACCCAATTAAATTTCAAGATGAAATAATGAGAAAATTCGATGGAAAACGTTTGAATTATGTTTAGGATTAATATACGTTATTTTTTAAATTTTTTAAATTTCAATTAAGTAAAAATAAATCTTTACTTAGAATTTGAGAGAAGAATTTGAAATATTTGATATTCAAAATTGAAAATTAAAGCTAATAATGATTTTGGAACACATTGATATTTTGTCTAAATTTTAGAATTTACTAAATTCAAGTCTTCAATTTAATAAATTGGAATATGTTGACTTTTGAAAAAAAAAAACCCCAATTTTAATTGGAAATTTCAGGTGGAAAATGATGTATTTAAAAAAAATGAAAAATTTGATATTTTTCGGTGAATCTTCTAAAAATTCGTGAAATATTCATAATATTTCCACGATATTTTTCGATATATCTATGTCTACCAATTTTCCTTTGAATAATATTCGCAAAACAATATATCGCAAATATTTCGATGTTACCATCTATTTTTTCGTGATAAAAAGATGTTCGCCCTATTATCTCTATCGAAAACTCCGTTTTGGTGATATGTTGCGTTTTTTTCAATCCTTTAATAAATCACGCCTTGGAGCAGCCTTTAGATAAAACAAGACTTGTTCCAATGGAGTCCAATACTTAATTGCATAACATAACATGTATTGACTCATAATACTCACTTAATATGCTATGTTTGGTGAGTCATTATAAGATAATTAAGCTTTCCTACAAACTTCCTTTATACTTTAAAATCTTTAAACAATTCTCCATATTCTGTGAGTTGTATGTTGCACATCATCAGGGTACTCCATGGCTTAGCTCCCAAAATTTCCGGTTTCAACCAACAAGTCACGTACATATTTTTTCCAATATAACAATATTCCTTTCTTACTTTTAATTATTACTTTAATTCCTAACAAGTAGTTTAACATGCACGGACCTTTCTTATGAAATTGACTATGAAGAAAGGTCACTAGGGACTCCATACCTAGAGCATCATCACTAGTAATCACAATATGATCAACATGTACAATTAAAAAGATAACACCATTGAAGACCTCTTAAAAAGTATTGAATGATCTGATGTGCTCTTCTACATTTCAAAGTTTCCAATCATCAACTTTTTTTCTACTTCTTGGAATATATAAGCTTAGGGACTTTTCTTTAATCCATACAAATTTTTTTAAAGGGACACACCTTTACATTCTCCCTCTGCAACAAATTGTGGTGGACGCTCCATATACACCTATCTTGAAGATCACCATGAATAAATGCAGTTTTAATATCAAACCGATGCAAAGATCAATGATTGATTGAAACTAGTGAAATAAACAACCTCACAAAGGCCAACTTAGACATTAGAAAAAAAAATCAACATAGTCAACGCCATGAGCTTGTGAATAGCATTTGGCTATGAGGCATGCTTTTAATCGAGCTACATAACTATAAAAATTGACTTTAATTGAAAAGACCCATTTTATAACCAATTGACTTCTTTCGGAAGAGAAACTAAATCCCAATTACAACTTCATCCAATTAACCCTAAATTTTAACCTAATCAAAATTAAGTTTTTAAATACAACTAGGATACGAGATTGAAACCATATTTTGTATATTTTTTTTATAACTATAGATCCCATGCTCATTTTATTTTGGAAAGAGATACGCAACAAGAGGTGCACACGGTCATCTCCACTAGGTAGTCGTTCTCTTAGCACCCTCATCATTCTCTATGTAGATCTCGTGCTTACTAATACACCTACATGCTAATTCAACTTTGTTAAATTTGAGTTTGAACACTTAATAAGAACTTAAGTCAACCGATAGCCAAATGGTTTTAAACTTTAACTAAATAGATCCATGATTTAAATTACCCAATAGCCACATTTTTTTTAATTATTTTTTTATTTAAGAAAATGGTTTTAAACCTCACCAAAGAGCATCCACTCTCACAAACTACAGAGACCCCGCCCAATTCTCTTGGGTTTCGAAAAGAGAGAAAAACTGCGGTCCTGTATTGCTTCAAGTTCCTCCATAATTTTGATGCTTCGTCTTGCTCCAAATCTTCTTCGCAAAATCTCAAGCAGCCCCATTTCCTCGACCCCTTTCCATCGTTTTTCTCTTTCCACACTTCTCAACCTCGATCTTTTACAGCAACAATTGCTGTTACGCTTCATCACTGGCTCTGCTTCCAGCCCTAGCCTCTCAATATGGAGGAGGAAGAAGGAGATGGGCAAGGAGGGTCTGATTGTAGTCAAAGAACTCAAGAGACTTCAGTCCAATTTCATTCGCCTCGACCGCTTCATTTCCTCCCATGTCTCTCGCTTGCTCAAGTCCGACCTTGTTGCGGTTCTTGTTGAGCTTCAGAGACAGAATCATGTCTTTCTCTGCATGAAGGTATGCCCTCATTTACTCGCTTTATTATTATCTCTCTTCCCCTTTATGACATATGTTGAATTTTCAGCTCTGTTAAGCGACATGAGAAGTTAATTAGTTTCTTGCTAATGTATTGGTTAATTCGGAATTGCCGTAATTGGGATGAATTACGTATATGGGAATCATTTTGACCTTAGCATTCACGCACGGATTGGAAATAACATAGGTTTGGTTTTTGTCGATTTTTCACCAACCTTAGTTTTTTTTTAGTGAAATTCCCGTTCAAGTATTTGATGACTGCGTTTTGAAGTGGTCGAAAGTTATGTGAACTCTAGAAGCGTGGTTGGAGAAAATAGCTACCCCACTACGGCTTGCGAACCTTCGTTTAGCACGATTCAAATTAGGAGTACTTGCTTGCATTAGCCTTTACACGATGTCTGTTTGAAGTGAATAGAAGTCCCGTTGATTGAGATCAGGGCTGAAAGATTTTCTTCTACATGCTGGGTGTACTGGGAATATAATATAAAAGAACTGCTTAAATAAGTAGGCTGAATTATCAAATACCAACTGTTATTGAGTTGAGACTGTGTATGTGAATGGAAATATTTCATGTTATCCGTGCTAGTAGTATTATTGGAAGAGGGAAGAGTAGTGATGCAAAGTTCGTCAAGTTTCAATGTATTGAGGTTATCTTGGGACAACTCTTTAAGAAAATGCCTTCTTTTGTTCTTAATGGTGAGATTCCCTACCGTGTTCTTTTTCCTGCCAAGAATTTGTTTCCTATTGCTCCTAAGAAATATGGTAAGTCCTCATCATACGAAGGTAGATCCCAAATCCTTGAAGTGTATCTTCTTGGGCTATTTGTATGTTCAAAAGGGGTATCGTTGTTATTGTCCTACCCTTAAAAGGTATCTTGTTTCGCCTGATGTTGCATTTTTTGAGGATACAATCTTTACCTCATCACCATTGAGTTCGTGTTAGGGGGAGGATGACAATCTTTTTATATATGAAGTTACCTCTCCCACACCATCCTCTTCCATTGATGCGCCTCTTTCCCGCACGTTGATTTCTTGAGTCTACTCCCGACGACCTCCACCTCAACCTTCAGACTCATGGCCTCCATCAATGCCTCCTTCATCATGTGATTCGGGGCCAAGTGATGATCTTCCCATTGCTCTTCACAAAGGTAAACGCAAGTGTACTTACCATATTTCTTCCATTGTTTCCTATCACTAGTTGTCTCTTCCCACATATGCTTTTATTACGTCTCTTGACTCCACATCTATTCCTAATTCTGTTTATGAAGCTTTATCTCATCCTGGCTGGCGAAATGCAATGATTGAGGAGATGGCTACTTTAGATGATAATGGTACTTGGGATTTGGTATCTCGTCCTGTAGGAAAGAAGGCCATTGGTTGTAAATGGGTGTTGTTGTCAAGATGAATCCTGACAGAATAGTGACTTGATTGAAAGCTCACCTTGTTGCCAAAAGTTATGCTCAAATCTATGGAACTGATTATTCGGATACATTTTCTTCGGTTACCAAATTAACTTTCATCCGCCTATTTCTTTCCATGGCTGCTACCCATAAATGGCCTTTGCATCAACTTGACATTAAGAATGCTTTTCTGCATGACGATCTTCAAGAGGAAGTTTATATGGAGCAACCACTTGGGTTTGTTGCTCTGGGCCAGGGGGAGAGTGATAAAGTATGCCATCTTTGAAAATCTTTGTATGGTTTGAAACAGAGTCCTCGTGCGTGGTTTGATAAATTTAATCAAGCTCTTGTATGATTTGGTATGCAGAAGAGTACATCTTATCATTCGGTTTTCTATCGCCGATCTGATAATGGTATAGTTCTACTAGTTGTATATGTTGATGATATTGTTATTACTAGAAATGATGCATCGGGTATTTCGTATCTCAAAACTTTCCTTCAGGGTCAGTTTTATACGAAAGATAAGCCAATTGAAATATTTTTTGAGCATTGAAGTGATGAGAAGCAAAAAAGATATTTATTTGTCTCAATGAAAATATGTACTTGATTTGTTGTCCAAGACAGGAAAATTAGGAGCCAAACCAAGTGACACTCCGATGATGCCAAATCAGCAACTTGTTAAAGAAGAGAATTATGTAAAGATCCGGAGAGATATAGGAAATTAGTTGGGAAGTTGAACTATTTAACAATGACTCGACCAAACATTGCTTATTTTGTAAGTGTTGTAAGTCAGTTTATGTCTTCCCCTACAGTAGATCATTGGGCTGCAGTAGAGCAAATTTTGTGTTATCTAAAAGTTGCTCCTGGACGTGGGATCTTATACAAAGATCATGGACATACGAGAGTTGAATGTTTTTTTGATGCTGATTGGGAGGGATCTCGTGAGGATAGGAGATCAACTTTTGGATATTGTGTCTTTGTAGGTGGAAACTTAGTATCATGGAAGAGTAAGAAACAAAATGTTGTTTCTCGTTCGAGTGCTGAGTCAGAATATAGAGCTATGACACAATCTGTGTGCGAAATAGTATGGATTCACCAACTATTATCTGAGATAGGCTTCAATATTACAGTGCCAACTAAATTATGGTGTGATAATCAAGCTGCACTTCACATTGCATCTAATCCAGTATTTTATGAACGAACTAAACATGTCACTTCATTCGTGAGAAAATCTAAGATGGCTTGGTGTCCACAGGATATGTGAAGACTGGAGAACAATTGAGAGATATTCTGACTAAAGCTTTAAATGGAGCAAGGATAAGCTATCTGTGCAACAAGCTGGACATGATCGACATATTTGCTCCCGCTTGAGGGGGAGTGTTATGATATATAGTTATAACATATGTCCTTTATTGTAATTGTACAGTGTCTAGGGTTTATTTTTCTTGCTAAAGAGAGCACTACTGGGTTGAGGAATATACACACTAGTCGGAGAGCTTTCAATGCGAAGGACACGAGTGAAAGCATCGTCTAATGATGGAATCTTAGAGTCAGAGAGAATCTGTGCCTTTGCCATTCCAAATTCAGCTAAGAGTCCATTCAAAAAGATCATAACAACCATATTCTCTCGTTGAGCTCGTTGAACTTTAACATCATGACTAAAAGGTAACAACAAGCCAAGCTCGACAATTATCTTCTTAAGGCACTTAAAGTAGCTGGTGACAAACTTAGCTTTTTGTTCAGCACGAAAAAATTGCATATAAACCTCAAACATTCTATGTACTTGCTCTTTATCTGAATATAGAAAATATAAAAATTCCAGAAGTTCTTTAACAAACTCACAGTGATCAACCAATTCAATTATCTCACTCTCAATGGAGTTTTTGATCTGATATAAACATGCATCATCACGAAGCCAATCATTTTTCTGCTTTGCATCTTCTGGGGGATCTTTGGTCATATGATCATCCATATCAGTACTTCTCAAATAGAACAAAATTGTCCGACGCCAATCGTAATAATTAGATCCATTTAACTTATGTTATGTGATCTTAGAGGCTAAGGGAATAATGTTGGAGACTACCAAATTTTTTTATGTCGGCCATATTGAAGTCACACATTGATTGTAGTCTACACAATCAAAGAAAAAATCAATCCAAACAGCTGCAAAATTGGAAGAAAACCCTAAAACAATGGTGTAACCTTAAGTTTTTATCAAACCCAAATCGGAGTTCAAATCGGAGTCCTCACGCGCCGGTGCGTGGATGACGTGCAAAGATATTTCGGCAGCACGTGAAGCTCACGCGCGGTGTTTTCCGACGATCGACAAAGGTAGACTTGGGCGGACGGAGGTGGCACTTCTTATGGTCTGGACAGTGTTGACAAACGGTCAGTGGAAGGTAACCTAAGCTTAAGCCTAACGGAGAAGGAAGCTAACAGCCATTCGAAAGCCTAACAACTCTGATACCATGTAATCCATAATTCAGAGAAGTGTATTTCTTATTCATTTGAGTAAGAGAAAAGTTACATATTTATAAAGAGAACAAATTAAACCCTAGACACTATGTACAATTACAATAAAGGACATATGTTATAACTATATATCATAACACAATCCATGGTGGCCACCTACCAAGGAATTAATTTTCTAGAGTTTCCTTGACACCCAAATGTTGTATGGTCAGCTGGTTAGGCGAGTTGTATAAAAAATATGTCTTAGAGGTCGGATGAAATAGGGGTGGGTTGTCTTAAACAACGAAACGCTGCTCTCTTGTTAAAGTGGTTTTGGCAGTTCTCCCTGCAAGAAAATAGCATGGGGAGGAGAGTTATTGTTGTTGTATATGCCATATAGTCAAATGGTTGGCTAATTAAACGTGCTAAAATGGTTGCCAATGGAAGGCCTTGGATAGATCTTGAGAAAATAAAAATAGGTAATTGTTCCTTGATTTAGTAAATTAGAAGTGTGCAGTGGCACAAAAATTTGATTTTGAAAAGATACATGGACCTCACGTACTCCTCTCCATGTGAAATACTCTGTTCTATATGCCTTATCTTCCAAAATAGAGGCTTCAATCTCAGATTGTTGGTAAGTTACTGCAAATACTTGGTATTTGGGGTCGAGGAGGCACTTTTTTTACTTTGAGATTCTTAGAGGTGCTAAGTTCATAGAGCATATTAAGATTGGTAAGCTTGGAAGTAGTTTGGACTGACTTGTGGAAAGTTGACCTCTTTGGCACTTTGAATGCTAAATCTGTTTAACTTCATTTGATGCAGTCTCATGCCAAATTCAACAATCGTTGTTAACTATATATGGGAGATAAAGGTCCCCATGAAAGTGTTTTACTTGGTCATTTATGAAGACAAATTTGATATTACATCACTCAACACTCCTCCTCACTTGTGGGCTTGATATATGAAGAATGCCCAACAAATTGAAATCAATATTAAATGGGGAGGAAATAACATTGCAAGGGTGTGAACACAAGACCTTTGGACCGGTCCACTGCTCTGATACTATCTTAAATCACTGATTAACTCAAAAGCTTAAGCTAGTGAGAGTGAAGGAAAATTTAATACTATATCATTCAACACCTTGCATCCATGCCCTCTAAGTTCTTTATTATTTTCACGACCCTTATTGACCAATAGACATTGTCATTGTTGGGAGCTTGGATTTTAAGGGCAAAGTATGGATTTTGGAAGCCTATTATGTAATTAGAACTGTCCTTTTTCAGATTTGGAAGGAAATAAATCAAGACTTTTGGATGTCTAAGTTGGTCGTTTACTTTTGGAACAATGTAGTGTATACTACATCTTGATGGTGTACAAACAACAAAAAGTTTTTTCTACTTACAATCTCATTATTTTGAATGGTTCTGGATTTGTTGGCTTAGTTGTTGTATGGCAGGGGCTTTTTCATTCCCTGACCCTTTAGGCCGTCCGATTTCTTTTGTATATAATACAACCTTGTGCTTCTTACAAAAAGAAAAAGAACAAAGAAAATCAATGCATACAAGAACTTAAACTTTGTAATGTCTTATTGGCAAATTAGTTATAGCGATTCCTATTTGGAGCCTCATGCTTTTGGCGGGGAAATTTTGCAATGCCAAAACCAAAATTACTAGTAGATCTTGGGTCGGGGATCAACTCCCTTACCAAAAATCACTAGTAGATCTTGCTATTCTTTTTGAGTTGCCAGATAAATCTGTCCCCTGCTAATGCCTCTATCTCCTCCTCGACATGGAGGTAAAATTTTCCAAGAAGGTGAAGTTCTTTGTGCAGCAAATTTTGCATGGATGAGTTAACACTTTGGCTTGGATCTTGGCCATAGAGTCCTCCTTGGTTGGGCTCACTGTTGTGTTGTTTGCACGCAGGTGGCTTGAGGACCTTGATCATATACTTTGGAGTTGTGTTTTCACTGCTTAGTTTGGTAACTTTGGTTTTTATAGCCTTAGCTTCCCGGGTTATAGGGAGTCAATTGAAGTTCTGCATGGGGAACTTCACCCTTTTTCAGTTTATCAGATTGCAAGTTCGGTAGATAAAATGTGTCTATGAGTGGATGTCATTAGGTCAGGAGTGCTGCTTTTGGAGATAAAAAAGTTAAGTATGCTAGCCTTTTTCAATGTACACCTTACATTAGTTTAAGGCTTGTTTGTTTTCTAGGAGGCGAGATGCACATAAAATGTGTCCATGAGTGATATATCTATTAAAAACAACAATTGTAGCATTATATTATTAATAGGGGATGAAGTCCACTGTGACATAAGATGCATTGCATAACTAGGCGTGTATGTCTCTGGTGACAATAAAGTAATTTAACAAATAACAATCCTCTTATGTAAGTTTAAGTAAAATATATAAAAAAATATTACTTATGCTTAATTTTGTGTTTCGCAGTAGGCCTTTGATCAATCTACATTACTATATTGTACTTTTATGTTCACGAGATATTGAAGAAAAAAATTGAAAATATTATATGTCAGAAACAATTTGTAGGCAGATTTGGCCAAGGTGAGCTTAGCTTAGCCGATGCATGACCTTCCATCATAGAGGTGAGAGATTTGAATCTCCCAATCCCTGTTGTATTAAAAGAAAAAAATTGAGGCATTTGTTTGTTTTTCTGGTTAATTTTTGACTTTGAAGGGCCTACTCTTTTTCCAATTATATTTCTCTTAAACCATCACGAGTTGGCCTAGTGGTAAAAAAATGAGATAGTCTCAAGTACTAACTGAGAGGTTATGAGTTCAATCTATGGTGGACACCTACCTAGGAATTTATTTTCGAGTCAGGCGGGTTGTTTCGTGAGATTAGTCGAGCTACGCGTAAGTTGGTTTGGACACTTACGAATATAAAAATAGAATTACATTTCTCTTGCAACAATGCATGCTTATGACTTTATGTCCTAAAGAATCTACTCTCTACTGTCTTGAAAATTTATCCTATTGTCTCACGGCGTATTCTCTTTCTAATTCTATTGTCTATGATGCATGCATGTTTGGATGTCTTATGATCTGTTTTGATAGTTTAATCTTGTGTCTTAGGACCTGTTTGACTAGACAAAAGAAATGTTGTTCAAAAAAATGATTTTTACTTAAACTTTTTTTAAAAAAAAACTTTAATATAAACTTGAAAATGTTTCAAAAGATATTTTGAGTGATTGTCCAGTCCATTTTTTTTTCAAATGACTTGTTTTCAAAATTAAATATTTGAAAAGTTAAACCAAACATTTTATTATTTAACAAACCCACCATTTGTATTTTATTAAAAAAATGTCTTCTTAAGTTGATAGAGACCTTTGTTTTTATCCCATTGATCGCATTATTGACACCTGCCTGACCCTTTCAGTTGTATAACGTGGTTCGTAAAGAAGTATGGTACCGGCCCGACATGTTCTTTTATAGAGATATGCTTATGATGCTTGCAAAGAACAAAAGGGTAGAAGAAACAAAACAAGTATGGGAGGATCTGAAAAAAGAGGGAGTGTTATTTGATCAGCATACTTTTGGAGACATTATTCGAGCATACTTGGATAATACAATGCTCTCTGAGGCCATGGATATATATCGTGAAATGAGAGAATCTCCTGATAGGCCCTTATCTTTGCCTTTTCGTATCATTCTTAAGGGCCTTATTCCATATCCAGAATTGAGAGAACAAGTTAAAGATGACTTCTTGGAGCTCTTCCCTGATATGATCGTCTACGATCCACCAGAAGACTTGTTTGAAGAAGATGAAGATAGAAACAAGAGTGAAGATGATTAACTAATTAAGAATGCTGCTCTTGCAGTTAGCCTTTAAGTTTTGAATTTTGATAAGTCTCTAAAATTTCAAAAATATCAATAAAATCTTTAATTTTCAATTACGTATCTGGTTAATTCGTGAACTTTAAAAGTGTCGTCTTATTAGTTCTTTAAGTTTTTATTTTGTGTGACCCATTAGACATGTTTTAAAATTCACGGAAGTATTTGATGCAAAGTTGAAAGGTAAATCTAGTTTTGTGTACAATAAACATGTGTGTTTTGAAAACTGTTCATTTTGTAAGACATTTTTGAACTTCAGAAATTTATTTGACATAATCTGGGAAGTTTAGCATAAGTTAAACATTGTTGGGTTTTATTTTGAGGCTATTGTTCGTGTAGGATTAGTGGATGGGCAACAATTTAGCATCTCTTTTAGATAGTGCTTTAGCTGTAGTTAATGTGTTGTCTGTGTACACCATTTTATTATACCATAGAATTGAGAACTTCAAAACACAAGCATTTTAGTCATTTTGTTGGCGTCAGCTTTCTATAATGGCACATCTATTGCTAGTTATAGTATCAATACAATTTGGAGTTATCCAAAGCAACATAAAGTCTTATGTTGGAAACTTTGGGACTTGTACAGATAAAAACCAACAAGGCTAAATGGGTATGTAGGAAAAGTAAATGATTTATTTATTACCTTGGATAATTGAAATGTTTAATAATGGTCTAAGATAATTAAAAGATAGCTTGGATAAATAAACAGAGGAAAAAATAATCCAATGAAAACTTTAAATTAATAATTAAATTAATTTAAATATTAAATTTTAATAATCTAATCAATTTATTATTTATTATAATTATAAATTTTAATAATCTAATCAATTTATTATTTATTATAATTATAAATTTTAATAATCTAATTAATTTATTATTCACTATAATTATATTTTAGAATTATGACTTTTACATGCGTACGAAGCTTCTTTGAAAGCTTCTTTGAAGACGAAGATTAATCTAAATTATAAAGAAATGTAATAACCAAATAAGTACTAGCATTTTTTTTATTACACTTCAACAACTTTTCATTCGTTCTTTTATCTATTTAAAAAGAATTACGTGATCATTTGTCATCAAACTTTAGTGAAATCTTTAGAAAATTAAGTGGTTTTGAATTGTTTTAAAAAAAAGTTCAATTGAGAATATCTCTGAACCATTAACAAAAGATCTCAATCATTTAAAAGAAGTTCAATTGAGAATATCTCTTAACCATTAACAAAAGATCTCAATCAAATTCACTCGACAAAGTTTAAAGTTTTAATACAAGTACCAAAATTTAGGATATACAACGATTAGATATTTTTCAGTTTTTTTTTTTCTCTTATAGATAATTAATGAAAAAGCAAAAAGTTTTCTAGAAATTTTTAAAAAATTGAAGGTTAAAACAACTCATCAGTTAAAAAAAAAAATCGACACACACCACTGAGAAGTTTAAATTCCGTTCACTTTACATATCGTTGAAGTAAAAATCATATATATGTACAAAAAAAAAACATTATATGAACATAATGTTTCAAAAAAAAAAAATATGAAGAAAAAAACATGAAAGTTGTAAGTCCATAATGTATAGTATGAGATAAATGATGAGATGATTACAGACAGTACAGTGTTGGTTAAGGGAGAGGGAGGAAAAGTACAACAAATTGAAGAAACGTACAACAACTTGAAGAAACGTACAACTAATACAAAGAGAGTACTTTGGAGAAGAAAAAAAAAAGGTGTAGTACAAATGTTGAGTCACATGTGTTAGGGTGCGTAGTACTCAAACTAAAGCCTTGAGTTCCCTTTCCCTCTCTCACCTTGTGTATATAAACATAGGCATGCAGAGGACATTGCCAATGAAGGAGAGCAACTATGCAATAATACCGTATTATTGTTGAGGTAGATGATTCCTACATGGTCGTCCTGAAAACACATGTAATTACAATGTTTAAGTAACATTCAACATGTGTTCTCAGGTCGCCCCTGCCGGCTTCTTATCTATCGTTTTTCGGTTTTTATCACTTTTTGTTCATTTTTAAGGTAAGTGCTTGAAATTTAATTACTTTATATTTAACAATTTAACTTTTAATTAGCTTCACAAAATCAATATGTTAAATATTATACCATGGGATGAAGTATACATCTTTTTCTATCTTATTTATTCGAATTTCATTTATAATATTTCAAAGATTCAATACGTTAATGAGTTAAAATTTAATAACCCTACTTGAATTCGGTAACTCAAATGGTCATTTGACTAAATACAAGCATTATTTTATATGAACATTATATACTTTTTTTTTCTTTCAAATTAAAAAAGATATGGGGTGGAAAATCAAATTTTCGAACTCTAAAAAAAATGTATCACATGTCTTATCTATGGATTTGTATTTTAGATTAGCTATATGAATAACTATATCCAATAATTATTTTTCATGCAAATATTATTTATTTAGTTTTATTAGTTGAAAATTTACATCACTTTTTTTAAAAAGAAATGTGACTAATTTACTTTTGAAAATGTGGGGCATACACCTCTCTGAATCCCCATCTTATTTTGGGTTTGGGTTCTAAGTAGTGATCACGAGGGATGTGATTCAATTTCCCTCCACCTAATTGAATGATAATAATAATTATAAATCTACTCTGTTCTTTTATGACTATCAATTAACATAGCATCATGCCACTTCACTACTTTATGAGAAATGGTATACACATTTTTCTAATGCTATACTTAAAAACGAAGTTACGTCAAAATTTAAGATAACTTCATTTACACAAACATGTACATCTGTACCCATAGTTACAAAATATGTATAGCATCTTTTGAATGGGTCTACCAAAGCTAAAGTTGTAACATCACTAAAAGTAAAAAAAGAGTGTTGATGTTAACTTGTGAACGTCTCAGCTATTCTCAAACAACCATCATCTAACCCTATTAACATTTAGTTGCTAAGATGACTGGTAAGATATTTAACTTAGAGGCCCAACAAGATCTACTCCACACACAAGTTGTACAACAATGTTATTTAAGTTCCAAATTCAATAGAAAAAAATCATCTTTCAAATCACGGGCGTACAAAAAAGAACAAGAACTTAGCTTCTTCCGTTGACATAGCAAAATCTCCAAACTTGTCTTCAATTCCAGCAAAAGTGTGGAATCTTAGGGATCTTTTTGATAACGTTTCTGTTACTACATCTTGTATGTTTTAAGTGCATGCTTACAAGTGATAATGAAATAATTAAATTCACTTTTGTCACGTTGAATGAAACTTTTAAACACATTTTTTCTTCAGTTCTATAAAAATTGATTTTGAATATTTAAAAACATTTTATAGAGTGATTTTTAAAAATCACAAAAATAAATCATTTTAGAATCACAATCACTCATAAACATGTCATAAATTCATTTCCACGCCATGCGACCTGCTTCACTTTTGCCTTCAAACCAATAAAGAGAAAGTGGAAAGCATTGATTACCTTTTACAGTTTCTACCTTTCTGGATTTGGAACATGCCCAACAGATGTTGCTGAGAAATGCAGATGTGGGCCAAACACAACATAGCCTTATCCCAATGGACCAACAGAATTCTTCCCACAAGAGTGATGATAAATGTAGAAGTGTAGAGCTGAACATCCTCTTCAAATGCTATAAATGTATACAAGACTCCGCATCATAGATCGACACTGTCAACACCATAGCAATGGAACACAGAACCACACTCGCTCCCATTAGTCCACCATTCTTTAGTAACACCATGAGCACATCTTCCTGAAGTGCAAGTCTACTCTCAGAAATCACTTGAAAATTAAAAAACATACTACCACAACAATTACATCTCAGAAATCACTTGAAAATTAAAAAACATACTACCACAACAATTACATCTGTCACACATCTCCAAAGATGTACTGGTAATGGTTGATGTTAACCAAATGTGAAGCAGCTATATGCAATAATTTTAAGAAACTCTGCATGATTAATCATAAACAAAAGTAAACGAAATCATAAACTAGAGCTAAAACTCCCTGAAGATCTATTTTACTACAATTTTGAATATCGAATACTTCAATGAACATATTAGTATTGCCTGATTGGTATTTAATTTTGACCAGAGTAACGTAATTCTGTATAACTGAGCATCATCATTAGAAAAGAAACCTAGTCCCTCAGTTACCTCCATGATATCCTTATTCTTATTTCCTTCAATGCTTTTATCATCCCCAGCATGGAAACTGAAAATCTATTCATTTAGAACTCGATGTTTTCATGCTAATATGGAAGCAGATGGAAAATTGAAAAGGAAGAGTGAGAGGCCAAAGACAGAATGGATAAATTGTTGCTAAAAGAAAACTTGTACACATTACAAGACAGTACGAGAAGTCAGTATTAAAAAAGGGAAACGTGCAAAATGACTTACTTGAAAAAGATTGTTTGGGAGGTGAACCTTGATCAAGGATAGGAAATAGCAAGAATAAAGGACTCGCAGAGAACAGATGATAAGATACCAAGTCTGGTCTTAAGAAATTAGATTGGGTCTTTAATTTTCAACAGGTAACTTAAGCTCTGGATGAGATTTATGAAGTCTAAGCAACAATTCACTGCATGTTATTTGTTTTCCATCCGATGTTGGTTGTGAAAAGTTTGGCAGGGAATCCAAGATAGCAGCATGATCTGAACTCTGGCAAAGGCATGTTAAGATAGTGCAAGTTAATTCTTGGTCAAGAACGACACCCTTTTCGGCCATATCGTTGAGCAAGCCAATAATTTCTGCAGTTTCATTGTTCAAACAATATGCCTTTAGTAAGGAATCATATACAAAGACATCTGGAGTCAAGCCACAAGAAATCAATTTCTCAAAAACAATTTTAGCTTCAGACATCAGACCACTTTTTGATAATCGATTAATTAAAGTTGAAAATGTTACAGCATCTGGAGCTAAGCCTTTTCCAACCATGTCCATTAGTAGCTCTTGGGAATACGACAAATCCCCAGCTTTTAGAGACCCATTGATTACGGTATTGAATGTAATAATATCTGGTTCTAGATTTACATTACTCATTTCTTGAAACAACCTCTTAGCTTGTTCTATACTACCTTCCTTGCACATGGATGAAATCAATGTATTGTAATCAATCACAGTTGGATTAGGCCCATGTATTCTCATTCTACCAAAAAGTCCTTTAGCAATGCTAATCATACCCAAGCCACAAAGTCCTTTAATCATTATACTGTAGGTATTTGAATTAGGAACAAACCCCAAGTTTAAGACATGCTTCCACATTTCCATAGCCTTGTTAATCATTCCTGCTTTGAGATAACCTCCAATTAGTAAATTGAAAGTCATTAAGTCGCCACAGATTCTTTGTTCAGTCATTGTATTAAAGATCTCTACAGCCTCCTCAACACGACCTTCATTACAGAGCCCTTGAATCAACATATTAAAGGTGAAAACATCAGGTTTAATATGGCAGTTATCCTTCAATGTCGAATTAAAAAGAAAAATTCCTTCATCAACCTTCCCATCCTTGCAAAGTCCTACGAGCAAAGTATTATAAGTAACAATATCAGGATTCTTCCCCTTCTCGATCATACTATCCAAGACTTTACAAGACTCCTCTATTAGTCCCCCTTTGCACAGACCATCTATAAGAACATTATAAGTGACAGTATTAGGTTCTTCACCTTTCTCTAGCATCAGATTTAATATGTTCAAGGCTTGCTTAGCTCTCCCATTTTTGCAAAGCCCGTCGATCAAACATGTATAAGTGACAACATCAGGACAAATACCACGGTCCGTCATAAGATTCAGCATTGCCTTTGCTTCTTCCCATTGCCCTTCCTTACATAAACCATGCATCAAACAACTATATGTAACTACATTAGGACAAATTCCCATCTCTAGCATCTCATTGAAGAGTTCTTTTCCCCTAGAGGAATTTCCATTGTTACAAAAACCACTTATAACTGCACTATACATAACAACATCCGCTTGCAATCCCTTCTTCTTCATTCTCTCCAATAAACCCTCTGCTATTTGTAATCTTCCACCCTTACAAAGCCCATCCACCATGGTCGTATATGTCACCATATTCGGCTGGCAAATCACCTCCATTTCGTCGAGAAATCGAAGCGCTTCTTCAAATTTCTCATTCTTGCAAAGTCCGTTCATGAGCACATTATAAGTAACCACATCTGGTAATACAGAAAATCTTTTCATTTCATGAAACAACCCAATGGCTCTCTCTACATCCCCAATTCGACACAACCCCGTGAGCATAACATTGAAAACAAAGGTACTAACTACATAACCCTGTTTAATAATCAACCCCAGAACCCCAAACGCAGAATTCACTTCACGAGTATAAACAAAGCATTCGATTAAACAACAAAGTGATCTGAAACCCAGAAAAACATTTGCATAAGTCATCTTACCATAAACAGATAAAGCCATTGTGTAATTTCTCGTCCTGGTGAGAGCAGCCATGAGTGAGTTGCAGGTAAACCCAGAAGGAAGAGAATTAGAAGCGATGGCACTGTGAAAGAGAGAAAAGGCGTGGTTGGCGTTTCGTGGAGTAAGATTTTGGCAAAGGGCAACTAAGTGGGAATCGATATCGGAAACAGAATTTGGCAAAGGGGTCGAAGAAAAGGGGTGGATGCGAAGAACTCGAGCAGAGCAACGTTTGAGGAGATGGGTATGAGAATTCATGGTTTTTGAACGAAATCAAATTCGTTTCGAAATAATATTATCAGTGTTTATGAATCATGACAAACACAAACAGAAAAGCTGCGGCAGAATGAAAAATAAAAGATAAAGATTGAAACTTTTGGATTAAGTGTGAATTGGCCTTGACCTATTTCAGGTTTCTATGTATCACTATGTTTTCCCCCCCTCAATTTGCAAACCGGCAAATTAGGTTTGAGTTTCTTTGTAAGAGGGAAATGATATGAAATAACCCTTTGGACTTTAGTCTTACAAAAATAAAAGTATTCTTCATTAAAAATCATTCAAATAATTCTTTGGAATCCATCTCGAACAACGAATGTAAGAATAAACTAAATAATCCGACAATTGAGAGTTGAGTTAGGATTAAAACGCAGGTTGAATTAAACAAGTTGAGTTGGGTGTACTTAGAGGGTCAGAAAATTTCGATTCAACACATTCTAAATTTATATATATATATATATTATATTATTTTATTTTATTTAATAAAGTTAAAAACAAATTATGTCAGCCGCACACTTTCCCTTTCCTCCTCCATTTCGCGTTTTCTCTCTTCTCCACTCCACCTCGCGCGTCCGTCTTCTTCTCAGTTCACAGATCTGAAATTTTAGTGATTTTCCTCCTCCATTTCGCATCTTTCTCTCTTCTCCACTCCACCTCTCGCGTGCCATTCATCTTCTTCTCAGTTCTCAGATATGAAATCTCAGTGACTTTTCTCCTCCATTTCGTGTTTTCTCTCTTCTCTACTCCACCTCGTGCGTGTCATTCGTATTCTTCTCAGTTTTTAGATCTGAAATCTCAATGACTCAGTTCGTCTTCGCCGTCAGTTTCCTCCCTCTCCTCACCGTCTGTCTCCCTCTTCTCATCGTCAGTCTCCTCATCTTTTCAGTTGGATTCATCTTTTGCTTTGAATTTAGAAACGAAAATAAAATAGATTACAACTCGACAACCCTCGACCTAAATAAACTGAAAATACCGTTGGTTGAGAATGTCTCTCAAACCAATTACACCCTATCAGTACATCTACCACTAAGATTTGATACTTTTCTAATTGATAATCTAATAATTTTTTCAAATTTTCTCAAATCTTATATATTTTCAAAATTTTCCCAAATTTGGTTATCATTACCGAATATTATATCAAAATCTTATATATAAAAATATATATATACGAAAATATTTGAACAATTCACTCTAAGCTTGGGACAGCGCTTGTCATGGTCATGCTTGTCCAGAGTCTGTTGCCTGTGGCTGCATGCTTGCTCCCACCAGATTTTATCATGCTTTCATCCTATGTATTTAATTTTGTTATTTAGCTTGCTTTATGTAAGTTTCATGTTGTATGACCGCTTGCCACTTTGCATATGCAAAGGTGAGAGTTTTCTTTTTGTTCAAAATGTACTATATGGGTATAAGAGTTATCATCATATCTTGATACTCATGAGTTTTAAGATATGAAACTATTGTCATCTCTTAATGCATATAGTCTTATAACAAACTTTCTTTTCTCAAACATGCTTTCAAACGTTTGTGAAAACCTTTTCTTCTAAACCTGTTTTCTAAAACATTTTCTCAAGAACGGGGGTAGAGGTTGGGAATAAACATCTATGGTGCCATCGACTATTTGGATTTAAATTAGCTTACTTGTTCTAGTGTGAGAACAAGTGTTGGATGATCGCTCTGAGAAGCTTATGAAAGTGTGATTGTAACAATTGGCATCAAAACCAAGTTGGCTCATAAAGCTGAAATCTATGATCATATTCGCTATAACAATTGGGCAAAATCCATGTTGACCGATTGGTCGAGATAGAAGAACAAATACTCTACCTGATGGAAGTCCCTGACAACATTTTCTTTTTGAAAACTCGAGTGTAAGAGAGGTTTCTGAAAAAGCTGATTGTATCAATGCAGTAAGATGTTGCCTAGACAAATTACCCATAAAAGAGTTGATGATGAGAGTTGACACTTTCGAAGTGATAATCGAAACATTTGGTAACCTCGAGCATGGAGATAGTTTGACCAACTCTATTGCCCATATGGAACAACCAGTGAGAGAGGTGGATAACTCCCAAAAGTTACTCATGCAAATGATAAGTGATTTGTCCAAAGATTTTTGAGCAACTCTCGACATTGCTAGAGCTCAGATCACTAATGTCAGTGTGAAGATAAATCTCACTATGGAGTAATGGGAAATCACTCCCCAGTTGTGAGGGCATTTCAAGTCAATAAGATTAAGATACCCAAGCCTAAACCTTTTTGTGGTGCTCATGGTGCAAAGACTCTCGAAAATATCGTTTTTGACATGGAATAATACTTTAAAGCCACAAATACGATTATTGAAGATTCAAATATCACTTTGGCAACAATGCACTTGACAGAAGGATGCCAAATTATTGTTTACAGAGGTAGTAAAAAGAGCAAGTGTACAATTGGGAGATTTGAGCAGGCCAACCGACTTTGTGATCATTAAAATGGACCACTTTGATGTGGTGGGGATGAAGTTCTTGCTTGAACTCAAGGTAATACCTATTCCTCTTGACAAGTGTTGATGATCACTGGGTTTACGCCAACAATTGTGCATCGAGAAATAAAACAACCAAATGAAATGAAGATGATCTTAACTCTTCAATTAAAGAAGAGCCTCAACCACGAATCAGTCGGAGTCGTTGAAGAGACAATTCTTTAAGACATTCTGCGTGTCCTGCAAAAGTGTTAGAATGTATACAACTTATGAAAGTATCCATTATTGCAAAAGAAAAAAAGAAGGCATAAACGCTTCAAGTTTCAACTAGAAGGCAAGGTTTGAATCCGGTGGTATCCAAATCAGTTTCAAATTCAAGGCCAAAGAGAACAACGTCTCATTGAAATCTATGAAAGATTTGTGAATGTTGTTAACAAGGTTTAATTAAAAAGCCTTTTATCGGGTGTATTTGACTTCATGGATGAAAACTCATCATGTCATTCACGTGAGTAATTTGAAACCTTATCACCCTGACCGTGTCGAGAAATGATGCAATGTTACGAAGCTTTACCTACAATGTTGAAGAGAGATGTCGAGAAAGGAGTTAGTAGAAGACTTCTAAGAAGTGATAGCCTAGTTAGAATATCGAGGTGGCAGATGGAAATTACCTAAGAGGAGTGGAATAGCCTCTAAGGTAAAAAAGTTAAGTGGAGAGTTTGTAGACATTCTCAAGGTAGCTTTTCAACGATGAGTTCGAGAAGAGTTAGTTGACGAAGGTTGCCAACCATTTCAGTGGGAGAGAATATCACAGTCATTCTTTCCAGGACCTGTTGCTTGTGGCCGCATATATGCTCCCACTCATTTTATCATGCTTTCATTCTATGTATTTTATTTTGTTAGTTAGCTTGCTTTATATGTAAGCTTCATGTTGTATGACTACTCGCCACTTTGCATGTGCAAAGGTGACAGTTTGCCTTTTGTCCAGAATGTAGTATATAGGGATAAGACTTATCATCATACTTTTATACCCACGAGTTATAAAATATAAAATTGTTGTTATCTCTTATTGCTTATAGCCTTATAATGAACTTTCTTTTCTCAAACATGCTTCAAACGTTAGCGAAAACCTTTTCGAGAAACCCATTTTCTAAAACATTTTTGTAAGTATGAGGGTAGAGTATGCAAAATACATCTATTGTGCCATCGACTATTTGGATTTAGGTTGATTGACTTGTTCTAGTGTGGGAACAAGTGTTGCATAATTGCTCTGAGACGCTTATGAAAGTGTGACAGTGACAACGCGTGCCCTGGTGGGAGATTGGGGAAAACACCCTTGAAAGCTACTTACTTTTCGTATTCAACATATGTGTCACACCCCCTTCTGATGCTCCTTATTTGAATCCCTAACCTATCTTCAAAAGAGAGTGCGAGGGCTGACAAGCATTGCCATAACTTGACTCACCAACCGACTAGCTTGCTTGACTAAACTAGTAGTCACCACACAAACTCATAATTGAAAACAAAGAATCACACAAGTTATGATCTTTTATTAATCACTTTAACTATTAGCTTCCACCTAGTGAAACATCATGGGAGTACGAAACAAGAACATTTAGCGAAAGCTTTAGACATGATACAACCTTTTTAAACTAATTCGACCTTATATTAACGGACTTTTACAACAATTGAAGACATGCTCAATGCACACCTTGAACATTAACTTATAGAGCCCATACTAGTCCTCAAAATTTCTTATTTAACACTATAAACTGATTGGCTCAGCAGCAGTATACTCAACACTTGAGGATGCACAATTTGTACCTGAGAAGTGAGAAAACATTTGAAAGGTTAAGTCGAAAGACTTAGTGAGTAACAATTTTATAAAAACATGTTTTTCATAAACAGTTTAGCATAAAACCTTGGCTTAAGCAATCATTCAAACAGTAGAAATCATTTCATAAACATGATACTTATAAACCTTAAACATTTGATAAGATTTCATAAACCTTTCTTGTACCATAGATCCATAACCCAAGCAGTACTAACACCTCATTGTCATAAGATGGCTGGGTCAAATCACCCCATCATCAAAAGACGTGGACAGTGGAATACCTCGTCATCTAAAGATGAACATAAGATACCATTTTTGTCATATCCTCCTCCTCATAGGCATACAAAGTATACCTTCCCTGACGGATTGTAAACCATAGGCTTGTCAGCCTTCCCACCGTAGCGGAGTTAACCAAATATGCACAATAGGTCCTATAGATAACACTCTTTAACATTCGAGCCTAGGATTGATAAAAACATGCTTGAAACTTAGCTTAAAACATACTTTTGTTTTTTATCCACATGGTCATAAATGAACTTTTGATCATAACATAAACTTTGGAAATCAGTTCAAAGCCACACTTTGTTTAAATCATAAATTTAGCTTGTAAATACTTGAGCATTCAAGATTTATACATTTCAATAGAAATCGGTAAACTCTATATACTTTCAAAACATGTTTTAAACATTAGCTTGTAAATCATGCTTAGAAACCAATTTAGAAATCTATTTTGTCACTAATAATACTCAGTCCAACCCTTGGCTTGGAATTTTCTTCAAATTCTCCTTGACCTGAAAAATCCATATTTAAGTCTTAATAAATTCATTGACCATGAAAAATACCCAAAATTTGATCAAAATTACAAAAAAAAAAAAAAAGAAGCAAAATAGCCTAAAAACCAAGTCATGGCACTGCTCGCTGATGGCATGAGCTCAAGCAGCACGCAGCATAGGGCATCAGAATGCCCAACCGCATGTCTGTCGTGTGCGTCCTTCACGCATGCACTCTCCTCCTGCGTACTTCCTCGCATGCTAACCTTACTGTGCGCATGACCTTGTGTACGACTTGAGCGCATCCTTACTGCTCGGTTATCCCATGGTTATGCCCTAATGCCCCAAAAAGTCCAAAATAACCTCTTTACATGTTTTGCAAGTGCACGTCTAACCCCTTCATGCCGTGGTTCTCAACCACCCTAGGCTGCTTAGAAACTGTGAGATTTCCAAAATCATCATTCAACTTTCAGTGCTTATAACTTTTAATCTAATCTAAAATTGAAAAAGTTCATTCTACAAACTTTCTTAGAATTGTCTTAGCTTTCTTACATCAAAATTTCAGCCTAAAATTCTAAGAATTGGGTTTTGTAGTCCTCTAGAAGTGAAGATTGCTTAGATTCTCTTTGTAAATGATCTTTTCCTCTTTCTTTAACTCAAAACTATGTCTCATTGCCTTGTTTTTGTGCAACAGTCCTCCTTGGAAAATTAGACTCATAAATAAGGCATTTTCAAGTGATTTGAAGCAAAACGCACAAGTAGTTTTCTTCCTCTCATTGTCCAAAGTCACCCTCTTAGAGAGAGCCTTGCATGTCAAGTTGATGTCACCTCATGCTTGCCGCAAAAATGCATGTTAAATGCGATGGACACCTGGAAACCATCACACCGACATGCCTTGAGACTTACAACCATCATCATCTCGCCCAAGCCTTAGTTTCACTTTCAAACTTTCCTTTTTGCTCGAATGCTAACCTCAAAACCATGCGCAATGCCCAATCATTTCGCTTTCTCAAGCATCTCACCTAGCATAACAAGTCTCCTGGCATAGTATAATGGCTGCTCATCTCACCTAGCATGCCATGCCTTTATGCTTGGCACCTAGTCAAGCCCTTTAAAGGTTTTCACTTAGAATATGGCCGCCCAACATGTCATCTCGTCTAATTCCTTAAAGGTTCTCACACCATTCCTTGACCGTCTAATTATGTCCTTAGAGGTTATTTTTTGTCTTGCTTAGCCATCTACCAATATTACTCACTTTGCATTTAGAGATTCTTGGTAACCTTCTCGGCCACACTTTTTACTTAACCTTGGCCACCCATCACCCGTCTTTATAGATTCTCACGGCTTAGCTTGATTCATCTTGGCCACCTATCCTTCTTTCCACATTTTAAACTTGCTTTTCCAACCTAACTTTTAATGATGGGCAAACCTTAACACTTAACTTTAATCAATCTTTCCAAGAATTTTATCTTTCCTTAACCAAGTCCTTGCAAGTCTTAAGGGTCCTTAAAAAAGGTTTTGCAAGATGTATTTATTTGTGGCTATTTATGTTTTTGACCTTATGGTTTGGAGATGTGCAAATATAAGCTCTTTGATTTAATGACGTTGTTTGCATTTAAAAAAACATTCTTTATAATAATAATATTCTCCTTCTTCCCCATGATGTAGCTAACACACTATTAGTGAACCACATATATCTCGATCTCTATATATTTTTCTATTTTGTAATTGTTGATTTCGTAACAATTACAAAATGTGTTAAAATGTATTTGAGCATACTATTTTTAAATGTGTTTTGAAATATTGAGAGGATGTTCTAGAAAAAGATGTTTCCAAACTATTGGATCTGGTACCCAAAACAATTAGTAAGCCGAGCTATGAGTGCACTTATAACTCTTAGGAGTTGAGTTTTGTCTGCCTTAGCAAGATTAATGACATGAGATTAGAGATGTCCACGGGGCGGGGCCGAGGATGCCACTCCCTGTCCCCATCCCCGCCCCTTTTCCCATTCCCCATCTCCACCAATTTCTCTGTGCGGAACGAGACGAGAATTTTGCAAGGATCAAGTTTTTCGTGAGGAAATAATCACCCCTTTTTAAAAGTTTAATCTCATTTTCCAATCCACATTTACTTGAAAATGTATATACATTTCCAATGTTGTTTTATTTTTGATAGAATATTATCAATTTTCTTATTTAAAACAATTAAAATGTCAATTCTCATTGTTTATAAAAATAAAAATTCAACTATTAGTAGATACATTTAGAAATCTATACATAAAATTCAAAATCCATACAAAAAAAAATCAAAGATCAATCCATAAGTATTATAACAAAGCCTTCAATTATATCATATTTTTTAAGACACAACAACTTATTTTTTAAGAAAAGTTTACAAATCACAAAAGACACAACATATACATATACTTTCTAAGAAAATTTCACAACATAGAAATGAAATTAGGGAAAAAAAATAAAGAAGTGGAATAGAGAAAAGAAGTGAATTAATATTATCAAAATAGTTTTTTTTACTCTTTTACATATTATTAAATAAGTAAATATTTAATTATATATATTTTTGCCACGATGATCCGGGAAAAATTAACCTAAATGCTTATGTTTTCAACTCGGGGACTCTCGTGGCAAAATTGGCTCGAAAAGTGTTTAATAAACTGTTTCTGAGACATTGTGGCCCCAAGATGCACCTAGTTGAATAAGAGAAGAAATTATGTCAATGATGCCATAGCAAAGTTGCCTCGAGATGACCTAGAAATCATTGACATAATTGCTTCTATGTTTTCAGCTCGGTGCATCTCAGGGCAACTTTGGCTTCGAAATCGTTAACTTAAATGTTTATATTTTCAACTCGGGGACTCTTGTGGAAAATTTGGCTTGGGATCATTGACATAATTGCTTCTGTTATTCAGCTCGGTGCATCTCGGGGCCATGGTGACCTAGGAACAATTAACCTAAATGCTTTTGTTTTCCACTCGGGGACTCTCGTGGAAAATTTGGCTCGAGAAGTGTTTAATAAGCTTTAATTTTTTTAATAAAAATGTGCTATCTCAGTGACGCACTCGGCCGAGAGAGACCGAAAAGTTTCCTTCATAGAACTTTTAAAAATTTGAGAAGAATCTTGGAGTCGATCTCGGTCGAGATTGACCCTGAAAAAAATAAAATTAAGACTTTTCAAAATATTCCATTAATAAACTTTTTAAAACACTAAATATTTGGTTGTTCTATCAGATTCACTTTCACATTTATTGTAGTTTATTGGTATTAAATTCAACTCCCTTTAGTTTGCAATTAAATTATTGTATGTTTTCATAATGAGAATTTAGTGACTTATGTTCTCATTTTGGGACAAGATTAATTTTGTGTTATATGTAACCACAGTTACCTTATAGTATATTTCCTCTATGGAAATTGTTCTCTTCAATTATCTATATTTCATGTACACTATATTTCTTTATATATAGTGGTACCTTCGAAATTACTTACAATTTAAATATATTAGAATACACTATATTTCTTTATATATAGTGATGTTTATTGATTTCTATAATCAGAATTCGATGACTTATGTTATCATATTTAGTGACAAGATTCATTTTCTGTGATATACAACCATAGTTACATTACAGTGTATTTCCTCTATTGTTAAACGTTTTTGTCGTTGTCTGGTTAAACGTTCTTAGGATTTTTTTTGTAAATAAATTCTATGCATTCTTTATTGCTATCAATCATAATATGTTATTATTTTTCTTCATTTAACAAATTCAATTTATTTGTTAAATTGATCAAGTTTGATTGTGTTGATTATTTTATAAAGTTTTAGTATATTTGTACATCCTAGATTGGAAGTAATGTCATTTCTAGATTAGTTCCAAAGTAGTTGACAAAATGTATAGCATATGTTGTCGACAGAATTACACTAAGAAATTATTCATTTTATATATCATGAGCACATATTCAAATATTAATATGTATTTGCTCATATATTCATATACCTTGATGTGTAATCCATATACATAAATTTATAATTAATGTGCTTGGGTTGGTGTATACTTTTCCAATCCCAAAAGCTTAACATTCAGATGTATTTGTTAGAGAACCAACAATAAGAACTATTTCCAAAACAGTGTCATTGAATCATAATCATGATTGTTTAACAATGAGATCTATTGGGTTTTTGTTTGCTTGTTTTTTTTCCACCACTAATTCCAGTAGCTCTCTATCTTTCATTGATACTTGTTCTTAGTTTAGTTACCTTTTGTTTTTCATATCTTTTAAGCCTTCATAATATTTATTAGATTAAATAACCTTGGTAAGGGTCTAATATTCTATGTTTTCGTTGATAACTCCTAAAAAATAGAAAAATCTAGTTATTTTAGTTTTACGAACTATTGCAAATAATATATTTTTTTCCATTTAACATTATTTTTATATTCTATATCATCGAAGCATATTTCCTAGCAATATATCTTTAACGTCAAATTTATAAAAAATAAAGATTGTTTTAGAAAGGAAAATTAATATAACCTTACATTCAATCTCGAACTAACTGTGAACACAAGTACGAACGAACGGTGGATGGAATGCTAGACAAACGCCATGGGACTGAACACGATGAAACCAATAGAATGTTGGATGGACGAACGCAGACGGATGAAGGGACTAAGGACGTAGAATAGAACGAAGACAAGATGTTGGAAGGATAAACACGAACTGAACGAAGGAAGATGCTGACTGAACGTACGACCTTTGCTTGGAAGGAAGGGAAGAACATCGACGAACGTTGAAGAACGCAATGATTGAACGCGACATTGAACGAATTGTTGAAGATTGATATGCCCGACCTTTGCTTGGACTGAACGAACGCAAATTGCTATGAACGAATCTCTGGCAACTGCTGCTTGAGAGAACCGACCTTTGCTTGAAGGAAACTAGCGGACAACTGCTTGAGAGGACCACCAATAGAGATTTTTTTTTCTTTTGATTCATGTTTGAAAATAAGGGTGAGAATACCAAGGGTTTTACCCATGCAAAAGTAGAGAGAGAGGATTGGGACATTTAATTAGATTAATTTGATTTTTGACACCATGTAGGTATTCAATTGGGAAATTTTTAAAAATAGTAAATTTTACAAAATATTTACAACATATAGCAAATTCTATCACTGATAGTCATTGATATGCTATAGTGATAGAAGACTATCAGTGATAAAATCTAAAATTTTGCCATAGCTTGTAAATATTTTAATTTACTTTGCTATTTTTAAAAATGCCTCTATTCAATTTGATTATAGGATATTTGAGCAGTTTAATTTTTGTGTAGTTATTCAATTGAACGTTGGGGTTTTAGATTGGATGAGGTTATTTTTTACATTCTATACTTTTTGTTTCTAATATATTTTTTGATTTTGGCATTTGTATAAATTTATTTTTATTTTGCTATTTTCCCAAACTAAAGTTAATAATTTGCCATTTAAAAAAGGAAAATTGTCAAAAATAGCAAATTTGACAAAGTATAAACAACATATAGCAAAATTTTCAGATTATATCAATAACACACATTGATAGCCACTAGTGATAAGAGTCTGTCAGTGATTATCATCGATAGAATTCAGAATTTTGCTATATATAACTTGTAAATATTTTAATTTATTTTGCTATTCTTAAAATTGTCCATTTAAAAAACTCCAAAAATTTGTAATTTTCTCCCAATCTATATAGTGTATATATATAAAAGCTTGGATGAGGAGAAATTTTTTATGACATTTTTGCCCTTCCATTGTATTATTTTCTATTATTGCATGGCAACAATTTTGTCTTTTCACTTTCCTATTTTAATGATAATTGAAGAATAAATGAGATGATTCTATAAATACATTATGAATTTATTAGGTTAATTGTAACTTATGAACCACTTATAATTCAAGAAAACCAAAAGTCCATCCAACTTCTAAAATAAAAATAATCAATGATTCATTTTCTTTTTTTATCTTGTTTTATTTGAAATTATGCTAATTAAAAAAGAAATTAAATGATTTATAAATACCTTACTAGATAATTACGCTAATCGTAAATTTGCAACTTAAGGAAGCCGAAAATTTATCCAACTTTTAAAGGCAAAATAATCAATGATTCATTTTCTTTTTTTATCTTGTTTTATTTGAAATTATGCTAATTAAAAAAGAAATTAAATGATTTATAAATACCTTACTAGATAATTACTGTAAATTTGCAACTTAAGGAAGCCGAAAATTTATCCAACTTTTAAAGGCAAAGAATTAATAACTAAATCGGTTAACTAATATAATTAACAAATCTTTAGAAATTCTTAAATAACATCAATTAGTTGAGTTTTGGATTGCTATAAAATCCATTTTTTTACATCGCAAGTTTGCAAACAAATTGGATAGGGTTCAACTAAGAAAATATCTTTTTTTTTGATTGCATGATTATAATCCTATAGTTTCAAGGTAAGCCTTTTCTTTTCTTTCTCTCTTTTTAATTTATATGTATTTATTTATTTTTGTTGTTGTAAGCTTTCTTAGATGTGTTTGTTTTAAAATTATATCTCTCGAAAATCTTTTATATTTCATCAATGTTTCAAGTTGATATATAAAAATTACACTTTAGAACATCTTCATTAACCTGAGTGTCTAATCAATCTATCCACCAAAGGCTAGACGGATCAAATTGAGAGGTTTCTAGATTTGGCCTAATATGTAAGTTCATCGGTATCAGTAAAAATGAAAACATATTTGAAGGTCCATACAAACAACAATAGAACAAGACCCACTAATAGAAAAATACATCCTTAAATGATAGCTATTTGGTAGTGATTTATGAAATAATTGTTAAAAAAATCCCATCAATTGTCATGTGTTTAAGAATATCTATATGTACTTGTATAGGATAAAAACTTTGTGTTTTGTCATTTCTCTTAATTTATATTTTTATTTCATTGTCAGCTTTCTTTTCTAAAAGTTTATAAAATTTAGTATAGAAAACTAATGTAATATAATTAATTCATTTTTTTAACGGATGACAAAGTAGAATTATCTAGTCATTTTTAAAAACTATTTATTGATTTAATTTTAAAGTAACTTTGAAAAGAAGATTAATGCAAATTTTTTTTTGTTATGACTAGTTTCTAAAAGGTCCAAGCGGCCCATGATTTTGGCCCCGTGGACATCAGTCGGTCTTGCTGAACCGATTCAGCTTCAACGAACTGGATTGTTTTGCCTTCATTGCAATGCAAAATTTCACATAATTTCTCCAAATTTACACACAAGAAGAGACGTAGAATTTGGCATGCCAGAAATGTCGAAGCTCCCCGGGATCTTCACCACTCCTTGATCTCCAAATCACTTCTACAATTACTGTAAAAGTTTTCGGATTCCAGTATATTTGGAAGTGATCGCACTCTTGAACTCCTTCAGCGCCCATCTCCAAGTTTCTCATTCCCAAATATGGAGTCTCCCCAAGGTGGATCCGAGAGGGACAAACCGCCCAACTCTTCATCCTCAACTTCCGCCGTTTCCGTCGTCTCTAGTTTCTGGAAAGGTAATAGTCTAATTCTAAATCGAATTCTCTTTCAATTCTTGCATTTATTGCTGAAGATAATCATGTAGTCTATGTTACGTTCTGATTCATTAGCTGCGTAATTCAATTTTTACTGCAAATCTTCTGCTTGATTTCTACGCCTTAGTTTCCACTTTGAGCTCTGCTTGTAGAAACAATTTGATCTGAGAAGACTAGTTTACACACACACACACACTAGTGGTTCTTGTCGATGGTTCATCTATCCATTGGGGAAAAGTATGTTGCATTTTGAAGTGTTGAGTTAAATAGTACTAACGAGTTGCAAGGCATTTTGTGTTTTTTTAGATATTAAGTTCTGGTAATACTTTTAATTGTCGTCTATTTGATTTAAAACTGCTATGAAAAAATTTACCCTCTGCGTACACAATGTGGTCATTTTGTATTTCCTATCTGCAGAGTTTGATTTAGAGAAGGAGAAAAGTGCATTGGATGAACAAGGACTTAGGATAGCTGAAAACCAAGAAAATAGCCAGAAAAATCGCCGGAAGCTTGCAGAAAGTACAAGAGGTAATGTTTTTCTATATGGTCATGTCATCTTCTGGATTCTTTTATTTTTATACGTGTTTGTCTGGAAATATATTTGCTAATGTGATTTTTTAAATTATTGGTCTCTGCATTCTGATAGATTTCAAAAAGGCTCAACCAGAGGAAAAATTGAACTTGTTTAGTTCTCTACTTAAAAGTTACCAAGAAGAAGTTGATAATCTCACGAAGAGGGCGAAATTTGGAGAAAATGCTTTTCTTAACATCTATCAGAAACTTTATGAGGCTCCAGATCCTTACCCTGCTCTTGCTTCAATTGGTGTAAGTGCCAAAGGCTTTTGTATGAGTGTTGCATTTATGCTATTTATCATCTTGTAATGATTTTACTGCATAATGTTCTCTTTGCAGGAACAAGATTTGAAGTTGTCTGAATTAGAATCTGAGAACAGGAAAATGAAAGTTGAGCTTGAAGAGTTTAGAACAGAAGCAACTCATTTAAAGAATCAGCAGGCCACTATTAGAAGATTTGAAGAGCGCAATCGGCAATTGGAGCAACAGGTTGTAATATCTTTGTGTTCTATGATGAATGATGTCAATATAATAGTACATTGGCATTTTTCCATATAACTAAATGATACGCCCACACTATGGAATTGAAGATTCTCCATAATGCCTCAAATCAATTTAGATCAACCCGTTTAGGTTAGACATGGGTTGCTAATGTCGGACAATTTGAGCTTGAAGGAGGTGTCTTGCCTCCTGCCTTGGATTGTTTTTATGGGCATCTGTTAATCATTTTTTTTTTTATAATTATCAGCTTAGTATCATTTTTTTCTGGATTGGAGTCCTTTTATATTTTATTATTATTATTTTTTTTTGTAGTTGATGAGTATTTTCATGGTTTTGTTTTTGTATGTCATTATTGTACATTGCTTCATTTTTCTGCATGAAAGCTTGGCTTATTACCTAAAAATGTTCTTATTACTTTTGTTGTTATTTTTAACTATACTTAATAATGTTTTGGACGTGTACGTTTCCTATTCGATCCCATTTTGAATGAAAAAAATTATGTAGTTAGTTATTACCCTCGTCCTTGTTTCATCTGCTAATCTTCTATTAGTTGTCCAGATGGAGGAGAAAATAAAGGAAATTGTGGAAATCAAGCAACGCAGTTTGGCTGAAGAAAACCAGAAGGCATTAGATGCAATAAAAGAAAGGTACCGTTGTTATTAGGGTAATGGAATTATATAGATTTTAGTCTCGTGTTATTAATAAAATTTGAGACTCTTTTCTTCTTCTTCTTCTTTTTTTTTTTATAAAAAATGTAATTATATAGATTTATATGTGTGGTATGTAGAATGTAAATGGCATTACGATACTTGATATGATGAAGGATATTGATAGTTATTTTTTTCTCATTTAAATTTTTTTAATAAAATTTAGATGTAATTTTGAAATCTATTGAACGAGAAAGTATGTATGGTTCTTATTTCTTAAAATTTGTAGCCATACCAATATCTGACTAAACGTTTCTTCCACAATGATATTGATGTTAAAAATTGAAGCAAAGAATTTTGCCAAAGGTAATTTATTGAATATTATGGATATTTACATCTTTTTGGGGTTATATGTGGAAACATAAACGGAGGTTGCATTATGTTTGTTGATAGTAGAGCCTTCTTTTTGGTTATTGATGTTAAACATTTCAACTGGACCTTGTATTCTACCGTGATTTTCATTTTATTTTTAATAATGTTTAGGGAGAGATTGTTGCAAGATCAACTAAGACGAGAACAAGAAAGTGTTTCAAACATGCAAAAGCTACATGAACGTGCCCAGAGTCAATTGTTTGAACTTCGTGCTCAGTCAGGTGAATTTACCAGTTTCTAGTATGTAGTTTAGATCACATATTTAACCAAAAATGTGAACAATCTCTTAATAAAGTTCTTATTTATTTTATGTCTCACTCTATTGAAGTTGTACTTAAGCCCTAGAAAGAATTTTCTCCCTAGCATGCATCGACACTAGATGTTGATTATTATTCAATTGATATTTTTAGATGAAGAGAGGGCTGCAAAGCAGTCAGAGGTGACTCTTCTAATGGATGAAGTTGAGAGGGCTCAGACACGGCTTCTTAGCCTTGAACGGGAAAAGGTTTTCTTTCACTAAATTCTCCTTCTAAAGGGTTCATTATCGGTAATTGTATTAGAGAAAACTGTTCTCTTATTAGTTACAACATATCATCAATAAGTCTTTCTATTGGAGTCCGTATTTCCCATATAAAAAGGACTTCAAGTTGTAGTAACTTAATTTCATATCATTGCAGAAGAAATTATGTGTAAAATTGTGCCTGAATTGCTGCAAATCAAGACTTCAAAGTTTTAGTAACTTAATTTCACATCATTGTAGAAGAAACTATGTGAAAAATTGTGCCTGAATTGTTGCAAATATTTGCACATGGCTAGTTTTTTTCCCTCACTCTCTCACTTCTCTCTCTTTTATGGTGGTGATGGTGGGGATTGAGCATATGGAGATTATGGTTCATGATTAAACCATCAAACAGTGTCTGTTAACTGCACAAACTACTAACAGCTTCTGCTTACCGATTTTTTTAATGAAGTACATTGATTAGAACCAATGTGTGGGTGCGAGAGGAGAGTTATCTCGAGGGTTCAATACATGCTGATTGTTGATATTTAGGTATTACATACTGCCTATGTTTTTTATACTTTTTATCTGCCGAATATTCAGGGACTCCTGCGCTCTCAGTTACAATCAGCGAACGATGACACTGGCAATAAGAAAAGGTGAGATACTACTTCCATATCATCTTCACATCGATATGTTGATGAATGACATTTATTGTTTTAGTATGTTCTTTCCACAACCTAGTTGAGATGTCCCGTGTGCCTACTGATCCTCAGTTTTATAGTTTTATTGCTTTTTGTATATCCCTCATGTCCATAGAGCTTTGTCTTTTTATTATTTTATATTAATAAAGAGATCCGTTTTCCTTTTCAAAAAAAAAAATATATATATAGGTTTCTTTCCACATAGGAATCACTTAATGTAATCAATGTTCTGTTTCGATATTCAGTATATAGATTTGGATTGAACTAGTTTACTTTCCCTAACCACCATGGGTTGGCCTAGTGGTAGAAAAGGAGACATAGTCTCAATAACTAAGAGGTCATGGGTTCAATCCATGTTGGCCACCTAACTAGAAATTAATTATTCAAAATTATTAGGTTGAGATTCATAAAAAGATGCCCTACTATAATTTACTTGGAAGGATCTTTTCTAGGTTGTACAACTGTGCTCTTGAGTTCTAAAGAAAATAAAATTTGGAACAAAAGGAAGTACAGTGTTATAAGACTTCAACTTGTAACGTGGCAAAGTTTGCTAGAAAGTACTCACTTGGGATTAATAAGAAGAAATATGACAATTGTAAAAGAACTTATTTAGCTACACGAAGAAGAACTGAGATGTTGATTAATAAAAACAAAGAAGAGGAAGAAGAAGAACTGAGAAGTGTGATAAAATCTTAACCTTCCTTCAATCCTCTACAATTATCTTAAAAAACCTTATGAATTCTCACTATCCAAAAGAGCCAAAGGGGCTGCTAATTTCAGCAATTAGATTTGGAGGGGTGATAGCACCAAACTTTTGCTTTAAAAACTGCTTGAATAGCCCAGCTGATGCCAGAAAAAAACAAAGCTTTCTAATCCCTGTGGCTCTAATGGAACCATAAGTCAAGGGATGCTTCTGAAATTTAGCGTGTTTGATGCACGGAAGACACTAATTTGAGTTATTTTAACATTTTTCTTGACCACTTTCTGGGTCTGTTGTGGTGAAACTTTATCTTTAGCATCTACTGTTTAAACGGATGCAGAAAAGAATTGTATGCTTTCCCTTTCTGATAATAATCTTTTAAAGAAATATGGATTTTATCCAGTTTAATACTATGTACACGTTGATGAAGGCAGTATTTGTTAGTCTGAAAGGTACTCTCCTCTCTGATTCATGTTGAAATGTTTCTTTTCGTACTGCATTCTATTTGAGACTGTTCTTACTTTATGTCTGATTATTGAACCTATCACAATTTTCTTAAAAAGAAAAGAGAAATTTCTTGTTTTACCTGCTTCCTTGTGCAATAAATCTTGGAGTCCCTATGTTGCTACTCTATAGGCACTATTACACATGGTTGTAGCCCTTTTTTCTTTAGAGGACACTCCCTTTTTTTCTGTGTTTCTGGATTTTTGTATGCCCGTGTATTCTTCCATTTTTTCTCATTGAAAGTTGTTTTCATAGAAACAAAATTAAAAGGAAAAATAGTATATCTTCTTTCTTTTCTTTTTTCCCCCAAACCATCCTTCCTCATGCTTATCAGTGTTGTTGAGGCGAGAGACGAGGCAAGGCAAGGCCTTAATGTTTTTCAAGTACCCAAGCACCTTTAGTAAGGTGCTCGCCTTTTCCGCTTTTCAATCGTCTTGAACATACGTTCAAGACGACACAGGCGCTCTCGCCTTGTTCAGTTCGATTTTTTTTTTTAAAAAAGAAGAGATTCTTCTCCAATACTTTGATTAGGAGGAAGTATCAAAGTTTTTAAAGGTAGAATTATATTGTGCTAATTGGTTTTTGTTCTTTGGCTGCAGTGATAATTTAGATTTAAATAGTGTCCTTGAGAATTCTTTGAGTGCGAAAGAAAAGATTATCTCAGAATTAAACATGGAACTTCACAACATTGAGACGACTTTATCAAATGAACGAGAACAACATATTATTGAGATCAAGAATCTGAATGCATTGATTAATGAAAAGGTAGCTACCAACCTCAACTCTATTCTATAAACAAGCGGTTAAGCTATTGTGGATTAAGATGAGACAAGGTCTCTTTGCCTTTATACAAAGGAAAGGTTCTTAATTAAAATTGTCACCAAAATTATGTTATCAGTTACCAGGTTTGAACTATTTAACTTTGAATATGCCAATCTGAATCAATAAGCATCAACCTTGCAAATTTAAGTTCATTTTCTTTGCAATTGGAAGTAACTGGTATATATTTTCATTGTCTGTAACATCTGTTCTTAATTGACAAGATGCCCTACTATTTGATGGTTGAATTTTGTTTAACTACTCTCGACCTTTTATGATAAAATAGGAAACTGCTATTGATGAGATGAAGAGAGAGCTGCAAACAAGACCAACAGAAAAATTGGTTGATGATTTGCGGAAAAAAGTGAAGATTTTGCAAGTAATCTACCTTCATAAAAAAATAAATTATCTACCTTTATTATCTCTCAAAATTCTAAAGTTGTCTATTTCCTAGGAAGTATGAACACTTTGTTTTAGATAAATTGTCTACCTCTAGACACATTAAAAAATTTGTCTGAATCAAATATATTTTCTTTAAAACTTTGGACACGACTTAAACACAGCCAGACATGACTTGGCCACAACTCTGGAAAAATTTAACCTAGAAACTGGGGGGAAAACATAGAGATTCTCCCTATATCCTTATAAATTGATCACTATGAAAGTATTAGGACGACATCTTCTTTCTCTATTCATAGCCAATTATATTCTTCTACATCTTTTAACTGCTTAACTTTCAATGATTTTAGTGAATTATATATATTTAGGTTAAATACGTATTCTACATACACACACACGTATTCTATATGTATGTATGCATGTATGTATATGTGTATATATATAGATACACTATATAATATGGGTGACTATGCACATCTTTCTTAGCTAGTGGCACGTTGTTAAAGCATGAATGATATTTTGGTTATGTAGTATAGTGAGGTTCCTTTGCATTTTGGTTCTTTGCCCCCAAAGACTTGTCCTTGTCCATTAGGCAGTGGCACGTAGTTGAAGACTTGTTCTCTGGATTTTGATTCTGCATTCTGATTTGTGTTGCATCTTACCTTAAGATGTCAGTCAAAAGTGTTGCCAAATGTTAGAATTTGTTTTTCTGATTTGTGTGATCATATATAAGTCCTACGATTATGAACTTTACATTCTTTTAGCCATCGGAAATGGCTCAGGTTAGATGCAACCAAAGTCTTTCTCTGAATAGTTTTCTTGGCATGGTACACGAATAACGTATTCCTTCATCTGTGAATAACTTTACTTGCATGCTCAGGCTGTAGGTTATAACTCAATTGAGGCTGAAGATTGGGAAGTTGCCACCAGTGGGGAAGAGATGAGCAAAATGGAGTCTCTTCTTCTTGATAAGAACCGAAAAATGGAACATGAACTTACACAGTTTAAGGTACAATGCCAATTTACAATTCTGCTATCTCTTCTTACATGCTCAAATCAATGTGGATAATGGATAATGGATAAATGACATTGGACAATGTGGATAGTGCTCAAAACATGAACTTGAAAGATGGTGCTGTAGTTTTTAGTTCATCAGTAGGTGGAAGGAAATTATTTTTCTCATATCGTTTAGTGTGATTCTTATGTCTTTTTCAGGTTAAGCTTTCAGAAAAGTCATTTTTGCTGGATACAGCTGAAAGCAAGATAGCTGAACTCACAGAAAAGGTTGTTGAACAACAGAAGTTGATTCAGAAGTTGGAAGAAGACATTTTAAAGGTTTCGATCTTTGGCTGGCAGAAATTCCTTCTATGGTTCATTTAACTTCTTCTGGTACATCCTGGTTTTCAAAATGATGTGTATATGTGGAAGCATCGGGTGACCAGGGGTATTCTGTTTTAAATTCTTTTTTCTTCTCCCGAAAGAGGGTGTTCTTTATTTGGGTCAAGAAAGTTGAATTTGATTTTTCCAAAATAAATGCTAGTTTGGCTCATGTTTAAAGGGTTATTTACATATATACTGTTAACTTGACATTCAGTTTAAATAGCTCTTGCGCTCATATGTGTTATTTTGATATTTGATAATCCTTTAGAGTTATGATAGTAACTTTTAAGTGCCGTTTCTTTGAAAGCAGGGTTACAACTCCAAGGACCAAAAGGGTAGTTTATTTGATGAATGGGATCTTTCTGAGGCAAGGGGTGAGCTTTCTGAGGTATTCTTTCTGTCAATCTTCATCCTCTTGTGGTTGTCGAAAGCTTAAGCTCTAACAAGTGGTTTGTTATTCCGACCATAATGTAACTTTTGGTCTTATTTACTTTTATTTAGAAGTTGCAATAATGACCTTGACTTTTAGGAGACAACAAAACGATCTTTTTAGCAATCTGGGTGATAGTTTCTATTTCACATTTCCTTTGTCTAATAAAAAATAAATAATTTGAAACCAAAACCAATTATCAACATGTTTTGGTTTTTATTTTAAAGCAAAAATGAAATTTGAAATACAGGATGTTGGGTATCCAAGTTTAACCCTGCACTACCCAACAACCAAGAAAAGAGGAAAATTTCCTCCTTGTGTACTTCGATATACGGTAATGAACATAATAACAAGTATGAAAACCTATAACAAGTTCAACTACAAAAACAGAACAAGAGAATCATGTGAGCAAGAAATATGAACAAGATCTCCTCTAGTCGATTGGAGAGCATTGTTCCTCTCCTTCTCAAGCTTCTGAGTTCAAATTATCCATGCCCCAGACTAATACCTCCAAAACCCTTCATAAACCTCTCCACTGATCCATATACCCTAATGCATAGCCATCTGTAATGTTCCCTTTTTGTCCCCTTTTTGTTCATGTGGATGATTTACACACAAGATCGTTGAAGTTTCCAAGATGTTCTAAAAAATTGGAAACGTAGATGAATCTCAGTCCTTTTCTATGGTTTTTATACCTCAACCTCATATTTTTATTTTCTGTGGTTTTTATACCTCAACCTCATTTATGCATTCTCTGTGGCAAACCAAGACCTATGATCACATTTTTACTCAGTTGCATTGAAAATCATTATTGTCCTGGCCAAGCATCTTAGTTTGCATTATCGTTTATAACTAATTCCACTTGTTACTTTCTTGTGTAAGAAGATTATCACAGATCTCTGACATTTAGGTTAGAATGCTGAAGGAAATATACTAGGGCATATAAAAACAGAAATAAAAGATAAAAAATAATATACCACCCAATTAGCAAATTAAAAAAAAAAAAGTTGGGCCGATAATTACAAAAACCTTATTAACAAACGTGTATATAGAGGAATTAAGTCTAATCAAATCCTAAGGATCCTTCCCCTCTTCGTCCAGACCTTACCTCTCCACCCTATGAAGATTTTCTGTTCCCCCGAGGCCAAATACCCCACAGCATAGCAGAAAAAATAAAAATAAAAAACATGAAAATAAAAAGGCCCTTGATCTGCTATATTAAATCATCTTAAATCACCGGTTGACCCAAAAGCTTAAATTAATCGGTGATGGAAAATTTAATATTATATCATTCAACACTCCCTCACTTGTGGGCTTGATTTATGAAGAAAATCCAACAAGTAGAAACCAATTTTAATTGGGAAGGAAATAACAACGAGGGACTTGAAGGCATGATCTTCTAGGACCACTTACTCTAGTCCCATCTTATATCACTAGTCGACCTTAAAGTTTAAGCAAATGGGTGAAGACAAATTTAATATTATATGCATCCATATGTTTCTTTGTTTATTGATGAGTTTATGTTGGTGTTATATTTTTCCATATCGAATAATTCTTTCCTTTTCCATTTGTAGTCCTAATGTATGTGGCCACTTGTATGTCAGAATGTAGATCGAAAACATTTCCCCTTGGATCAAGATCAAAGCTCAATGCTAAAAGTAATTTGTAGTCAGAGGGACCGTTTTAGAGCTCGCTTGCGAGAGGCAGAAGAGGTGCTCTTAGTTTGTATCTATCCTCATTGCATAATTTATTTTTAATTAGGATGAGACCTTTCTTTTGTCTTGAGATTACAGATCCAGCAGTGTAATATTTTCTTCTGATGCATTAGGAAATAAGACAATTGAAGGAGAAGATAGGACAACTTACAGTTGATCTAGAAAAGACAAAAGCTGATAACGTCAAATTGTATGGAAAGATACGTTATGTCCAGGATTACAACCTTGAAAAAGTAGTGTCCAGGGGATCAAAGAAGGTACTCATATTTGTGTCATTGTCTAAAATAGAGCATCATTCCTCCCCCATCATTTTTTATTTCTTTGCTACTTTCAATAACTTCAATTATGTACTTCAGCATGCAGAGGATCTCGAAAGTGGTTCAATGTCCGACGTTGAATCTAAGTATAAAAAAATATATGAGGATGATATAAACCCATTTGCTGCGTTCTCCAGAAAGGTTTTTTTGCTCCTCACTCTTATTGTATTTTAGAATTTAGATGCTGTTCATCTAGTTCTCTATGTCATGCCTACATTGCATTTTCTCTCTCAAAAAAGAAAGTATATAGAAACATACCATTCACTTTTTAAATGAAAATTGAAAACACTGCTGCATTAGGACCAGCTAATTTCCTTCCTACATTCTTTGCAACACTCTAATCAATAATGTAATAGAATGACATGACATTTTCCACCTCTGCAAAATTTGGCCATGTGCATGGTTCAGGGAACAATAATGCCTCTTGTTAATTTACTGCCTTCTTTTTTACTTGTTCGTTACAAATCACAAACCATCACACTGTAAACTATTGACTTTGTTTGTTTTAGGAAAAGGATCAGAGGTACAAAGAGTTGGGCTTCAGAGACAGGATCACACTCAGCAGTGGGCGATTTCTTTTGGGGAACAAGTATGACTCCACATTCTCTCTGATTTTTATAATTTCATTCTCTTTTTTTGTCAACGTGGAGTGCACAAGCAGCGTAAATAGTTCTATATAGTTTGATATAACCACTTTATATTTCATGCTCTATCATTCCAACAAACGTTACTTCCTTCTAAACCACAATAAGTATCAGATATTCTTAAATCACTATCTGGCCAAGTCTGGTTTTAGGAGAAATGGCTGAGGATTTACAGTACATCCTCAAGTTATTTGGGATGGTTAAATGATTTTTTTCCCTCCTGAAATCTAAAATTTTCGGTAACAAATAAAAGTTTTTTTAAAGAAATATTTTTTAAGGGACTAGTTGATCAAGAGGTCAGGAATGAATCACTGATCACCTTGTGTTAGTTTGAAATTTGTAGAATCCAAGGTGCATCCTAACAAACTTAATATTATAGTCAATTTTAAGAAAATGTGATACATGTAAGTATTTTAATTAAAAGCGATTATTATTTTTTTTTTAAAAAAGGTGCTTAAACCAAAAGATATGTCAAACCCAACCTATTTAACTCTGGAAGGTAACAGAACTCTCATCTTTTGCAATAGCTGAATTATGCATCAAATCCTTGAGAAGTTATTTCCATTTTTCATCAAATCTGCGCCATTTATGAACATTTATGCATACATGCTTCTCCCACTTATGATCGTTTATGACTTCCAAACCCCATCGTCAACTCCCTTGCCTTGTTTCTTCTTATTTTGTTTCATTTTTTGGTGGAAACATTTGATATCTTAGTTCGTTGCTAAGACATTAACCTTCTTTCAGATATGCCAGAGCTTTTGCATTTTTCTACACAATCGGGTTGCATATTTTGGTATTTACATGTCTTTACAGGATGTCAGCACTGAGTCATCTAAGGTAACCCATTTTTCATTTTATTTTTAGGTATAGACAAGGTTTTTTTTTTGCTAAATTATTAAAAATAGCCTTAAACTTTGTCCTATTCAATTATATCTCTATTCTTTCACTAGTTGTAGTATTACCCGTTTTCTTTTATAAACCTTTCAAGATTTCCTTCAAAACAGAAATTTGTTAGAATGTTGAACATAAGATCACTGAGGTTTTGACTAAGACGCTTATCTAAGTCTAAAAGAATTCAAACATTCTAACGGTTATTGATTCGAAGTGCAGTGTGTATATACATATACATATATTTATTTATAATTTATCCTTTTTTTGCTGTTCAGTAATCTTTTCCTTCCTCTCTTCTGCAGTAATGGTCCTGAGGAATTTCTTGTTGGAGACAAACATGTAAACCTCCCACACGGACTTTAATCTCCTTGAATTTTGGTTTTATCAAGTTACTGATAAGGTCAGGGATACAAATCAACTTTTCATTACAGAATGTATATGAATAATTCATAACGTAAAAAAGAAAAGAAAATTCTTCTTTTATTACTGTATAAATGCCCATCGAATGTAGTACTGGTTTGTTTTTTTTGTTTTTTTTTCCTGCTTGTTTCAAGTGATATTATTTTTTGGTACAAAGTTGTTCATACAGTTTATTTTTATTTCAATTGAGCAAATTTTGGATTGAAAGGTTGCAGCTTCCCACTTTCAGCATTGGTGAATTGTCAATGAAAATTCCCAGTTAACTGGTTTGTTGGACATTGCTTTTGAAAAGTTTTTATTTATTTGATTTATTCGTGAGTGTCCACGTTAACATGTACTCATCACAATCATTAATTCTAATCAACTACACTCTAATTTGAGCTCATTTTCTTTATTATTAAAAAGGGTGGTTGGTTACTTTTAACATAGTAAGTTTATTCAAACTTAAAATTGTGGTTAGAGATATTTTGAGTCGATTTTAAATTAGATTGGTAAAAGTAGTTTTAAATCACTAACAAATTGTTCTAATTGATTTGGGGATAAAATGATACAAAAACATTAGTTTGGGTTTAATTGATCCAACTTCAAACATTTTTTTCGTAAATAAATTTTGGGTCTTTAACTAATATGACTTAAAATTGTATATCATATTACAAGATTGACCTAAATTTTTTAAATTTTTCAGAAATGTCTTAAATTAACTAATATTTTACATAAATATAGGGTCAAAATGATCAATTTACTCATATTTATTATTAATAATATATTAAAAAATAGAAAAAGGAAAAAGGAAGGTGGACCATGTTTAAGATTTATATTTATTAGATATTTTATGTAAATATGGTAAGTGATTAAATTATATTATAGTAATATTAATAATAAAAATTGTTCCTTAATTAGTTTTTTTTTTTTTTTTTTTCAAAAATTCTCCCCTTATGATTTTTCTCACTTTTCAATCTCTCTCTGTCCATTCTTTCTTTCATTTTGCATTATTTTGCATATATTTTATGTAATTACAGTATATATTGAATAATACAGTGTATATTTTATTAATTAAATGTTTTTATATCAATTTGTTTATGTATTTTATTTAAATATTCATATCTTACGTAGTAAATAATACGTTATGATTGAAATAATATTGATTACGTATGAAAGTTGTTTATGTTTACAAGAACATGAATGAGAAAAAATTATGATGAGTATATGTAATATATGCCATTAAAATATTAGTTGTTCTCTGATATATGTAATGTTGAGAAAAACTAAATATATTTGCAATGTAGGGAATTTGATGAAAGAATTGAAGATCCAAGAAATTCTATGGAAAAAAAAAATGGTTGAATGTTAAATAAGTTTATGAATAGTATATATGAAACAATACATTGTATATTTTATGAATGAAATGTTATGCTATCAATTTGTTAAACTGGTTTATGTATTTTATTTCAAATATTCATTTTATATGTAATAAATAATAAATTATGTTTGAAACAATAGTGATTACGGGTATATTATAGTATATATTGTTCATTTAAGGTCAGTAAGAATTTATATTTTGTATTCGAAATACACTATGATATATTGAGTATATCGAAGATAACCTCATTTATGTATTATTGAATATATGAAGTAGTATATATATGTGACAAATTACATAAGATATATGTATTATGCAGTAGTATATATGTAAGAATTAAAAAAAATACTGATCGGGTACATGATCCATGTTAAATGCAATAAGAAAAAGCACAGAACATAAAAAAAGTGTATGTATTATTGAATATATGCAGTGGTATATATATGTAACAAATCACAAAACATAAATGAATTATTCAGTAGCATATATGTAAGAATAAAAAAAATATATTGAATGAATATGTAATCTGTGTATATATTGGTATATATACACCCGTAAGAAAAATCACAGAACATGAAAAAGAATATGTATATGTATTATTGAATATATGCAGTAGTATATATGTTACAAATCACATAACATAAATTTATTATTCAGCCGTATACCATAATATATACGAACGACGGGACATTTAATAAAAATTATATGTCGAACATGACAGAAAGATGAACTGAACAATAAAAAATTAAACAAAATAGGAGGGACATGACCGGAATATATGCTACGAAATTGAAAAAGAAAGAACAAATTTTTGAAGAAAAAAATATATGCTACGAAATGAAAGAAAAAAAATACATATGTCATATTGTATATATGAAGTGATATATATGTGTAAACAAAATCTTGATAAAGTACGAAATTTGAAGAAAAGGAAAACGAAAGTAATTGATTGAAATTGAAAGAAAAAAAAAGTAATTGAGAAAGACAACTAACCGAAAGTTGTATATAAAACGAAATTTCGAAATAATCTAAAGAACCAAATTGAAGAACGACATTGATAACAATGAAATTGATGAAAGAAATGATTGAAATTGAATTATGAAGAAGACAAAATCTTCATCGGCGTTAGAATTTTATCTCACAATGTTCAAAGGGTGATGTAAATAATGATATATTGTTATTTTTAATCATTAAATAATTCCACATTAAAAAAGATTTCATTTTATATTAAATAAATAAAATACTTCTAATTAATTTCCATAATAAATTTATACCTTAATTAATAGGTCAAATAAGGAAGTTGTCATTTATATGATTAATTTAGTATAATATAAATAAGGAAATTATTTGAATTTAATTTAAAAAATTATATATAATTAATTATTATAAGGTTATAAATGTCTTAAAAATTTACGAAAACCTAATAAAAAAAATAAATCATTTTATGAAATTTTCTAGTAGATTTAGGTTTTTTGTCTAAATCTTTCATAAATTTTCTATCTTATGTATAGGTCTAATTGCTTGTAAATTGGGTAATTGAGATATACTTGAAATGTAGTTTAAATTTATATTATTCATACGTACCATCCATTTGAGGGAAAGAAAGAAATAAGGAGGAAAAAGAATATGAAAAAGAGAGATTAAGTGGAGGAAATGATTATTATAATATTTGTTTGAGAAAATGATTATGAAAAAAAAAATTGTATTATTTTTTTTTATTTGTATAAAATTTTGTTTTTTTTTATTTCTACCATAAATCCAATACAACCAAAAAGTTGTATTATTTTTTTTCATTTGTATAAATTCTTGTTTTTTTATTTCTACCATAAACCCAATCTAAAAGAAGTTGTATTTTTTATTTGTATACTCGTTTTTTTTATTTCTACCATAAATCAAATACAACAAAAAAATTGTATTAATTTTTTTCATTTGTATAAAATTCTTGTATTTTTTTTATTTTCTTTTTATTTTTACCGTAAACCCAAGACAAACAAAAATTGTATTAATTTTTTTTATTTGTATAGAATTCTCATTTTTTTATTTCTACTGTAAACCTAATGCAATTTTTTTTTTATTAATTTCTTTTCATTTTTATAAAATTATTGTTTTTTTTATTCTACCATAAACCCAATACAACCAAAAAGTTGTATTATTTTTTTTTCATTTGTATAAAATACTTGTTATTTTTTTTTCATTTGAAAAAATACGAATTGAAGAAGAAAGGAGGATTTTGGTAGGAAGGAAAGAAGAAAGAGAAGAAATAAGAAAAGAAAAGAAAATGATTACCTTGGAAAAGGGAAGAAAAAAGAGAATAAATAAGAAAAGGAAATAGAATGATTACCTTGGGAAAGAGAAGAAATAAGAAAAGGAAAGCGAAAGATTACCTTGAGAAATGGAATGATTAAGTCGAGAAGGAGGGAGAATAAGAAGGAATAAGGCAGAATAATTATATTCTTTTCTCTCCCTTAATCTGTGGGCCAAACAAGGAAAAGATAGGTTAGTTCCTTTCCTTTCCTTTCCCTTCCAAACGGACCCTTTAAATGTTATACTTGATATAAATCTTGAAGGAGTGATTGATATTGTAACCCCCAAAATTAAGGTAATTTTAATTTTAATTATCTTAGTTTAACATTTAATCTATGTTGGATTTAGTAGGATGTTATATATATATATTTTTGAATTGTTTGTTTTGTGATGAACTAAAGCCGAGGGAAGCCCGTGGGGGGGAAGGGTTTTTTTTTTTAGAGGGCCGGCCAAAAGGTTAGACGAAAACCACCCTGGGATAAGGGAAAGCCCGCCTAAAGGTTATACGAACCGAAGGGGTACAGAAGGAAACACCTAGCCTAAAGGTTAAAGGTAGCCTGTCGGAAAGAGAAGCGAAAGGCGCAATGAAATATGCGTTGAACTAGACTGCCCATTTTTTGAAAAGAAATAAAGAGCGCAATCAATGAACAAAGTGATTTTAGCTCATTCAAAGAGCAATTCCCTACACCCATCTCACAAGAAATCCATCAACAAGAGCATCAAGGGCTACGGCTACAAGAACGAGAGCTTCCAGAACTCACTCTGATATGAGGCTGGAAGGGCACCTCGCCCTCTTACACTCCTTCCATCCTATAGATCAGCCCCTTTAGGAAGAAGAAACTTTAGGAAGAAGAAAGGGGAATGAGATTCCCTTTAGGAAGAGAAGTCCGACCCCTAAATCAAGAATAAAGGCAAAGCCGATACCGAGCCAGTATTAGGACCAGAAAGGGGGATGAAAGGCCCAGTCACTTCGGACAGGGCTCCTAAGCCGGCGATTACCTCCTTCTTTTGGATCTTTTAACTTCTGCATCCGGATCATGAAACCTAAGCAAAGTTTCTTTTTTCACCACAATATAATATTCGTTCTTTTGGGGTTAATGCTCTTAATGGTGAATCGATCATTCGATATCCTTTGCCCAATGCGACGAACTCGCAAATTGGTTTCGAGAATCCTGGGATTTGATCCCGCTTGATATTTGCCTTGGAATAAGGATAACTAACTTATCTTGCAAGAAGAAGGGAAAGACAGGTCAGAGGGTGGGGAAAGAAAAGCTGGTGCTAAGCCTGCCCTCACGCAATGCCGCGCACAAGGAAGGGTGAGAAGTGGGAGAAGAATTCCTCGGTGTGGATATGGTCTATCGCCATTAGGGAAAAGAAGCAACTGGGCAAGCAAATGCCCTTAAGTGGCCATAGCCTAGCGAAATAGAAAGGCTTTTGACTTTTCCAACTCCGTTCCAGTTCGCCAAGGAGTGTGAGTCTTGAGCGGAGGCATAAAAAGCCGAATCATAAAGACGGAGCACCACCCACTCTTTTTGAAAGGGAGAAAACGACTCAAAAAAAGAGGAGCATCTCCATGGGCGAGGACTCTTTGGACGGAGGACGGTTTCCTTCAGAGGGGTCTTACAAGCTCATAAAATGGCAATTCTTCACCGCCTCAATGAATCCACATGTCGCAAAATTCTTTGCGCCGCACCGTGGGCGCCGGGAACGAGCCTTATTCAAAGCCTATACCAAAGCAAGTCCTTTCAAAAGACGTCGACGCGTCTACTAGAATCAGGGCGTATTAGAGGAAAGAGTCGATGTACTCAACCGAGAGTCTAGAACGACTTACAGGGTTCATCGATGGACCTTTTTGAGGTGAATTTGCTCAATTCCCCATAAAGAAGAGAAAGAGGCGCTCCCTTTTAAGAGTACGCTCGGAGTAGCCTCACAAACCTAAAGATTCTCTCTCTCTAACAACACTCTGTCAGGCTCCCCCCTGGGAAGCCCTCCTCCCCTCCCCTCTAATCTCCAATTGTTCAGAAAGAAAAGACAGAGACAAAGACAGATTAAACAGCATGCTCGGGGTTCTAATCTCTGAATTATTCACTTCTTTCTACCATCGGAGGCTAGCGCTAAGTTATAATCCGCAAGTTCAAAGAAAAAAAACCATCTTTGAACACCTATTTTAACACCTAAAATCATGAAGAAATAACACCTATTTTAACACCTAAAATCATGAAGAAATCTCAAAACAAGCATATCATTATTGATTGATGAAAACGATGGTGGGCAAAAAGCCATCGTGGACAAACGACATCAATTATAGCACCCCGTTCTGGAGGCTCATTATTGGTATGAGTGGCCTATATAACGGCGTTCCGGACTACGCCTTTTGAGCTGAGAAAGAGATAGACCATGCGATGATTGATCTACTGAAATGCCAAGCCTTATCTCAGTCTCCAGAACTCCACAGGAAAATAGCAAGACAGGGGTTAGAATTACCCAGTTCATATCCACTCCTTGCTAAGAGTTTAGTCTTCTTTCTTCCCGCAAGCCCGTTGAATCATGACTCCCCACTGACCGGTCCTTCACATTCTTTGTAGGAAATTGAAGAAGCTACCTCAAAAAAGAAAAAGAGTTTCAATCCAATGTCAAGGAACTAGGCTAGGCGTAAGCAACTCCGTTCCTATTTCTTCATCCTTCTTCAAGGGTAAACCTCGCGCGCGCAAATGATAACGCTTTGTGGAACTCTTATTCGATCTATTGCACTTACAGAGTCCGTTTCGCAGTATGGGGTTTATATACAAGAAAGTAAGTATGGCATTTTGACAAGGTTAGAATATGCTTTTCCATCTCACCGCAATATTCTTTGAGCCTTCGCCTCGCAATATTCTTTGCTTCTAACTATGGGGGTACGATCTAACTAAAAGGATTCCACATTCAAGAGGACCGGACACCTGAGTCGAGTAATGGGAAGGGGGCTAGTCCCCGAAAATGCTTGTTCCTGTCTATTTGTGGTGCACAATTTTGTGGAATGTAGGTAGCGGTTATGATCGATTCGATAGAAAAGAAGAAATAGTGTCTATTTTTCGTTGGGGGTTTCTCAGGCCTTCTTGTTCTGCACGTCCTCCCATAGCTATAGCTGGCGTAACACATTCTATTTTGTCCATAGGGGCCTGTGTAGCTGTGGATCGTTTTGGACATCGAGCCAGTTCTCATGCTTTCGGAGCCTCTCCTCTGAAGGAGGGCACGACCTGGCGATCAAATTCTTGGTGGGAATCATCAACTTTATAATGTTTTAATAACCGATCACGCTTTTTTAATGATCTTTTTTATGGTAATGCCGGCGATGATAGGTGGATCTGGTAATTGGAAGCCTCGATCCCCCTTTATCTCCTGAGAAGTCGTATACCGATCTGGGAGTTCTTCCCTCCTTGTCAAGGGACCCGTCTAGCTACCGATCCTAAATTGATAGAACCTAAAATGGATGAAATACCAGATAGATGAAGACTAGAAATTGCTGAATCAACTGCTCCTCCAGAATGGCTGGTCAGACCACTTAAGGGCGGATAGACCGTCCACCCAGTGCCGCTACCCACTTCTACTAAGGCTGAGCTTAATAGGAGCAAGACTAGAAGCGATAACTACCTACTAAAGCTTATTTCTCAAATTCTTTGATCCTCTTGAGTCTGTAAAATCGCAATATTCTTTGTCAATCAAATTCTTTGAAGCACCACCACGAACGCTACCGCGCGTGAACCTACGGTGCGGTAAGGCACCACCCAGTTGTGCCAGCAGCCAACTCCGGCGTGTCAGCTTAGTTATCCTCATCAAGCCACTTACTGAATGTCTAGCTTTCCAACAGGTAGCAGGATCGGTACATAAAATCATGCTAAAATGCACTTTTTACTGAGTGAAAATTCTAAAAAATTCGTCTACGGACCGATCTTGTGCTTGCTCCAACATGTCCTACTTCTATATGGATAGTCCTACGGATGAATCCTCCGGACCCTGAACCTTTGTTGTTTGAATCCTGCGGACTCCGGACTCCGGATGAATCCTGCGGACTCCTGGCCAAAAACAAAAGAAGATGAAAAGCCATTATGAGTAAGGTTCCATAAGACAGGGATATTCTTGTTTTGTAGAAATCCATATTAATCTGTGGATAAGAGAGGTCCTTCGGACTGGTAGATTTCAGACGATAGAGGAGGCAACGTAGTTGGAGGACTTGTTTATAGTTCAACAAAAGAAATGGCAAGAAAGCAAGGCGGAGAAAGGGAAAGAAAAAATCCATTCAATTCACGATGGAAACGGAGTTTTTCAAATTCTTCTCGGAACTGGCAGATCATTTCGAGATCTTCTCTAATACTCTAGGGTTCCATGTGACTATTGTCACTCCGGCCAAGACACAAGATGAGACTTTACCACTGTGGAGCGGCTTTTTGAGAAAAAAAATGGAATTTGAATTTGAAAAAAAGAAAAAGAAAAGATTGAAGCTCGCACACACTAGATTTATTTTCTTCCAAAAAAAATCAATACACCAGCTTAGATTTCTTGGATTTCTTGCTAAAACCAAGGGCTCGACTGAAAGGAGAGGAACAAGGCTTCATAATAAAGGGATATTGTGCGCCAGTAACCCAAAGAAATGAAAGAAGAGCTTACTTATTTGATTCATTTCCTATCTAGGAGTCCTCAAACAAAGTTCCATTCGAGATTGGACTAATGAATAAGTCCTTTATTAATCTTGGCTCATATTAGTACGCCTAAGCTTTTTACAGTTTATAAGAGGTTTCAGTCACTTTATAAAGGACTTATATATTTTCGTTATCTTATTATTTCACTCGCCTCCATTCGCAGGTTTTCATAAAAAAGCGTCAACTCATCTTCATCTGGAGCTTGATTTTTCATTGACTTTCTGCCCTATTGAAGCTTCCTCTCCCGAACTAATACGAGAAGATAATACGAGAATTAAGAGAGAACTAAGACTTGGATTTCTCTTTCTTCTTCTTTTCACTTTTCATTGATTCTTCGAACCCTAGATCTCCTTGCATCTCATCTTTCGCTTCGCGCCTTCGCACCTTTCAAGAGCAAACTTCCAGATCGTAACCGCTCTGTGGGTAGAGCCTTTTCAACTACTCCCCCAGGAAGATCCCAGTTAATTTTGCGGTTCCATAAAGCCTATCTCAAATTCTTTGAGCCTAAACCTCTGCGAGTGATGTTCCCCGCTTAACTTAGACCCCGTCATACCACCCCATGGGAATGGTGGATTTGTACTCTTTCGTCCTCGTGATGGTGAAACTGAGACAGTCTGGGTGAGGTCTTACCCGAACCTCCTATGTACCCGCGAGGGTAAATGTTCAATCTTTCACTCTCTCAAATTCTTTGTTCTTTGTTCATTGATTCGTTCATTGATCTTCCCGTCCGGAGGACTGGTGCTTTATTTTTCATTAGCTTTCATTCATCAAGCTTGTCCCTAATCGATAGTCCTTCGAACCTGTCTTATGGCACAGCTACGTGGGGGCAATTCACGCAACTCCGCAATATTCTTTGCACCGCTCCGTAGGCATCCTCCTCAAATTTCATTGATCCTCTCATCATCAATATCCCTCTTATGGAACATCTGGACCTCGCATATTTCATTGCGCCTTCGCAATATTCTTTGCACCGCTCCGTGGGTCCTATCCATATTAACCTCAGAAAGTATAAGATAGCAGAAAAAGTCGATGCAAGGTTCAGGTTGAAGAAGCCGGACCTTTTCTCCTTTTTCCTACCTTACTTGAAAGGGTATGGAGCCACCGTCGCTTTCATCAGTATAGCAAGAACCAGCGATTCAATCTCCAGTTAATGGTCTAGGTCCGAACACCATATCTAGCGGTCACCCAGTCCGTGGATATGGGCTCCTGAAAGAGTCCTAGAATCGATGCCCTTTGTCCACCCCTAGTAGATATGGCAACACAAGTTGGATTTACAACTGTTTCGGGCAAAGATCGTTTGAATCAATCATTTAACGAGAATCTTTCGAAATAGAGAAGTTCAAAGTTGCCCGTCTAGAGCCTACCATCCGAGCTGGCCAGAGCTTAGCGACTGCCTAAGGTCGTTAACAGTGGAGGGGAGAAAGAATATTTCATTCCACGAAAGACCCGAAACTCAGTAGTTGACCGATGATATTCATGCCTCTCCCACTCTGTAAAGCCTAAAAATCACCCATGGAGCGGTAAATCCGGTATCGCTTCCTCTCCTTTGGTCGAGACTAATAACCTCGTATTCCTCAGAGATCTTTCTTGTTCACTCATTCCCGTACTCATATGATGACGCAACTGAATAGAATGAAACCTATTCCGCCACCTCGCATATTTCATTGCGCCTTCGCAATATTCTTTGCACCTAACTTCGACGCCATAAGACAGAGATATTGATTTGGGAATTTTGCGTGAGAATTTTAGAAAGAATGATCGTAAGCCCTTCGTTAATTACGGAAATTTCTACTTCAGTTAATTACGGAAAGTCCTACAGATTCATCTTCCGGACTGGACCTTTGTTTGATGGATAGTCCTACAGATTCATCTTCCGGACTGGCTTTTTCTTATCGGACGACTTATCCACTATTGCCACGATGACGAAGCCGGGAATCTTTTCTATTAAAGTGGAAATCTTGAAAGAAAAGCGCTTTCCAATGCAAAAGCATAAGGCACACGCCCCCGGGGCATAGCACATCGGCTGAGAGGAGAGGTCCCACTAGAGAAGGTGCGAATACTATTCCTTATAGAAGGTTCGGGCTGGCCCTTGCTAGGCATAAAAGGGCGCCCACTACGCGGGCGAGGGGAGACGTCATCCGTTCTTTGAGAAGGAAGGCATCTTATCTTTGTTAATGGCTAAGGCCGTTGCAGGTGGCTTGAGAATGAGACAAAAAGTCAAGTAAATTGAGAAATATGTATCGCTATCAACTAGCTCATCTGCAGGCGAGAACTTGCACGGTCCACCTCTGATGATGAAAGAGCGAGGACTTCCACTGCCTCGGGGGACGATTCCAACCATCTTTTAACACCTATTTAGCACCTAAAATCATGAAGAAATAACACCTATTTTTACACCTAAAATCATGAAGAAATCTCAAAATAAGCAATATCGTTATTGATTGATGAAAACGATGGTGGGCAAAAAGCCATCGTGGACAAACGGCATCAATTGTAGCACCCCGTTCTGGAGGCTCATTATTGCTATGAGTGGCCTATATAACGGCGTTCGAGACTACGGCTTGAATTAGTGGAGATTTCCTCGCTAATTCTGGGCACGCTGATCGAAAGCGACGGTGCCTCCATACCCTTTAGGAAGCAACAAGCTTTACGAAAAGAACTTTTCAAGTTTTTCCTTGCTTGCTTACCTACGAGAGTGGTGAACTAGAGCCGAGGGATGCCCGTGGGGGGAAGGACCTTTTTTCGGAGGGCCGACCAAAAGGTATGACGAAAACCACCCTGGGATAAGGGAAAGCTCGCCTAAAGGTTATACGAAACCCGCCTAAAGGTGATACGAATCGAAGGGGTACGAAAGGGTACAGAAGGAAACACCCGGCCTAAAGGTTAAAGGTAACCTGTCGGAAAAAGGGAGACCTCCTCCTCCTCTCGGAGTGATACTGAGTTTCGACCTAAAGGGATATGACCTTAAAAACGAAGACAAGAAACGGAAAGCTCCGAAAAGACCCCAAAATAGGGAAACACCTGCGGACTGTGATTAATTAAATGTTTAATGGGAGAATATTTAATTAATTATATTATTGGAAATTTTGGTGAGATTTAAAGTTATTAGTTAATTATATATAATATATGAGAAATTTTCAAAATAGCAAATTTTACAAAATATTAAGAACCTATAGCAAATTCTATCACTGATAGTTGGAAGGTCCTACTCCTAATGGATAGTCCGGAAGATACTCCTAGTTTTTTATGGATGCAGAAGGCCAAGGTGGGATAGCAAAATTTGACCTAATTCTCATCCTACAATATCCCTGTCTTATGGCACCTGTGAAAAGTCAAGAAAAGAAGCTCATTAACGATAATGAAAGAAGCTAGCTCCATGGAACAATATACTACTGCTGAAACATGGAAGAATTGAAATCTTAGATCCATACATAATGTTTTGATGGTATGAACTGCCTAAACCAGAATTCTTGAACAGCGAACAACCAGAGTTATTACTCACTACATCAAAAAATTTCCATTAATGAAAGATGTAAATCCATTGGAAAATCAAAAATACGCATGCCGAATGAAATGGTTGTTGCTATCTGTTACAATAACGAATCATTGGTTTAACTGAATAACTAAATAAAATAGATAGACCCCTCTCTTCGTCTTAGGTCGACGGATCTTCTCCATTGAAAGATCCCCTATATGGATAATACACATTCCAGTTCAACGAGCCTAATTCTAATTGTTTTGTTCCGAAGCAAACCACGGGGCAGTTCGTCCTATTCAGATATTCACGACCAAGAAAGACTGGATTCTCTTTCGGGTAGGCCCTGAAAGGAGAAGGAAGGCTGGAATGCCAACAGGCCTCTATTATTGAATTCACCCGACCCGATAGTACCCCATTTTTGGAACGTCCAGTGCCAAAGTCACTTATTATCTATAATTTTTTAGAAAACTATAATAAAAAAAAATTATTCTATTATTCTAGAATCTATAAAGAGTTTAGTTTTCTATCAAAAGAAAAGAAGATAACCCGCATGAATAAAATAATACGAGTTCGCGTAAAGAGAGTTTCCGCATAAACCGACTTCTCCACCGCCTCCTATCTCCTTTCATTCAAGGCGCGATCCGGGCCACTTGATCGCCTTCGATTGGCTCGTGCTATGGGTTCTCAAGCTCAAAGAGGTCTCGACTTCCTTCCTCCCTCTCATTTCTCCCTTTGAACTCTTAATCCTTGATCATTAATCCTTTGCCTACAAGTCTATTAGCCCTACTATATCACTATTTATATAGACCGAGTTCACGAGGAGGGGGACCCCAGTATCCGGCGGTTGAAAGGGAAGAGCTAGAACTGAATATCAATGGGGTCAAGGTAGCGGGACTTGAGGCGAGATCTAATTGACTAAATAAAGCGAGAGGGAAAGGATTGAGTAGGGTACTAAAGGGAAGGCGGATTCATGAGATGAAATTATAGACGGAAGTTCTCTCATATCGGGGGGATATGAGGTATATATTATATAGGATCGATCGGCCAGACCCATGAGAGGATCAGGCTCGACTAGCGCGGGAGATGGGGAGCTATCAGCTACCGGTCTGCTCTCTTTATTAGGCAGTTGCATTTTCAAAAAAATGCGCACCGCTCCGTGGGTACCTTTTCCTTCTAAAAGCTCTCACTAAATATGCTATCTTCTAAATTATTAACCCTAATTCATATCTAATTTCCAAGGTCAGGGTATGTGATCCTAGGCATCTCAGCTCCACACCTTCATTGCCCATCCCAGGAATCCTCCAGTTCCGCTCGCTTTTCTGGCTCTCTGGTCTTGAATCTGGGCACCGGTGGGTAATAGGTTTCATAGTCCTTAACTACGCCTACTTTAGAGCGAGTCTGAAATCCATATTAAGAGCCAAACCTCTGCGGTCAGTCCTTCGGACCAGATGAGTTTCATTCCAAAAAATTAGATTCCTTAAAGAACTTTGCGACTAATAAAGAAAGCACTACGCGGGAAGAAAGAATATCTTTAGCTGACTAAAACGGGACTTCTCTTTCGGAATATTGCTCGACCGTAGTAGGTCTTCTTCTCTTCAAAGTAATAGTAAAGTAAATCATCAAAACCTTGAATTCGATCTTTCATCTCTTTACTATTGATTTCTTCTTGATCAATATTCTTTGATCCTTAACACATTCTTTTCGTAGAAAGCCCAGGCAATAAAGAAAGAAGACAGGCGATGTTACGATCCGAGCTTACCGATTCAACGAAAGCTTCTCCAGCCACAAGAACTGAAACGGATGCTGGAAGAACTAAGTATACGGACTCCACTTCCCTGTCCGAGCCAACTCCAATCGACAGGGATTCTTCCGGGATTCGACGCTTGAGCTATCTCTTACCTTTTAAGGCCAATAAGTCGTATTCGTCCCTGCGGTCAAGTAGCTTCTAACCTCTCCGGCTCGAGCTCCTTCTTGTAATAGTACTTCTGCCGATTGAAGTTACTCCAGTCCGAAGGACTGATTTTTGGAACTTTTGATAGTCCAAAGGCGCAATGAAATATGCCTTGACTAGACTTCCAGGTGCAAAGAATATATAGAAGGCTCAATGCAGAATATTGCAGTTTGCGTGAGTGCAAAAAGTGGTTAATGAGCTCATTTTCTTTTCTAGGGAATTCTTTATGTGGATTCTTGAATTCTCGTTAATGAGTGGACTGCGGTACGGGACATGCAATAGAGATTTTTCGGGAAGACTATGAGAGGGGCATCCATAAAATCAAAGGGGAGAAAGGAAGGCTAGGGCTGAGAAGGGAATAACCGCTTCTTGTGGCGACCATAAACCTTTGGCTCCTTGCTTCATACTAAATCTTATCCGATTCAACTTGATGAACAAGAGAAACCGGTCCATTACCGTAGTCCCTGACCTTTGAAAGCCAAGTGCCCTCCTCTTTACTTTACCGCGTAGTGGCTTTCGAAATCTTCTTTGAACCTCTCCTCTTTTGAATTTTGAATAGGAAGAAGGGAAGAAAGTAATGTGAATTGAGTGAGCCCAACGCTTAATCATAGACGAGCCAGGGGGTGCTTTCGCCATTGAATAAACTCTAAAATTGAGCATGAGTGAATGCTCCCCTTCCATCCGGTTGGTGAAAAAGTATGTTCATCGGCAAGGACTGGAGTGGAGGGATTCCTTTCAAGCAGGAAGCCCAAGCGAACTGGTGGGAATAGGACTAAGAAATACTTGCTTTGCTGGAGTGGAGGGCTTACCGCTACGCGGGCAATCTTATCAATTAGATCTCTCCTCACTCTCGCCGGTCGACTGATATAACTCCTATCCTTATATTAGCTGAGAACCTGCGAAACTTATAATCAGAGAAGGACAACTGCTCAAGAATTTGAAAGATCAATGAACAAGGTGAAAAGAATTTGAAAAGCAGGTCCTCTCCTTACAGTCGAGCCGCTTTCGCTCCTCTCCTTACAGTCGAGTCGCTTTCGCTCCTCTCCTCGATCAAGAGGTTATTAGTCTCAAAGGAAGAGGAAGTAATAGCTCGACGTTCAAGGGCACATACTGAGTTTACGAAGAAGAGGAGAAATGAGTTTACGAACGATCTAGGGAAGAGTGGCAACTTTTCTTGCTGTGGAAGTAGCTGAATAAGGCTCTTTTTGAAGTGGTTGAAGGAGAGGTTCTAGCTTTTCTTGTTCCGGTTTCATAAGTGGCAGTGGACATTGGCAGCTGAGGCTGCTATCTCTCTTGCCCAAGCAAGGAAAATATCAAGGCTTAAAACGAGAAATCCTGGGATTGTAATGTCCCAGTTGGTTAGTCTCTAATACTGTGATTTGACTATTTCATGATTCCACGTTCTTAAGGAAGAAAGGTCAGACTCCGAAGTCAGATAATCAGCCGTAGCCCATCCAATAAGGAAGAACAGACTCAAAAGTCAGATAAGACTTAAGGCGCGAAGCGACAACCTACTAAACCTACGGCAGAACTGGAGGCAAGGGGCGAAGAGAAGATACCGTAGGTCAGACTATTACAAAGAAGAAGAAGACGATAAGACGATAAGACGATATTGAATGCTCCGAATCGTCTTCCTTCCGGCTTTCCCTTCTTTTTCTTCTGGGGAATCTTCCCCCTTATCTTTTTCCGGCTTTCTCCAAAAGATCCCTTGAACTGTGACTGGGCTGCGCCTTTGATTCTGAGTACTTTATCTAAGAGTTCTCGATCCGAGTAAATCGTAGATCGGATCGGCTTTGCCTTTTCTTTTCCTTCTTTATCCAGGGAATCCTCCCCCTTGACTTTATCCGGTAAATTTCCCTTGACTGACTTAGGGGCCGAGAGGTACTAGCTCGGTATCGTCATTCCCTTTTTGAAAGGAGATTCCGAGGTGAAAAGAATATTGAACCGCTACGTGGGCGTAAAATAAAGCAGAAATCTGCCTTCTTTCTTTGAGTGAAATTAGATTCAGCCTTGCACTCCTACCTATTAAGACTCAACTGCTACAACTCAGTCTCCGCTCCGTGGGTTTCATCTCGCCTATTAAGTCCTTTCGCTATCGCAGACTCTTCGGAAACAGAGTCAAGCTCCCTATTTATTTATGGATGTTCATTTCAGTCTTTTCAATCATAAGGCATAAAAACCTACTATTTGGCTAGAAGGGAAGCTAAAGGAGAGGAAGAAAAAGGCAAAGGTAAAGAGGAAGAGGAAGACTCCTAGAAAGAGAAAGACTCATTCATTGATCTATTAGGGGTTTCGGCCGGTTTTACCTACTATTGGATTTGAACCAATGACTCTCGCCGTATGAAAGCAATACTCTAACCGCTGAGTTAAGTAGGTCAAGCCTCATTTGATCAGTACCCTAGGGTCCATTGCGCCCCTTTCCTGTAAACTAGTCACTACTTGAGCCACAGAAGATGCTTTTTGACCAATAGCTACATAAACACATATTACATTTTGCCCTTGTTGATTGAGAATCATATCCGTGGCTACTGCAGTTTTCCCGGTTTGCCTGTCCCCAATAATTAATTCTCGCTGACCAACTGTAGGAATTGGGTTCAAGCTTTCCCCAGCCCCTTCTCATCAATGGACTCCTGACGTATACGAAGGAGTGTGGTTCGTTCGATAAATTCCTACCTCTCTAGGGAGGGCAGAGCTTTTTTTGGTTTTTTCATGTTGTCAAAGAGTTGAACAATGGTTTTTTCGTGTTGTCAAAGAGTTGAACAATGAAAATAGATGGCGAGTGCCTTAGTTACGAATAGTGGCCAAATTGGTGTATTACCAGATCACGCACCTATTGCCACAGCTGTAGATATAGGTAAAAGAGTGGATCTGCAGGATCCCAAATGAATTGGTTTATTAGAAAAAAGCCTTGTTCTTTGGAAGATCTATCTCGTGTCTGGTACTGCACGGTTCCTCTCTGCAAGAACTCCGAATCATTCTCTTGAGCTTAGCACAACAATAAAAAAAAATGTTTAAGTTGTTTCGTTTCGTCTTATATTTTGATTTCAATTTTCTATTTTGTATATCTAGTAAAAAGATATACAATAATATCTTTGTATTGTATTCGGCTCAATCCTTTTAGTAAAAGATTGGGCCGCGTAACCCATTACCTTCTGGGTGGAATTGCCACAACATGGGCGTTCTTCTTAGCAAGAATTATTGCAGTCGGATAATGGCTAGGAGGATTTGAAAGGCAATAATTTTATATGAGGAACTACTGAACTCAATCACTTGCTGCCGTTACTCTTCAGTTTTTTGTTGAGGTCTATCCTGTGGAGGTACTCAAATTGGATCAGTGATCGATTTCTAGGTTTCGTCCTTTCTCCCTTCTTTTTGAGGCGCAAAGAATATTGCGGAGCGGTAAATCGGGCTTCGGGTCCGAAGGACCAATCCTTTTTTTCATTAGTACTCCCAAGGTAATTCATCTGCCGATTTCAGTGAGAGAGCGAGGATACGGAATCAAATTCCCGGCTAAGCCATTCTCTCCGCAATATTCTTCTCCGCAATATTCTTTCTCTCAATGAATTCAGCCTCATCAAATTTCATTGGTCCGAAGTCTGCGACTTTTAGAATAGCCGCAATAGCACGAATCTTACATTGAGCCTCCGCCTAAGGGGCCATAGCGCATAATCATAGTTATTCAGTTTTCCCTCTTCCCTGGATATAAGAAGATTCCTATTTTCTTGTTCATGCTCTCCCCGCCGTTGGAAAGGGCTTTCTATCCTCGGAATGGGTATTATTGCAAAGTTGAGTAGATTCATCCCCGCTTCTGTAACCGTTGGTAATTTAGGAAGAACCCACGGAGCGGGATGCTTCCGCTGCTCTTTCTTTCTAAGAGCTACGAAGAAAGATTTCTTCCCTCAGAATTTCATAATGGGATCCAACCCCTCTTTTTGGTCTTTCTCGAAAGCCAAAGCAAACTCTTGATTTTCTTGTTTTTCCAAATAGACATTATAATGTCTATTCACGGTAAGGCTATTGTACCAAATTTCTGGGTTTTGGATTAGGTTCTGTGTACAAAACCTTACTTGTAAGGCCCTCCAAAACGTGGCTATGAGTCTTTCCTCACTCATTGAGGTTGGAAAAGAACCCCTTGTTCATTCAGGCTAGGCTTTCTTTCCTTTTATGTTCCTGCTTTCTCCGGAGCGGAAACTTGACGCAATATTCTTTGCGCCTCCGTCCTTCGGACTATCCATTAGGTCCACTACAAGGAGGGGAAGCGTAGCGTAGCGGACACAGCCATCAACTACTTGATAGTTATCCTATCTTTCTCCGGAGCGGAATCCAGAATAGACCTCTCTTTATCCGGACCAGAAACAAAAACGATAATCAAACTATGTGAATTTCTTTTACCTTTCTAATGGACCAGTTGCAATTTCCCGGCTTTTTTGCTTCTAAATAGGACTTTTTCGAAGATTTCTATTTCACGATAATTGTATAAAAACAAGGCATTTTAAATGATTTCTTGCTGCTTTATAGGCTCAAAACCTAGGAATTCACTCCTCAGAATTATTCTTTCATTTTGTTTTTAGCTTCTTTCATTATCGTTAATGAACTGATTAAGAAGAATCCACAAATGTCTAATTCTTTATTTACTTCTGCCGAAAGCAATAAGAGAGGAAGTAGTGATACCCCCAGTTTTCAAATATGATGAATAGTCCTTCGCCTAATGAATATGGGGATCTGCCTTTTTTAGTTCCCTTCTATATATTATATTCTTTGCCCCTTTGTTTTTGGAGGAGTATGAAATATGGGTTAATATGGATAGTCCTTCGGACCTAACAAAAAGAAAGAATGTCTATCTCATCAAATCAATATCCCTGTCTTTATCCGGGAAGATAGATTATTACGAGCCATACTTGGCATTCAGGTATCCACTTCAAAAGAAACCTGTCTAAAACTACCTATCGGCGGTAGGGGTCGAGTTATTGATGTGAGATGGATCCATAAAAAAGGGGGTTCGAGTTATAATCCAGAAATTATTCGTGTATATATTTCACAGAAACGTGAAATCAAAGTAAAAAGGATCCTTTAATTTCAATTAGGAATTCGTTAGGACCTTTAGGGGCGGCCCCTCAAATTGTGAATTTTTATTCATTTTATTACTTAATAACTCATAATCCGATCTCCCTAACTAAATATTTGCAACTTGACAATTTTTCGCATATTGAATTGCGCCTTCGCCTTCAATGAAATCCATAAATAAATAGGGGTAGATTTCAGACTCAAGAGGAGGGTTCCTTATCAATGAGACGGGCAGATTCATTCAACGGCTCGGCGGTCCGGAGGAGTTCTAGATCTCTCTCATTTCCCTTTGGATAAATTGTCCTTCAAAGCTAGCCTTCTCGATCAGCTACCGGGTTAGTGGGCGGGCAGTCCTAGTCTCTTGAGAAAGCTTAGTCCCCTCCTACCCCACGGAGTGGCAAAGTTCTCTTCTTTGTTCTTGGTTCAGTGGAGAACTCTTTTACCTCTCAAATATGATTCACTCATTCATTCAATATTCTTTTCACCTTCGCATATTTCATTGCGCCTCCGTCCTCAGTTATAGAAGACTATCATTGATAGAATCCAAAATTTTCCTATAGCTTGTATATATTTTGATTTATTTTGTTATTTTTAAAAATGCCCATATATATAATTAATTAATTAATTATGTTATGGAAGAGTAAGAATATTATATATTTTTTTAGATATTGTATTTTTTTTTGGGAAAGTAAAAATTTGGTTTGATGGATAATTAATGGAGGAAAGAGAAGATTTAGTGTGTTATCTGGAAAAGTAAAAGTAAAAGGAAAAGGAAAAGGAAAAGATAATAATAATAATAATAAATAGTATTATTATTATTATTGTATATTTAACTTTTTTGCACAGCGTGCTTAAAAAAAACATTATTCATCATCTTCCTCCTCTTGAAATCCTAGAAACCCTAGCAACCGCCAAAGACCTTTACCGCACGTAGTCACCGTCTCCATCTCCGATCACCTCGTCGTTTGAAGTCGAAACGTCAAGTAATGTCGTTTAGGTTGTTGTCCGCGTCAAGTGCCCGAGCCATTTTGAAGCTCCATCTCCTTCACATGTCTTTTCCGTTCGCGTTCAGTCATAACTACCGTCTTCTCCATCGTTCGAAGCCAACAGTTTGTCAAACATGAAGCCGTCGCGTCGTTCGCGCCTCACCGTCCCCCGTGACGATCTCCCTACCGTCGTAAGCCTCCATCTGTTCGTGAGCCAAGCCGCGCGCAATCGAGCCCCTCTCCAGCCGAGCCGATTTGAGTCTTTTGTTAGCCAAGCCACCAATTTGAGCTAGTTGTTAATTTGGTAAGATTTAATTATGCCCATCAAATATTTAATTTGTTGGTATAGGTAAATTAATTTTGGTTTTAAGATTGGGTTATTTTTACTTAAAGGTTGGACTAGATTTACTAAAGGATTTGAATTGCGATTTTCCCCAACTAAGGTTGAATTGGTTTCAACCTCCTTCGTTGGTAAGTTTGTAAATTTGAGAAATTAATCGTTTGATGTGGGTATCAAACTATTAATTTAAATCTTATTTATCAATCTATTAATTTAAATCTTATTTATGTTTAGGATTTGCTTGCTGGAAAGTTTGACTGTCAGTTAGGATTTAACGGTTAACTAATCTCTCGGGTAAGAGACTCTCCTATTAGACGTTCAACATTAAAGCTTGCATGTATGTTCCTTATTATTCAAACTTATTACAACAATGAATTAATCAAACGAAAAATAGAAGCACTTTAAAATGTACATGGTTTTAATCATAGTACCTCGTTTATGATTTGTTTAAACGGTAGAACCTAACAATAGGAAACTAAATATAAAGAGAATCTTACAAATCCAAAGGTCCATACAAAAAGAAAAAAAAACGTTCGTACATAATGTAATGGTGAAAAAGTGGCCTCAGAGTTGAGAAATTCCCACAAAGGCATTCAAGAAGAATGACTTTTCGGTAGGATTTCGTGTAGTGGACATAAGGACATTAGAATGGAATGCAAAGCAAACAAAGACAAAACATGACATTGTAGAATGAAAGCATACAGTATCATTTTATAGAAAATAAAAGAAAGGAAACACTTTATAAAAATAATGGCAAGTAAAAACGTTTGTTAAGCATGATACACAAAGGCAAGAAAGATAAAATAGTTAGAATAAGAGACAAGTAAAAACAGTGATCAAACAAAGAGGCACGAAACAGAGGAGGGCGTTGTCATGAAGAACGAAAGCATACACTACCATTTTGTACAAAATAAAAGAAAGCAAACAGTACATAAACATATGGATTTGTGTGTGTAGTTCATAAAAGCATATACTGCATAAAGTGGCCAAATGAGGGAGAAGTTAACACCATTATAAAAGGTGATACACAATGGCAATAAGGATGAAATAGTCAGAATAAGAGGCAAGTAAAAACAGTGATCAAACTGAGAGGGACAAAACAAAGGAGGAGGTTGTCATGAAGAACGAAAGCATACATTACCATTTTGTACAAAATAAAAAAAAGCAAATAGTGCATAAACATATGAATTTGTGTGGTGTAATTCATGAAAGCATATACTACATAAAGTGGCCAAATGAGGGTGAAGTTAACACCAAGCATGGTACACAATGGCAATAAGGATGAAATAGTCAGAATAAAAGGCAAGTAAACACAGTGATCAAATCGAGAGAGAGAAAATAGAGGAGGGGTTGTGATGAAGAACAAAAGCATAGAGTACCATTTTCTACAAAATAAAAGAAAGCAAACATTTCATAAACATACCAAAGAGGGAGAAAGTAGTGGAAAAGGCCTAAAACAGGGATGCAATGGAAGAAGGAAGAAGGGACATATATATATATATATATATATATATATATATATATATATATAGTAAAGAGAAGATGGTATTAAATCAGGCATGAAGCATTAAAGACCAACAACAATCCCAGAAAATCCCAGCAAATATTAGTAATGATGTGAAAATGCATCTGACAGTGACCACCATGGGACTCATCATTGGCTACCACATATCTTGGATGGTGATCGACGACCCCTGCCATGCTCCACCATGCCCCTTCTCAGTTTGTTGAAGTATATGTAGCATCTGTCAAGGGTTGGGGGAGCAAAGGCGCACTCGGAGCAGCAAGGGTTCATTGGCGCAAAGAACGTCTAAAAAGCAAAGCCTTTAATGGAAACATGGAGATAAAGGATATAATTTTGAAGGTCACACGCATAAGCGTCAACCGATTAACGAAACTTATCGTGGAAAGGATGAGAAGTTTTTGAAAGTCAGCATCGAGACTCAACCGTCGCAAAATAAACAAAACGGAACAAAATCAAAGATGACAACGAAACATGAAGAAATCGAATAGGGAAGGAAGGAAATCTTTGAAGCTTGAATAAATTTGGTTGACAGTGGAGAGGATGAGAAATGTTTCGGAGGCAGCGTTGAAATGCAACTATCGCAAAACAAATTGAAACGAAAGAAAATCGAAGATGACGATGAAATAGAAAGAAATCGCAAAAGGGTAAGAAGAAATAAAAAAAACACACATATACATTTAATTCACAGTGAAGGGGAAAGAGAAAACACAACGGCAAAATAGGAACAAATGAGAGAATGCATGACAAAGAAATTCAATAGGATTAGATAAAAAAATGAGGAAGAAAATCAGCCAGATTAGAGAGGAAATTAGGGGAAAACGAGCCAAAAAGTTATAGGGAGAATAGGAGTGTATGACGGGTTATGGAAAGATGAAGTAGTGAAATTTGTAGGGTTATATAACCCTAATCCCTAAAAATGCAAGGTTTGGGCCCTAGCCCTTTTCCTAATCCCCCTAAATCCCCACCACAAACACACCCTTAGGGTGTTTCCAAGCTACTACATTGTATTGTTGTTTATAGTTAATGAAACAGTCTAAAATTAAGAAAATTTGCTAAAACCATGAGTTGGTGTTAAGCCCCGACCAAAGTTCACTCATTGTGACTACATGGAGGCATGACCGCCTAGACATTCAACACGAATCTCTCCGCGAGATAGCATGCAGAACACCTAGTAAGCGGAATACAAACATCAACTTAACGCAAGATGAGAACTCATTTTGAAACAACAAAAGATTTCATTAATTTCTAATAAAGAGTACATCTTTAACAAGTATAAAAAGTTTATTTAAAACTAAAAATATAGAAGTCTAAAAACCAACAATCTTGATCATCTCGCCTAGAACACTTCATGTTATGCGAATAGATTAGGAATACTAACAAGTTGATGTGACGCAATTATGGCACGATAGACGCTCAATTTCGTAAGTCGAGCATTATATGTCCTTCGCTATCTTTGGAGAAGGAGAAACAAAACATTTGAAAGATTAGACAAAAGTGTCTAGTGAGTGGTTTTTCACTAAAACATTTAGTGAGTACATTTCAACCATAACACATTGCAAT
>CM046884.1:13438548-13490324 GCA_025688845.1 Cucumis hystrix
CAGTACTTTAAAATTTCATATTTTGAAATAGGGCCCGATTAAATTTTCTTTCGTTTTCTCATGGTTCAACGGAAATTTTGCTATGTTTATGTGTCAACAAACGGTTTTGTGTCAAATTGACGACTTAGACGGTCAGTCCGAAAAGTCCGAGTCGTCACACCTCTAGATTGACAATCAAAGTGTCAACAGTTGATTGGTTAGACATTCTTCGAATTAAATTAACTAACAGTTTTCCAAAACACTTTTTGATTTAGATATCAAGAAAGTGCCCAAATTGACCATTCATAAACATTTGCATTTGCTCTTCAAACAACTTTTTGACAGTTGAATCTATTATTGTCAACTTTGCATAGTAATGAATTTTGTTTCCAAAGTTCGCTTCAGCATTAACCAATTTAAGTAAATTGAAAATGATTTATTCAATCAAGTTGTCATGTATTCGAATGTGTTATACTTACAACCCAAATGAATCTTCTAGGATCTATAACAAGCCTCTTAATCTTAAGAGGTAAAACACTATGCTATAGTATTAAAGAAACAAAGTCATAATAAAGAAGCACACACATTAGTATAATGGAAAATTAAAAGCACACTATATCCATGTAATAGAGAATTTACCCATTTTCTTTTTTAGAACTCTAAAGCACGACATTTTTGGTCTCTGATGGTTGAAGCAAGATTTTGTTCCTGCCGCTCCAAAAGTTCTTTCTAAAATGCATTATAGATTTTACATTATGCAAGTTAATCATTAAAGAACCGTAAAACTAATAAGAAACGAATTGATCAAAGAAAAAGAATAATTGGCAGTAAAATAAGAAATAACAAAATATTTAAAAATAAAAAGAGTATTTGGAGTAACATTTGGGGAACAAAAATTCCAATATAGTTCAATAGTACTCTAGTTAAATTGCATTCCAACATTTCATACTTTCTTTTACTTCAAATTAACCATAGATTGATTCATTAAATTGTGTTATACGTTCATAGTTGGGGACAAAAGATATTTTCATTACATAATCCTCAGTAGAATAATTTCACTGTTTATTTATAGGTACCTTCGAGGCTAGAAGCAAGCTTGTACATTCGTTAATACTAGGTAGGAAATCACCATAGAGCTGTTAAAAAGTTATCTCAATCAAATGCATACAATAAAAGTTGCACACGATGTCAACAGAAAGTTTCTTTGGTGATGAAGCCAACTGCTTTTCTTTTGCCTTAGCAAACATATTTCTCGACATCCCCTTCAGTCCAAGAGACATAAAAGCCCTAATCTTAAAAAAAACTGAAGGGAATTTGAAGGAGAGGAAGATCAGTGAGATAACCTGTTCAAGAAGAGGGAGACAGTCAGAGAGCAAGGGAAATACATATCGACCAAATCATAGATCGAAATTTTTTAGAGTCAACTAGCGAGCCATGCAACGACTCTTTTTAGTTTGACAATCCCTTTGACTATATTAAATAACGTCTGCATATTTATTTCTTCCGCAGTTGGACTTATTTTTCAACATATATAATTGAACATTATTTTGTTTTATTTTCCAACCAAATAAAAAAATTGAAAATTCTTCTTTTGATTTTTATTTTAACATATAAATTACATTAAGTCTATTAAATTTGTCGAGTGGACCAATAATACATCAAATATATCAAACTTATTAAGCATATTAAATCTATCAAACTTATTAAGCATATTAAATCTATCAAGTGTATCAGCAAACCATAACAAGTGTATTGACAATACATAAAGTGTATCATGCTTAGTGCATCAAGTGTATTTAATTGATTGAGTATCAACAAAGTTAAGCATGTGTATAAACAACATATCAAGTATATTAAACTAATGATGTGCATCAGTGAAGTATAGAGAGTAAAAAAATAAGTGTGTGAGCAATACATTAGTGAAACAAATCAAGTGTATCAATAGTATATAGTGGTGTATCAAAAACATTTTACGTGCCAAGTACAAAGATTGTCAAAGATACAAAAAGTGTTCAGTATAATAATTACTTCTTTCTTAGTCAATGATCTTTTCTTCTTTTTTAGTTGATGATCTTTTCTTCTTTCTTTGTTTTTTTTTTCTAGTTTTTTAACCTTCACCTTTTTCAAAATTCATTTTCCTCTACGTGGTTTTAACTTTTCCAATCTTTCCCCGTTTTTGTTTGTATTCAATAACAATAAATAAAATATTAGTTTTAACAAGTTATTTGTATTCAACAACAATATAAAATATTACAAAAAGAAATAAAACATTGGTTAACATTATAGAAGTATATGAATTTCCTTACCATTTCAATGAACTGTGTATCAAGAATGGTTTTCAGTACAGAATGTTCGCAAGACAAATAATGAACGATAACTATTTACCAACCATGTTCGAAAATTAAAGGTCCTTGACGACAAGGTTAAAGTTCGATCTTCGTGAAGTGTATCAACAAGAACGTTTTTAACAAAGGTTGAAGTTTGGACTTCGTCAAAAATTCATTAGTTAAATGGTGAACAATAAGGGAAGATGAACGTGGACACATGAAAGGAAGAAAGAAGACACGTGAAATCTTTAAAGAGTAGATTTGTAATTATGGATGTTTCAAATGGGGGTTGGGCTTAAATTTTGCCATTTTTGCAAGAAAGAATTAGGGAAAATACCTAAATTGACTGAATTTTCACAAATGTCTTAAAATATAATTTATTTTCTTAAATAGGAATTCGTTTAATTTTTGGGCAATATTAACCTTATAATCATTATTAATTAGATATTATATACAAAATTATTTTAAAATTATTTCCTTACTCACATTTCAATCAATTTATTATGATTATAATATCTTCCTTATATATAAATGGTAATAAATTTGAAATAATATATTAATGAAGTATAAAACAATATATTTTCTAATATGGAATTTCATGGTAATTAATTATAACATTTAACAATCTTCAAAATTTCATCCGTCGCCAGCAACCTTTCATTAATAAATTTCATATTTTCCACACCGTTTACTTCATCCTTTAACATCCTTCACATTAACCTTCCTCTTTTCCATTGATTACATAGTCTTCATTATCGCAGTTCATATTTCATACTTGGTCCGAGTTTTATTTTATCCTTTCGTTCTCACTAAACTTCCGGTTAGTATTTTTTTCAATTATTATCATCAGTTTATATTCCATTAACTATTACGTGTTAACTTTTTATTTTATTATATTGCTTACACATATATACCACTTCATATATACAATAACACATATATAATATTACACAGTAAGTCATACGAAAATTTCACACTGGTAAAATTTCATTATTATACTGTATACTACATAATTAAAACAGTAGTAAACTATAATATACAGTGACAATATATCATCGATTTATATTTATTCTAAATTTTCGTGTAAGATATAATCGTTTTCTGATGTGATTTATTATATATATACCACATATTATTTACAATTATACTAGTGTTTAAATTTTCGCGCAAAATATAATAGGTTGTATATGTGATTTATTATATATACAATATCTTATTTACAATTATAATAGTTTTTTAATTTATCCGTAAGATATAATAGTTTTATTTGATGATTTATTATATATATACCACATCTTATTTACAATTATACTATTTAATAACATATAGTTGCAATGTTTTTGTGTCAGGATGACCAGTATTGTAGTCTATTTCGATGGTTTTTTTAACTAAACTAATAATTACGTTAGTTATAGTGTGTTTGAAATATTAGTTGATGAAAATATGTCATATAGTGAATTGTCCAATGTTCTTAAATCCAAGTTAGATAGTGTTATTGATATGAACAATTTTGATATATATCTTTGCTTAGGCCCTATAGAATGTCTTAAGAAAGATATGACAATAAAGAATGACATCGAACGTTAAACAACATATTGCCCTTATTGTTCATTATGTTGGCCTTTTAGCTATTTCTTTGGGTTCATTGTCCTCAAGTTCATTTCAAACTCAAATTCATTCAGATGGGGGTATTTTTTTTGAAACCATATATATATCTAAGATAGATTCCAACTTTGTACTAAAAAACTAGGACATGTTTTCAACCAAATCTTTATTGAAACAGTTCGTTCAAGTCATTGCTATTAGAGATATTTTTTAATACGTTACAGTAAAATCAAACAATGAGGTGTTGATTGTGCAGTACGTAATTGAAGATTGCAAATGGTCGTTGCGTGCTACCTGTTGTTTTCATGGTGATAGGACATTATGGGTTCTTACTAGGTTTGATCCGAATCATAAATGTTTAGTAGATGTTTCACTTACAGATCATATACATTTACCGTCATTACGTTCGTGTTGAACATGACTTAAGCATATCTTACCAAAAAGCATGGCGTGCACGTGAGGCCACGTTGGATGAGATTAGAGGTTCTCTGGAGGAATCCGACAAGATGGTAGCCAAATTTGCTTACATGTTGCATCTTCACAATCTAGGTAATATACATCACCGCCTATGTAATGTATTGATCATTAAGAATCTGTACTATTAATGTTAATATTTTTTATATTCGTAGGTTCTATTGTTGAATACCAAGTTGATGCCGATGATAGATTTCTATATTTCTTTATGGCTTTACTTGCTTCTATTACTGGTTGGCAACATTGTCGTCTAGTCATATCTATTGATGGAACAAGCATGAAGAATAAGTACGGGGTACGCTTTTATCTGCTTCCAGTCTTGATGCCAATGATCAAATATTTCCACTAGCTTTTTGTGTGGTCGATTATAAAAATGATTCATCTTGAACGTGGTTTTGCAATCAACTGAAGCAAATCGTTAGTAGTAGGAATGACATTGTCATAGTATCTGACCGGCACAAAAGTATATGCAAATCGGTAGAGGTAGTATTTCCCAATGTTATACATTGCATGTGTCTGGTTCATTTACTTAGGAACTTGAAGTTGAAGTATTGATCAATAGTCGATACCGTGTTTCATGCGTGTGGCAAGGCTTACAATGTTGTTGACTTTGAACAACAAATGTGTTTGTTGGAATCTAATGCACCTGGTCTACGTGAGGAGTTACAATCGATTGGTTTTTCTAGGTGGTCTCGTGCCTACTCAACACTTAGTAGATATAATGTCATGACTACTAACATATCTGAGAGTTTGAATAATGCAATTATCAAGGTTAGGGAGTTGTCAATGTGTTCAATGCTTGAGGTTTTGAGAATGATGTTACAGAGATGGTTTTTTTAGCGAAGAAATGAAGCAGAATATCAAGTTACAGATTTTACAAAAAGAATTGAAGGTATTTTAAGGCATTATATACTTTTTATATACATAGTTTAATAGTTTATATACCTTCTTTCATTTAATTTTTACTTACAAATGTAGGTTAATCCCGTCAACAATATGAAATACCAAGTAATCGATGACACATCTCCATATGTTGTGTATTTGCCTTCGAAGATTTGTACTTGTAGGATGTGTGATATATTGCAGATACTTTGTGCCCATGCATGTGTTGTTTTGACCGTGAAACATCTGTCAATAAAGCCATATGTTTCACATTATTATTTGAATAGCACATTGAGTTCAATATGTAGAAGATTAATAAATAGGTGATCACCAACAATGACAAGTATCTGATGATGTTTCATCCATTGTCATCCTCTCATAAAATGTAAAACGTCCAGTTGGCAGACCAAAGAATATTAGGATTCCTTCTAAAATGGAGTTCAAGAGACGTGTTAAATGTGGCCGTTGTGGACGTTTTGGTCATACCCGAAAGCGATGCAAGTTTCCCTTATCTAACTAGTTTGTACTTTTTATATGTTATACTTTTTTTTTTCAAACTTTTATGTCGTGTATTTATCAGTTTCAATTTTAATATAATTATTTTATTTCCAAATGTTTCGATTTATTTACATATATTGTATTACTAAAATATAATCTTTTCACTAACTGTATATAATACATATACTGGCATATATGATAAAATTTTGCCATCCATATTACTGTAAACAATATACATCTTCAATATAATCTTCATTATTATTAATATACAATTGAATATGTTCTTAAACAATATAAAATATATTGTTCATTTTAATAGAAATTACATTCATATAATATCATAACATTCCTATAACATTAACTGAAACAACATAAAATATACTGCATATATACTGTATAATATATTATATTATATTATATTATATTATAATGTAATTTGAATTTATAGAATTCCCATACAAATACCATAATTCTCATAACATATGTTTAAAGTTTAAAGTTAGATTTAAAGTTTTCAATAAAATCTGAATATCATAACACATGTCTCTATATTCAAATTAAGTATACTAAGGTTCTTTTGAGAGCAGTTTAAAACTTGGTCCTTCAAATCCTTCAGCGTGAAATCTACTTTTTTATTTTGTTGTGAATGGAGATCTCATTATCCTAAAAGATATATTTTCTCTCCTCATGCTCCTCCTGACAGCTTGCTTATAATCAAATATATCTCTGCATCGAGCCTGTTATCACAAATAGTTCTCAATACGGTATATTTTAGATAATATGCCATATATATTTAGATCATTAAACATATACGTACAATCATTGTAGCACTTTTCACAATTACAGTTTGATGAATCAATGCTTTTTCCATTTCTTTCTTCTACATAAATCAGATTAAACATAAGAATGAATATTTTCACACATCATATTAATTCAAAATTAATATCTAGATTTACAAATGTACTTACCTTCAATTTGATTACTTCCTTTTCAATTTCATCTACTTCTTTTAGTATAACTGTGTTATATACAACATCATCCACACAATCATTTTTGTCATCCCAATCATCATGATATTCAATAATTAATATATAGAGCAACATTGAATTATACTATATAATAAAGTATTGTTTTCATGTCCACTTTGTCCATCTTGATCATCATTATAATGATTATGTATTATATACATCAAACATACTTTAATCAAATAATAAAGTTCAACCATATGTTGATATATTTAAAAATTACCTTTTGTCCTTCTTTTTCACTATCTTTTTTTTTTCGATTCAGTTTCTTTATCATTATTTCTCCCATTGCACCCTCCATCATTCCCATCATTGTCATCCCTCTCTCTGTTGTCATTTTGTTCTACTGTTGGACTATTTTTATCTTTGAACAATTTTTCTAGCTCTTCAACCTCAACAAGCAGTATGTCCATTTTCTTGTTCAGTGCTTCATTGCTAGCCATAATTATGCTCAGCAAGTCTTTCCACAGTCGTACGCTCTACCTATCTCGAGCATTCTCCTTTTTCAAAAATATCTTCTGTTTCCTCTATTGTTTTATTTTCGTGGAAGAGCTTTGTTCCAAAAAATCTTCTTCAAGAAACATAGGCTTGAATTCAAACTGTTGCATGAATAACATATGAAAAAAGTACAGTATAAGCATATGTATATATATAACATTCAGTGTAAATACAAAATATACAACTATTATCAACATACCTGCTCATTGTTGAATACCTTCTCTTCAAGTTCCTTCCATTCTGGGTGGTTGTCAACAACCCAGTTATGCAGATATTCATTTTATCCAATCTTTTTGCACAAACTATTGAAGGTCCAATCAACAGTGGTATACATTCATCCACCCATACCAGAAGAGAGTAAGCAAATCCAGATATTCGAACCACTAGGGCAGAAGGGTTTTTGATTGACTTCTTTATAGAATCTAATAGGACATTATATCCTATTCTGCCCCATGGATAAGCATCAAATTGGTTTTCATCATCTACCAATTTGATGTGGTCCAAATCTATCCTTGTTGTTAACTGTTTACCAAGTAAAAAATTCTCAAGTAAGTATATTTTTGTCATCATAACTTTGTCTTCCTCCTTCAATTTTTTGGAATCATTAAACAGAAAAGAGACTCGTGACCTAGGAATATGATCTTCATTCTTGAAATATTTTGTCAAAAAGTTTCCCTTCACCTTAGAAATATCTACCGTAGGCAGTGGACTGCAATTTAATGACTTCGAATTCCCTAAACCCAAATTTTGCTAAAGTTCCTTCAAAGTTGAACCACAATTCATCATCTTTAGTCAATGTACATTGACGTCTTATAATGTGGTACAACAGTTGACTTTGGAATTTTTACATTTTTTGGTCTAAGAAACTACCAAATGTTGATTTTCTAAATTTTTCTATTTGTTCATTCTTGAGTTTCCTTCTAATATTCGTAATTACATTTATTCATGCACAGATGCTAAGTTTTTTAACATGAGACAATTTTACTCTTTTCAGATCAATTATTCCCTATGCAAAGATACGTTATAGGAAAATATCATACAATGTATACTTTATACATACAATTATATTATATTTGTAATAGTATATATAAATTTAATAATTTGCACCTGTTCAATATCCTCCATGGGACGACTATTCTGCCCTCATTATTTTTTAGCTTTAGATTTCTGAAACAATAACAATAATAAAGGGCGTGTTTGGGCCCCATATAATTACTGTGGGCTTGGGTTATAATAACCCTAACCCACGTTTGGGGGTTTAGGATTTTCCATTTTTGTCCATATCTCATCATCTACCCTTCTCAACCATTCACGATAATCGTACGATATTCTTCATCTCAACGCGTCTTCACCCTTTCTCCACTTGTCTTCACCATTTCTCCACTCGTTTTCAACATCCACTTTACCTTTCCTCAACCCGTTTCATCCTTTCTCGATTTCCATACGAAATCATTCCCTCGTCTCTTGAATCCTTATCAATCACCTTATTTTCGGTTTAATGACCGGGAAGAATGAAACCCTCTTTTTCCCTCAACTCATCTTCAACCTCGTCTGTTGTTGTTCTTTGGTATGTGTTTTCTTGTGTAAAAAAAATCATGTCTGCCCCTACTATTTCTTTCTCTCCCACTCTTCGTCGTTGAAAGTTCCGTTGAAGGCTTCTGTCACTGCATTGCTACCAAAACAAATGGTTTCCCTTTTCGATTTCATTGAACGGTTGAGTGTAGACTTTGCCTTTGAAACTCAAACGATTGCATGTTCACCACTCGTGTCGGTGAACATGCAATTTCAACTCGGTTTCCCCCCTTCCACTTTCCCTTGCCGCTTCAACACCCATTTGTCGATCGGATTTTTTTTGCCACTGATTTGGACACTTGCTACACTATTTTGTGCATATGGGATGTTCGAGCAAGGTATGGTTGGAGGTAAGCGGTCGAAACTCGACTTTCTTCAAAGCATAGCCGATGATGAGGATTGATTTTTTTTTTCTGATTAATTTCGTTTTCAATCAATTTCCTTCCACATATGTGCATAATTCGACATCTCGATTAAAAACCATTATGTTTTCTTTTTGAAATTGTTTGAATGAAATTGTTTTTATTCTTTTCCTCGTACTGCAATTTTGGCCATATTCTGTAATTCGTGCCTCTGATTACTGAATACTTGTGTGCTTTTTTTTTCGTATTACTTTTGTCTTTCATTCATTTTGCTTCCATCTATGTGCATATTTGGCGATCTGTAATAGAAATTACATTGTTCTCTTTTTGTAATTCTTTCAATCAAAAGTTTTTTCTTTCTACCATTCATCGTATTGCAATTTTGGGCAATTTTTTTTATGGTGTCCCTGTTATTTTTCCATTTTACTCCTTCTGCCATATGAGGCTTCCATGTTTTCGGTTCTTTCGGTTCCAATTTAGTTGCAATAAATATGCATTTGGTTACCTATGCAGTCTGTTCTATCTATTTCCAATGAACTCCCATCCATCCATGACCCTGCAATGTATTTGTTCAATCCTGTCGTTCTGTGGTAGCTTATGCATTTGTCTATTCATAGTCTTTCTTTGCCCTCACTGTTGTAGGTTTTGACTATCCTTTACCTTTTCATTTGTTGTTCTGTTGTGTGTTGTTTTTGTACTATTTTTTTTCTTCCCGTCCTGCTTCCTCCTCTATTGCTTCTTATTTTGGTAGGTAAGTTACTTTTGCTTTATTTTTATTCATGTTCCAGCCATCCTTCTACATTTAGTTAAGATCCATGTTAGGAATCATTTGTTGTTTTATTGTGTGCTGTTTTTGTGTTGTTTTTCTTCTTCCCGTCTTGCTTCCTACTCTGTTGCTTCTAATTTTGGTACGTAAGTTACTTTTGCTTTATTTTTTTTCAAGTTCCAGCCATCCTTTTACATTTATTTAAGATCCATGTTAGGAATCATGTGTGTGGCTGCAGTTGATTTCAGTTCTGTGTTTTATTTAGGGCATAGTATGTGTCATGACTTCCTTTCTTTATGCAATGATATACCATGTTTTACACAGCTCTATGAACTTGCAAATCATACTTAACTATTTGTTGCAAACTCTGATTTCATTGGTTGTTCATTATCTAAGATTGTTTGTATGCATTTCCATCCCCATACTTCGGTTGTACCTCCATTTCATGCATACTTTATATCGATGTTTCCACAACTAGATCCAGTTCGTTATATTGAACAGATTTAATTCCTCCAAGGCTCTATCTTTTTTAAAATAAAATGGTGCTATTTTCTTAATCCTTTGAAAGATTTTTTTTTTTTCATTTCAACATCAACATTCTTTCAAAGTGTACGGTACGTAATCGCTACATTTTGTTCTTATAGTCTCTTTACTGCATCTTGTGTTTGGCTGGAAAACTCGTTTCGTTACTTTCTTTTCAGGGGAGCCGACTCCATATTCCCGTCGTGAGAGGTACGAGACATTGGTGTTTGTAGTAAATATTTTGTCAGTTGTCCATCATTCTCGTTTTTTCATAATTACTTTTAGCAATATGTAGAAACTTTGAGAATTAAATCGATTTTTTTAGTACATATCTAAAATGTAAATCAAATATCAACAAATTAAATATGACTCCACACTTTATTTGTTTGTATGACGGGTGCGCATTTATAAATTATTTTAAATAAAAAATAACTACAAATATATGACATACATGCAAAAAAATAATTCTTGTGTGTTAAAGGCTTTAATAGACCCAAATAAACGTGTTACAAGTGTGACGAAAATGTCTATTTCATTGTAATGAATATGAAAATTAAAATTTTATTGTATTTTTAAATAAATTAATTGTTATTGAAAATTATTTTAACTTATATATTTTTTAAATTTTAAATTTGTAGATAATAAATTATTACTTACAATAAAAAAAGAAAAAGAAAAAACAAACAACTATAACATAACTAACATATAATAAATAATTTATACATAATTGAAGTTATGGTAATGGGGTTGGAAGAGTTATTAAATAAAATAAAACGAAAGAGGAAAAATGTTTTGCACATCCACTCAAAAGTTTGGCAAATACCCTAATCTGTGTATGTCAATCTTCTAGTACCCTCTTGTAGAGGAATGTACGAAACATGCGTAATCGTTTTAAAATAAAACTTTCGAAATTTATTTTAAAAAATGTTCACCACAATCATGTTTAAAATCAATCAATAAATCATGGATCAAAATATCGTTATTTTTTTTATATTTTGAGTTCACTCTATTTTTAGTTTATGTTTTTTAACCTATTCGACTTTTTTTTATACTTTTAAAAGATTTTTAAATCAAAACTAAGAAATATATGAGAGTATATTGTAAAGAAACCTATTCGACTTTTTTTTTACCAAATTCACATGACTAAGTTTGAACTTTGAAAATCACATGTACTTAAAATAGAAGACTATGACTTTGAAGAACTCATAGTTACGCATAATGCATACACTATTGAAATAGTAGACTATATCCTAAGAACAGAAAAATGTTTTTTAGTTTTCTTAACGCATTAAAAAATCTTTTCAAGATGTCATTCATTGTTTTTTTTTTTAATAAAGGATTTAGAAATTCTGATTTCAGTTACAAAAAAGGTATTATATTCTAATGCATGCACTGCATGTGTGATAGCATTGTAGTCAGAACAGTAAATCGTCAGTTTCGTTGTTGCTACCATTAAATGGACCTAGAAAACATATTCACAATATTAACCATGTTCATAGTCACCCAACGTCAGTTAGTGCTGATTTTGGAGGCACTGAACAACGACAATAAACGCGTGACACATACACCCTACGAGACAAGGCATCAAATTAGACAACTTGCTTACTTTCGTATGGTACACACCTCTGACCTCGCTTGTCGCCAAAGTACTACAATGGACAGAAGAACTTTGCCATTCTATGTCACTTACAAAGGACAAGTGCTGGTCTGACGTCGACAGAATGTATAGATGTGGAGGAGATGGTCGCGATGTTTCTACATATATTGGTGCACGATGTGAAGAATAGAGTCATCCAACGAGACTTTGTGCGGTCCGAGGAGACTATTTCTCACAATTTCAACCTCGTGCTGTTAGCTATGATACGACTACACGATGAGTTGCAGAAGAAACCACAGCCAGTAACAAACACTTGCACCGATCCACGATGGAGGTGCTTCGAGGTTTGACTAGTATTCTAATCCATTATGATAAGGTACTCGAGTTCATAGTACTTAGCTGAATTTTTTTTTCAACTAAGCAGAATTGTCTCAGGGCATTGGACTGGACTTACATCAAGGTGAACGTGCCCATTTATGATAGTCCTAGGTATAGAACGCGTAAGGGCGAAGTTTCCACGAACGTGCTCGGCGTTTGTGACATGAAAGACGACTTCATATTCGTGTTGGCTGGCTGGGAAGGATCTGCAGCAGATTCTCGCATACTTCGCGATGCTATATCACGACCCAACGGACGACAAGTTCTGAAGGGTAAGTGGTGTTCGTACACATATGACATCAAATCTAGGGATTTGCATATGGTCAAATTAAGTAATGTCGCTATCCTGACAGGGTATTACTATCTATGCAACGCGAGGTATCGTAACGCCGAAGGCTTTCTTGCTCCATACAGAGGACAAAGATACCACTTGCAAGAGTGGCGTGGATCTGGTAATGCGCCACAAAATGCGAAAGAGTACTTCAACATGAAACATTCGTCAGCACAGAATGTTATTGAGCAAGCATTTGGGTTGTTGAAGGGTCGTTGGGCAATACTACGCGGCAAGTCGTACTATCCCGTGCAGGTTCAATGTCGTACGATTTTGGCATGTTGCCTTCTACATAATCTCATAAACCGAGAGATGGCGCATGTCGATTTTTTGGACGAACTGGACGAGGGAGACTCGACCTTCCCGACGACCGGAGGTGACGACATTCACTTCATTGAGAACTCCAATGAATGGACTCAGTGGAGAGATGAAATGGCAGCAGAGATGTTCACTGAATGGCAGTTGCGGAATTAGTAGATTTTATGTGTCCATTTAGTATTGTTGTATTATAATAAAGTTCGATAGGGTTTGTCGTCCTTTTATTTGAATGTATACTTCCATTTATAAAATTAATGGTTACATATGAAATAGACTACTTAAATTGCCATTTTATGTCGTTAATTTTGCTTTTGTACATATTTAATTGACTGATTTGTGTGCCATCATTTCAATTGTTAGTATGGCAACTTCGTCACGTTCACCGAAGCATGTGTGGATAAAGGAGGAGGAGGGAACCTTCGTAGAGTGTTTGGTGGAGTTGGTCTCAATGGGTGGATGGAAGTCGGACAACGACACTTTCAGACCAGGGTATCTGACACAGCTTCTTTGGATGATGGATGAAAAGTTATCGGGTTGCAATGTACGTGCCACTACTGTTATTGTCGCATTAAGACGTTGAAGCGCTCCTACCAGGCAATTGCAGAAATGTGGGGACCTTCATGCAGGGGTTCGGTTGGAATGAGGATGCAAAGTGCATAGTTGCTGAGAAAGAATTGTTCGACAACTGGGTTAGGGTATGTGAAAAATATAACTGTACAATTTTATTATCTTTTACTAACATCTGACAGTAGTCTCATCTATGCAATTCTGTTCATGTATGCAAACTCATCCTGCGGCCAAAGGGCTCCTTAATAGGCCATTCCCATTTTACGATGAATTGTCCTACGTCTTTGGAAAAGATAGGACATATCTCCCGAATAACACGCTCAACCTTATCCATATACTATAGACCATTTATGCTACAAAGTAGGCCGCATCAATAGTATCTCCCGAATAACACGCCCAAACCTTATCCATATACTATAGACCATTTAGGCTATGACTCAAACTTGATCCATTAGTTTATTCGCTTTCAGATTATAGTATCAATAAGACAATTTTATTTAATAGAATTTTGAATACAAACTACGAGTTTTAGGACATAAATTCCAACATATCAAACATATTTATTTAATATATAATATATATACCAAATATTCGATGTATAATATATATCACATGGAATGTTTGGCTTTGTTGCATTTTGTTTTAATTATAATTTTTTAATTCTTTTCAATTAATTAATAGACATTTAACATAAATATGTACTTGGTAAAATAATAAAATTAAAGGTGTAAATCTTCAAAATTGGTAACTAATACCAAAATTTTAATTAAAATATAATGATAAAAAGAATTTAAAAAATAATAAGGACGGTATAAAAAATCAATTAAAAAATTAAAAGTTATAAATAAATTAAAAAAAGAAAAAGTCAAGCAAGAATGTTGGTTGAATTTCAAAAGAATGAGAAATAAAGTAAATTCACTAATTTACTAAAAATATATTGAAAAAATCGTGTAATTAATAAGATGTTCTCTAATTATTTCATATGAATCGTGCATTAATGTATAAAAGGAAAATTACTGTAATTTTGGAATAATGCAATTCTTATAACTAAGACAAATATCATCTATCACAAAACTTGTTTAACTATAATATTTCTTCCTTGAGAGGTATGATGTAGAAGATTGATTTAGCCAAAATTGGTTTGTTGTTGCAACGTTATATATGTAAGAAGAATCTCACTGTTTTATTTTTTTTAGGAATATCAAGAGAGGAATAGATAACTGGCAAAGAAAAAGATGCTTTCCAAACCTATAATGATGAGAAAACACTATAAGTATGGTAGTCCTCACAATCATTTTTCATAAACCTTCGAACCACCTCACCCTTAAATTTTCATTAAATCTTTCCATATCTTTATTTTTGTGGATAACAACAGTACACAATAATTTTTTTTCCTCTTCATTTCATTATAACCTTAATCTCACTGTTGTTTCTTTTCAAACTACAGTTCACAATTGTTATTGGTATTGGACATGGTCTAATGCTAATTCTCACCTCCCCTAAATTATATTGGAAGTTCATGCTTTCTAACAATTCTTAATCTTCTTCAACCACGTGTCTTTATTTAAAAAAAATATTGATTTGATGTATTATGGGCTTGTAGAATTTTTTTCGAAGAGTCACAATGGAAACTATCATCTTTATATTGAGGCAATTGGAAACCATCTTCTTTATATTGTGTTCGACTCATACAATACGTTGTCTCTTGGTTCAATAAATAACCTACATTTTCTAAATATTTCATGCAGTAACAAATGTATGTTTTATTTGGATAAAACTCTCAGATATCCTTGTCAAATTCTCAATAAAACTCAATATCGAGTAAGCAAAATTGATAGAAAACACAATTATGAATTGTGAAGTTTCTCCCATCAACGGAGAAGAAAGGTCATGCAATGTCATTAGAGTCCAGGGTAGATGTTGTAATCATGAAGACGAGAGAGGAGATTATAACACTGTTAATTATAGTGGAGGACGAAATCCGTCCAAAGTATTCACAAGTTTCGACTATGGTGGGGAGAAGCCTATGGTAAACAACCTTTTTTGCCACAAGCAAACAAACCATACGTCGTGTTTTATTGCCATTTAGATGAGGCACGCGAGTATTTGAGGTTAGTTTTATTAACAATTATGGAAAAGGGATAATGTTTTAGCAGTTTGCCACAACGACACCACTGGTTGGGATCCCAAACATTTTGCTTTCAAGTATCTCAAAGTGAAATCGTCAATTCTTTTTTAATATGATTTGATGTTCTTTTCAGGCATATAAAGCCCTTCTAGTTATGATCACCAACCGAAATTTCTATTGGCTTGTAATCATAAAAAAAGAAAAAGTTATATCTACAATATATTAAAAGTCTAAATCTAGAAAAAAAAAATATTAGACACATTTAGCTATTCATTTTTGAAACAATTACATATATTACATCAATTCAACATTAAATTTTTAATATAAAATCCACTCAATTTATAAAGAATTAATGATTCTTAAAAAATTCAATGTCAAATTTATAAAACCGGGAACATAAAACAATTAGTTCTTTAATATATAATTTTTACAATAACATTCTATTTCTTTTTAAAACTCATTAACTTTAATTCATTTCTTTTAAATTTTTATATAAAATTTTATGTCAGTTTTTATTTATATTGTGAGTGGGGCACAAATAAATAATTAAATGGGTGAGTTATACTTATTATATTATTATTGGATATAATTTTCCGTTAATATTTGAAGAAAAACAAATAAATGTACATCTTCCTAAAATCTCTCCTTCATTCTATCTTCTACCATTAGTCATAATACTATAAATTGGGATTTCTTCACCCATTTTTTTGTAATCAATTTAAAATTCATTGTTAGAAGGTAGGAACTTGAATTAAGACAACTTGACTTCAAACTTATGCAAAAAAAAAAAAAAAAAAAAAAAAAAAAAAAAAAAGGAGAAACACTATGTGCTTGCTCACTTCAATGATGATGATGGAAAGACGAAATTAAGATTTATCATAGTTAGAAGTTATATTAGACACTTCAACATTATTAATTTTATTTCATTTTTTATTTACTATTTTATTTTTTAGTTGTTATTTCATTTTTTTGTATAAATTTCCATAAGAATTTATTTATTCTTCTCTAACACATTCTATCAATCAAATTCTCTACAATTCATTTAAGTTTATTGTTATATTTCATAAAGTTTCATTTATTTGTTTATTTTGCTATTCATGAAAAATTCTCTATTATTCTCTTTTTAGCCAAATATAGTTTAATAAATGTCTTTTAATTTTTCTATAACATATGTTGTTTAAAAAGAATAGATTGTCAAATATGAAAAAACAACATTATCATGTTATCAAACTATTAATTTAGATGATAATTTAAAACTAAAACTTAGAACGTTAATTAATAAGAAAATTGAAAAATAAGATTTTTGTAAGACACGAACTTTAGGTAGTATAGATTTTCCAAAGAGTTTAAGAGGTTAGAAAGAAGGAAAGTTTTTGGTTAAGTATAAAGGAATAGTACTTTAGACGTTTTGAGTGTTTAAGGTTGGCGAGAGAGAAGGATCGTAGAGGTTGGATGTTTTAGCTAACTTCATAAAGAAGTTTCTCACAACTTACTTGGGAAATTGCACTCAAATTGATCTTGAAAGTTCATAATTTGAGTCTAATTTATTGAGGAAAGTGGCTAGGCATTTTAAATATGAGAAAGTTGGAGTTTTGGATAATAAAAGGCGAGAAGGTCAGTTCGCAAGTGAATTTGAGTAAGATGCACTCTCAGAAGGCTACAGAATGCATAATTTGACGTTTTGCTCTTAAATTTGAAAAAAAAAGAAAGTTAACTCATTTTAGAGCAACTTTGTAGAAGAAAGTTTGATCAACTCTTTTTAAGTTATAACTTTTTTTAAGTTGGGTTATGTAGTCTCTATGTTGTTGGACAATTATGTGGATTTCTATAAAAAATCCACATAATTTTAGACAGTTATGATGTCTTAATTTGACATCCATATACATAGTAAAATAAAAAAAGTTAACTCTAAGCGAGATGGACTTAGAAGCTAGGTATGCGTTTTGGACAATTATGTGGCAGGTTTAAGACAAGCAGTTTAAGAATTAAGTGAAGTGTCAAAGCCTTGTCAGCATACATTTTTAGGTGTAAAAGTAAGCAGTAGGTGCCTTAATAAGGTTTAAGGTGGCGTTAAGCAAGGATGAGGTGTCAACGTAAATTCATGCAATGGACTCTAAAAATAGGTCAGGTTCAATATTAATATTCTCACAGTACACTCGTGCGTTTTGAATGAATTTACTCTCAAAAGTTTTTATTTTAAGTCTATTTTCTAGGTTGAGACTGTTTGTTTAATTTGAGTAAGAGAGGGATGAGTTTGAGTTGAAGGAAGTGAGGAAGGTCAGAATAAGGGTGTTTCTGAACAATGTAGACTTCCAGAGGAATGTAGAGTTCATTCGTTGGAATATGAAGCTAATATTTTGAGGTAAGGATATTAGGACAATTTGAAACTACTTTGTAGAAGGAAATATGTTTATTTGAGTTTTAGATTTTATGTTATTAAGCTCTAAAGTGGAAGAAAGGTTCTGGATAATAGAGGTTGTTGGTTGGCATGTTGGATCAAAGAGGTTCTGGACAAGAAGGAATCAAACAAGCATTTGAGCCAAGGGTTTAAACTATGATATGTGAGTGGTTTTCTTCGTAAAAGTTTTGTGATTCTGCTTTACTATTTTGAAAGATGATTTCAAATGAGAAAGTGTTTCAAAAAGAGATTTCTATAAAAAGTTTATATGTGTTCAAGCATGATTTATAATGTTAAAGCTTGATTTGATGATTACGATTTCAATGCTATTGAAATGGTTTTAAAACCATTAGTTGATTCATTGAGATGATGCCAACTTTTATATGCACATAACTAGTCAAGGCCACCATAGGGTGTACAGACTACATGGTTATTAGAAGCTGGCTTATGCGTTGAAAGAAGCATATAAAACTTAGAGGCATGAGCAACAAGAACGAATCTGTATGTTCTCAGATGCTGTTGATACAGTAGTCAAACGTGAGGTAATGAAACCAAGCGTAGAGAACGATTTAAGATCCTTGGTGAAAGGAATGAATGTTAACCAATGTATGTTTATGTGAAATTGTTATGTTATAAATGTGTTTAAGCATAAAGAAAGGTTCATGCAAAATGTTCTTGTAACACCCCAAAACTATTAGGTTATTTTTGTTATCATTTTATTTTGTTTAATTTTGGGTGTTATTTGTGAAATTGTTTTAATTTGTGGAGGAGTAAGAATAATTATATTATGGAATGATATAATTATTAAGGAAAAATATAAAAGAGGTGATAGAAGGGTTATTAATGAAGAGAGAGGAAAAATTAAATAGGAATAGGGAAGAGGAATAATAATAATATATTTATTATTAAATAGGACTCCTTGGATTGTGTGCACTTCATCTTCTTCTTCCCTTCACGATTAGAACCCTAGCCGCCGCCCTTTCACTGTGCACCTCCGGCCGTCGCAAATCTCACGACCGACGCAGCCTCTGCACGACGACGATCGCCCGGACAAAGCCTTCACTGCCCCGCTTGCTTCACCTGTGTCTAAGCCGATCGTGTGCGTTTCGGTCAGTTTCGAGCCTAAGTCGCGCCTCTTCACCAAGCCGCGTGAGCTGCCGTTGACGTCCGAGCCGCGTCCCTTCGTCAAGCCACGTGAGCTATATTTCTTTGGATCCAAGCCGTGCCGTGTAAGCAGTACGCAAGCCCCGCGCACGTGCCGTCTGCCTTGCCGAGCCGTTCCTTGTTTTGGAGTCACTTTGGTGAGTTTGGCTAATATTGATTGTGTTGGTACTCCCATTAATTACCTATTTTGTCTCAAATGAATAAAGTTATGGATTTAAGTGGATCTATGTTTTCTTGAAGGAACGAGTATAATTGGAGGAACTGAGACTGTGAATTGTTCCATTTAGGGTTGTGTTGGATTCAACCCTAATCTTGGGGTAAGCTTGGATAGTTTGGTTGCTTAATTAAACAGTAGGGTGATAGTTGACAAAATTATTAATGTTAATTTTGTTTATGTTTAGGACTTAGTATTGGGAGGAATTGACTGTCAACCAGTGAATTATTTTAGCAGATCTCCAGGTAAGAGATTTTTCCCCCTTTTGATTGAGATGCAGCACCATTGGTGTATAATATGATTTTATGTTATTTTTTGAGTTATGTGTGTTTGAGCTAAGATGTTGGTATTATGTTGAGCATGTATAGCCTATAGTGTTCTGTTGGTCTGCCGGTTAGAGTCGTACCACGAGGGGTCCATCAAGGTTCCCCCTATATATGTCTGTGTAGTTATTGAGATGTGATTCGACGGGATCACTTACAGCCCGACTCTCCTTTAGGGTGTTTCCTTCGGGTTCACCGAGAGCCCAGTTCAGTCCCGGTGGGACTACTGGATAGAGTGCGTTCGGGAGCACCATAGTGCGTGGTACTTTATTACAGGACTCTAACAAAGAGACTAACAACACATAGTGAGACTAAGTATGGGGCTCTTACTGAGTATAAATTTATACTCACTCTTTTTAATGTTAAGCTTTCAGGTAAGGGGAGAGGCAAGGGCAAGCTGGCGAATGATAAGAAGTGACCGTGGATCGCCATAGGGAATAGTTCAGTTTTTCCGCATTTATGTTTTAGTAATTATATCTTTGGTTTATTTCAGAACTTCAATTATTTTATGTATTTCTTTTATTTTATGGGCCCGAACTAGTATTTTGATTTATCACTTTACTTACTTATTTATTTTTATTATTTAAATTTTTTTTTCTCAACTTATAAATTTAGTTTAATGTTAAAAAAAAAACTATACTTATTTAAAAATTAATGACTTCAACTTATAGGAAAGTTGGGTCATTACAGTTCTGATGTTGTTTATGTGAAATGATATTTGTAAAAAGGTATTGTGAAAAGGTTTTCATAAAACATCACTAAGTCTTTTAGACTTATGTTTGAAAATTTTACCTTCCAGGGTCTAGACCTTGAGGCCAAAAAGGAGAGAAAGTTTGGGCTTGTTAAACGAGAAACTGCCAGGCGTTTAAGTTTAAGGGTTGGTTTTTATCTTTTGGTTAAGTGTTGTATCATTATGTTGTTGTATTAAACGCCTTATTGGAAATAAAGTTAAAGTTCGTTTCATCTTTTCGCATGAAGTTCTTTATCGCCTAAAGGATATTCATGAAGTTAAGTGTTTTGGTATTTAAGCTAGAGTAAGGAAGTTAAGACGAATGTCTTTGTTTAACTGCGTCAAGGATGCTCAAGTCACATCGCGTTTCGCGAGACAAGCAAGCAAGTCTACGGGGCAAGGTGTGATAATTTTATTATTCACTTTTACTATTTGATAGATTTTTATACATTTCTAACAAAAGTAAATATATAATGCTTTCAAAATAACTTGTTGTGATAAAATTAATCTTCTTTTTTTGTTTCAATTAACTCTTTCTTTAGTTCTTATATCCCCCACAACGTTTTTTTGTTTTTTTTTTTTTTTTTTGTAAACAAGCCCACAAAATCCATGGAGAGTACATATTTTGTACAATTTTTTTAAAAATTTAAGATTGATTAATTTTTTTAATAATCATTCCATGATATCTGAAATTAATAAAATGATCACTTTGACATGCACAACTTTCAAGAAAATGACAAACACAATTTTAATCCAAACATTTTAGAAAAAATTAAAACTGATTATTTTCCTTAAAAAAACTAGATTTTGGAAAAAAGATTAACAACTTATTTGAATTAAAAATATATTAGTTACAACTATGTCATTATTAATTATCCAGCCATTTACTAATTATCCAGCCATTTACGTCATCAATTTTTCTTTTTATGTTGGAAACAATTTTTCTTAGAAGTTTACATTGAAAATAATTGAAAGACTTAAAATCATTGACGGTTAGAATTCTCTACCATTAGTATCTTTTTTGGTTGTTTCAACTTTTTTTTTTTTATGTATATATATATAAACTGCAATTATCTGAACCATGAGAATGTTCACGGAAAATGTTCACATAAAAAAATTGAAATAAAGAAAGAATTGCAAGGAAACTTTTTGGGCAAAGGTAAGATGCAATTTGTCTTCTTTTTGTGATAATTTTATACAAGTTTAAAAAACCTATTGATATATGAAACTTAATGCATTCTTTTATTATAATTTTGTGTGAGGATAAAAGAAATATATTTTTATAAATTGGTCTATGCATTTTAGTGTCTTCTTTTGTGATAATTTTAATGTGAGCTTAAAAATTATACTTTTCTTATGAATTGATGTGCAGATGTTCATTTTCAAAATTACAATAAAAAACATTTAATTTATGAGGTTTGGCACAGTTGTAAGTTTAAGATGAAAAGTTTGAAAAAATCTTCTTTCTAAATCTACTATACCTAAAATCTTAAATGTGTGAAAAATCTTATGAAGCAATTGATAGAAGAGATTGAAAGGACAAGATTGAGTTCAAATCGAGTTGTAGAGCAGAAAAAGGATGTCGATTGTCGGACCAACAAAATGAGAGGGATTTGGTCATGATGGTGAACAAAGGAGCTTTATTAACCTTCGTTTTATATATATATTGTTTTTGTTTATATTGTAATTTGTTATAACAAAAATATGTGGTTCCTTTGTATACTTGAGATTTTTTTCTTTAAACATTGATTCAATAATAGAAAATATTTGAATTGGTATGGTGTTTAAAAAAAATCGTGATGTCCATATCTTATTTTTTATTTTACTTTTTTTTAGATTAGAAGAAAAATGTAAATTATATCTTATCAAAGTATTTTAATTATTTTTGTAACTTTATTTTTCTCCATAGTTGTATAACTTACAAAATAATATTAGTTAAATAAAACTATCGGAACTATTTTCATAAATATAGTGATTTTGAAAAATAATTACAAAAATAGACTAGTGTGAAAAAATGACATAAATGGGTTGGATGGACAAATTATTGACAAAAATAGGATAGTTTTGTGAAATGAAGAAAGTCGCATTAATCTACGTCAGTCTACTTTGATTTGTGGTCATGTGACTGGATAGGAAAATCGTCTGAATAGGAAAATCGTCTACTTGGTGCATGATTTTTTAAGAAAAATTATGGTTTAATTTCTTAAAAATGTAATTAATTAAATATATAATTAAAAAAATTATATTTTCTTTTAAATTTAAGACTCATTTACCGTTTATATATTTTTAAATTTAAAATTATTCATCATTAAGGGTTGAAATCGAATTAATGATGTTAAAATAGGAGAGAGAATTTTTTGGTTTCTCATCAATGGTAATTTTTCATTTTAAATTAATAATTGAAATTTTTTTATTGTTTATTATCCTAAATATTAACTATTTACTATTTACGAATATATATCCTATAAAATTTGACAATTTTGTAGGATTGATCGATTTGGTCCTAATTCAAATACGTTCGTTGACTTTAATTTTAGTGAATCATTTTTTATGTTAACACATTTAATATGGTTATTTTTCCTTAATGCTAAGATTTTTTTATTTAGCACATTTTTTATTTTTATTTGATCTAATACACATTTAACACATTTTTTATTTTAGCACATAAAATTTGGCAAATTTGTAGGTTTTTTCCCCTTTAATGGTAAGGTTTTTTTCTTCTCATTTATTTTAAACATTAACTAAGGTTTTTTTCTTCTCATTCAACACATTTAATACGATTATTTTAATGTGTTTTGAGATATTTTGTTAACATTAGTGGATTGTAAATATTTGTTTAATACATTCCAATGGAATTGCTTTCTGAGACAAATGGATCCCAGACGAATGGGACGAGGGAGACGTCGGGGCCCATTGGCCTCTCTTTCTAAAAAGAAAAAACTGCTAAGAAAATCTGACTTTTTGGTATTTAATATATATATGTATGTATGTATATATAAAGAAAAAAAGTAAGAGAATAAAGAAGTTTGTTGAGAAAGAAATAATCAAGCTAAAACTAAAAAGGTGATGTTAATTTAATAAGAAAAAGATACTTTTAGAATTGAAATTTGGAAATTTGGAAATTTGGAAATTGGGATATTTGATATAGGGACATTTTAAAAAATAGCAAAATAAATTAAAATATTTACAAGCTATAGCAAAATTTTGGATTTTATCATTGATAGTCATATCAATGACTATCAGTAATAGAATTTGTTATAGGTTGTAAATATTTTGAAAAATCTACTATTTTTAAAAAATTTCCTTTGATATATGTATATGTATACATACGTTATATACATAAATAAAGAAAAAAGAAAAAGGTGTGGTGTCTACGTGGCCAGCTCTTTGTAGTTGTGGACCTTATCCACAACTTCACCTAGTCGTGGAATAATAATAATAATAATCAATAATATTATTATTCTTGTTATTGTTATTATTATACTATTGTTATTATTACTACTACTACTACTATTGTTGTTACAACTATTGTTATTATTATTATTCTTATTATTGTTATTATCTTATCCTCATTATTGTTATCGTTACTATTGTTGTTATTATTATTATTATTAGGGGTCGCTTAAAAAATACAACAAAACAGTAAAATATTTACACTATATAGAATAATTTGGAAAACAAAAAAACCTCCCACAATGAAAAATACCAAAAATGCCCCTGATTAATTGGCATTCAGCACTCTTAATATACTTGAGAAACAATCGTTTAGATTTGACTATTTTTTCTTACACGATCGTTTAGATTTGGTAATGATTTTTTAAAAAGATTTTTGGGTACATGATCGTTTACATTTATCGTTTAAATTTGGGTTGTTAAATTTTAACGATTTTTTTTCAATATTTTTTGTACTCGTTTATATTTAGAAAATGATCGTTTATATTTGGAAAACGATCGTTTATATTTGTAAAAGGATCGTTTATATTTGTAAAACAATCGTTTAGATTTGGCTATACAATATCCCAACGATTTTTTTTCACGGTCTTTTATATTCGGAATAATCAAATAATAGTTTGAAAAAAAATTTATATCTGGTACACGATCTTGAACCAAACAACAGTTTACGAAATTTTTTAAAAAACTGTAGAAGAAGAAAAAAAACAATCGAAGAAAAAAAAAGAAAAGGAAGAGAAGAAAGATAAAGAAAAGGAAGGACAAACCTGGAGTATTAGAAAAAAAATAGCCAATTTCATGGGTTTTTTCGTTTTGTTACACAGACCGTAAATATTTTGTCAGTTTGTTGTATTTATGAAAATTAACCTTATTATTATTACTATTAAAGTTGTTATTATTATTATTACTATTATTATTATTAAAGTTATAGAATTGAAAAGGTTTTGGAAGCCTCATGTATTACTCTAAAAGGACTATTCTTGATTACCATTATTCCTCAATATCTAACACTTTATTCTTTCTTAATTCTTAATTTATTCTTTTGTGGATTTCAATGCTTTGTTCTCATTACCTATTTTTAAAGTTCAAAGCTTCCCTAAGATCGATGATGGTCATTCAAGTTGCAAAATATGCATATATAAAACGTTGTATGTAATATATATCTCAATTTTAACTTTAAGAAAGTTTAACAAGAGTTTTTGCTTACCAAATGTTGTAGCAAATTTATTTGAGAAAATATATGTGTGGATATTGCTAGGTTTTTTTTTTTTCACTTTTGTAATCAATGTATTACACATTTTATTTAATTTAATAAACGAAAATTTAGTGATTTATTGCAAACTTCTATTTATTGGATAATTGTATAGCATATTTGTAACGTCATGGGTTTAGGAGGAGACATGAATGAACTGATATCATATCTAAATAAAAGAGATCTTGAGGATATGAAAGTAAGGTTAAGAAAGACTTAAAAAAATTAAAAATTTACTATTTATACCAACAAGGTGTACCTTCTTTTTCAATGGCTCGATCATTGGAACTCCAAAGCTAAGCATGCTTAGCTCAAAATAATTCTATGTTGGGTGACCTGAAAATTTTTCTAGATGTATGTGAGTGAGGACAAAGCATGCTAAAAGGACTCGTTTGGGAGTTATTTTAAATTCATTTAATGGGAACTTTTTTTATTTTGTGGAAATTAGAATTTATTAAATATTTATTGGATCAATATTTAATTGATTAGATGTTTTGGGTTGTGGTGTTTCTTGAGATTTTGATTAAATTATATGTTATAAGGTTTTTAAGTGAAGTTGTGGATTTAAGGAAATTTTGGGTAATTATGTATGTATGGTTAGTATGGAAAGAAAATGGTAATTTGGAAAAATATGGCAGTTTTAAAATAAAATTGGGAAAATTAGTGGCTTCGAAACTATTTGGGTGAATGGGGTAGAATTTGGAATACGTCTCTTGACCCTTTTTATTCTTCCACCTAAATTGCCTAAAATGATGGAAAATCAACGTTGTTACTCTTTCTCTTGTGTCGAAACACATTATACTTTTTTTCTTTTTTCTTTTTTTATTTTGTTCACATTATTATTAAATGATTTCTTCAATATTATTTTTTGTTTTATTTATTCTTTTTAAAATTACTATTTCTATTATTTTCTTCAAACAATACATCCATTTAAATTCCTCTTAAAAAGAAACATATGAAATATTTAGTTTTTTCTTTTTCTTTTTTTACATTGAAAGCATCTTATCTTATTTTAGGTTAAAATACAATTTTGGTATTTGTATGTAACAACCCAACCTTCCAAACTAAATTGAGGTCATTACTTTAATATCAAGACACTTCGTTTAAACATAAAAGTTCGTAAAATTTGTTAAAAATCAAATAGACATCAAGAATCTTTATTCGGCCCCTATTTCAAATAAGATAAAGGTTCGAAAGTATCGTTTATAAAGTCATCGAGAAATAAACAGTTGTTCTAAACTTGAAACTCATTCCAATCACAAATACTTAAGTAAACCATAAAAAAAACTGTAAGTGGAAGCAATTTTTGAAGAAAGTTTCCCTATGGCGATCACATCTCCTTATTGTCCCTCATCGGTCTGCCTCTCGTATTACATTTGCCTGTAAAAGTTAAACAATGAAGGGTGAGTATAAATATACTCAGTAAGAGACCCATTACTAGTCCTATTAAAGGTAAAAAACGTTAACTTCCTATTAGGGGTACCCTGCAACTTAAGAGTCTCGTGATTCCATAGGATGCACATAATCAGTCTAATGCCCCTGAAGGATGCAGATATCAGTCTAGTGCTCTCGCAGGATGCACCTATAAGTTTGTACTCTTGAAGGATGCACTTATCAGACTTGTGCTCCGAAGGATGCACAACAGGTGGTGATCCTGTGGGACACCTGCAAGGTCTACTACCCTATAGATAAAACTAACAATTTTCCCTCAATCCATTCTAATATTTAAACAGTAAACTCAAATTACAATTCAAGCTACCATCATATCATTCTTTCAGTTCAACACATATACAGTTAATTAACCAAAATAGTACATAATCAAACATTTGCATAACGGTTTCTCAAATAATTAAACTTATACATAAGCGTCACCCACCTCAGTTCAGTCGATTTAATGTTCTCAATTCAGTCATCATGTTTAAATTCACATATCAGTTAACCCATCTCAGTAAAATAATCCATACAGTCAATATGTTCAAAGTTCATTATAGAGTCCAGTAGTAGAAACCCCTTACCTTGAGGTTACCTAAGTTTTTTGATCGAACTAAGTCCAACACACCAATCCTAAACATAAGCCACAGAAAATCAACATTGTCTTCAACAATAATGTCCACTTAATTGAACCCAATGTGAAATTCACAACTTACCTAAGTCAAATGGAGAATTTAGCTCCAACCAAATTTGTCGTGAATCCAAGAACTCAAGCACTGTCCACAAACGACACCTTCAAAGAACAATATTAATCAATCGTTTAATTTGACATTACACCTCAACGAATCTACAACGCAGAAATCGTCAAATCTACTATTACAAACTTACCACTAAAACCCAATAATCCTCGTGGCAAGGAACAAACTGCAACTTAAAAAAGGTATAATCGACGCACATAGATCGAAACAAAGAACCGACGGTAGGTACTTCACGGTCGGCTGACGAAGGATGCGGCGACACTCCACGACGCGCGGCTGTCAGACGCGAGGAAGAATGGATCTGGGTCAGTAGGATGGGGAAAAGCAACGACGTGGCAATAGGGTGATCGACTGATGTCAGCTGCAGGGGCGGCGGCTTCGCGAATCGAAGAAACGATGTGGATCCACGTGAGCACTCTAACTTAGACTTTAGCTTCTACAAAAGCAGCAACGGCTTGGTCGTGGTGATTTGGGCGGTCGACATTTGTCGGTGAACGAAAAAAAAAAAAGGAAGAAAAAGAAGAAAGGTCGATGATGAGGTTGAAGTGTGTGCGGCGGCAAGGGCATGAGGAAGAAATGGGGAAGAAGAAGATGATGATGAATGGGAAAAGTGATATTAGAATAATAAATATATATATATATATTATAATTATTATTATATCATAATTATTAATACCTCTCCATTTTTTTACCCTTTTTAAATTTTTTTTTTCATCAATTTAATTTCTCTTCCACACCAAAATAAATTCTCCTTCACACCCAAATATAATAATATAACACCCAAAATCTTTAAATTTAATAAAATCATCAAATAAGCTAAGAGAAATACCTCAAAATTTGGGGTGTTACATTGTATTTTCATCTTTGTTCAATTTTAGTCGATGTACTTTTAATTGTTTAATTTTTCACTATTATTATTTATTACTTAATACTTTAAAAAAAAATTCATAGATTCATATTTATTTAATGTTATTTTAATGATTATATACTTAATAATTTTTAATGACTTTTGTAATAATTTATTATTGTACTTTTTTTGTAATCTGTTTGACAATTTCTTCTTTTATTTTAATAGTATGTTATTCTCCAAAATTTATTTAATAACAATGTTCATAATAATTTGATAATTTTGCCAATAATTTAGGGTTTAGGGAATGATCTTTTTAAAATTTATGTAATAATTAATCTTTATGTTTTCCTTTCTTTTGTTATTTTGGATGTATCGAGTTCATACTACTATTCTTAAATCAGAATCATTTTAAGAAAAATTGATCCAAATACATAAAATTTAAATTTAATTAAAACATAGAAAAGAATTAACCAATCATACTAATAAATAAAACACTAAAAGAATGAGCAACGTTCATAATACATATACTTTTAGTCTTGTGCAGAAAAAGACCACTTATTATGTCGAATCTGACACTATTGGTTCGTGTAGTGTCCATGATCACTATGACCTCTTATATTTGCTGATTGCTCCACATCTGTATGAAATCGTGAGGTTTGATCTTCCTCCATGTGCAACGTGTCATGGCTCGTCAAAAAGCAATCAAATGTTGATGTTGGTATCATGGGAGTATTGGTGAAATGATCAATCGAGGATGTTGAGTACTGATTTTGAAAATCAGGTTCAAATGGAACATCCTCATGTCTAGCTGGATCACCTTGTTCTTCTTCAGAAACACCACCTTCAAAATATCTTACTATGTATATGGATGTCAAATTAAGCAGAGCAAGTTTTGCCGTTCTAGCCACCGCATTTGATGGTGTACTAGATATTTCCAATTGTGCAAACTTTTCCTATAATCCACACAATTGCAATTAGACTATGCAACTAAACAATTCTTAACTGATTAAATTAAATAATAAACCCTTACCAAAAAAATGGTATGATGCTTATGCCTTTGTGATGTATCGTCAGCTAATATGGGAGTACCATTGCATGTACCCAGGTGCAACATTTATGTCGTCCTTGATTAGAGGCGCACTTGCAATAAAGTTATTACGATCTTTCCAAAGTGAAATTTTGGTAGCCAAATATCTAACCCAATCACGCTCGTGTTGACCACGTAAATCATGTGAATGTAATTAGGCGTCTGTGTCACAAAGTTCAGGGATTTGTTGTATCATCTCAAACTGATGCAATACACGATCTAGGTAATGCAGCTCCACCATGAAAAAGCATATAAGCGGACATCTAGATGTTCATAACTCATACCCACGATGAAATAAAGTGGCAAGCTTTGTCTTAGGTAGTTATATTGCTCCCAACAAATCTATATATGTTTTAAATTATTAATCAAACAAAGAAGATAAATATTATTCAAGGGTAAAAAACAAAGTAATATCATGAACTGAATTGTACTTAATTATATACAAGCGTGTCCAATATATACCGATATTGGAGTAGAACAACGACGGAGAAGTCATTATTTCATCTATAGTAACAATCATAAGTTCAGTATAAGGAGCTATTAATAAACATGTTAAATATTGTTAACAAATTAAAAGTACTTATGATCCTGCTAGTGGTTTTTCATCTAGGTGATCCTCTACCGGTGTAGTCGACGAGGTGCCAAGTGAGGAAATCGATCCCATGTTTGAATTTGTAGCAATAGAAAAGAGTTTACAATGTCCTTCCTATCAATAACTGCTGCATTGCATAATTGTCTATACAACCATGCAAGACAGCTAACTGTAAGCTCTCATTCCACTTTCTTTTATTTTTTATTTATTTTATTATCTTCTAAGTTGAGAAAAAGAAAATTGGAACAAATTTAGTTTGGAATAAGACTTGGAATTTTGAATGTTGAAAGAAGGAAACTAAGGGCAAAAAGTTAGTTTCATTTGAAGTAAGGGGGAAATATGGTCATTTTTATATTATTAGTATTACTTTAAAAAAAAAAAAGAAATAGAAAGAAATCTAGAGTCTTCTTCATGTTTTGACCCTCTCTCACTCTACAAGTTCATTCACAATCTCTCCCTCTCTTCCTCTCCTTCACGCCGACACCACCATGAACCTTGACCATCGTTGCACCACCGGACGATGACCAGCACGCCATCTAGCCACTGCATCTGTCATCATCAGTTGTGCAGCTGCAGACCGAGTTTACAACTGATGAAGCTACTGCGAGTTGCTTAGTTTGCAGATTTGCCAAGCCAAGCTAAGTTCGTTCAAATTCGTTGAGCCACTCTTCGTCTGTAGCTCCTTGTGCTGTGTCGCGCCGTTGCTAACTTGGTGGATCTGTTCATGTGGCCATATTTTGTGGTTTCTAGTGAGTTTGTGGGTTTTTTTAAAAGGTTTCGATTGCCCATTGAGTTTCAACCTGATCTTTATATTACCAATTACATTTCATTTTTAGATTTGAATTCTTGGGATATTTTCGTCGTTGTCCTGTTTGATGACTCAAAATTAAATGTTTTAGAACAAATTGGTGAGAATCTTGGTTTTCTTGGATGCCTCTTGAATACCAAATGTAAACCCCGAACCTTAGGTAACTTAGATTTTTCAAAGAGCTTGAAAGGATTGGTTTTAATTAAAGTTAAGACAAGGAAGTAAGTTTGAGAAGTGTTTTGGTAAGAGTGTCTTGATAGGTGGAAAGAAGGAAATTTTGGCTAAGTCCATAGGCTAGGCGTTTTGGCCTTGGTAGGCGGCCAAAAGAGGAGAAAATAACCTCTAAAGAGGTTATTTGTGAGTTATTTAGGTGAGAAGAGAGTGTGCTCGGTGTGACAAGCATTTTGTGAGTTTATGGTCGAGAGAGTTGACATAACCTCTAAAGTATGCTTGGCATTTTGGTTACAAGCTAGCTGAGAAGAAGGTCATTGGAGGTTAGATGGGCATTTAATCTTGGTGAGAAAGACTCCTTAAGAGGTTAGGATGCGTTTTGAAGCTTGTCACTAGGCGACAAGAGTTCACACAAGGCCTATGTTCTTGGAGGTTTGCGGAGAGACTAGAGAGGTTAGTTTGGCTTCAACTTGGCGTTTTGGCATGTCCTTGACACTTTGGAATTTTGGTTAGGCAAGATTTAGAAAGTGGTGGAGTTGGTCAAATGGATTCCAGGCGTCCTTTCATACTTAAGTTAAACTTTCGCTAACGGAGGTGTCAAATTGAGTTTTCTCCCAAATTACTCGTGCAAATTGGATGATTTTGGTCTCAAAAGTTCACAAATTGAGGCTTCCGGTTTAATTTGAAAGAGGGAAAGCTGAGTTTGAGGTGAAAGAAGAGAGAAAGGTCATTCTCAGGTGAAATCTAGCAGTCTTTACTCCAAGGAGGCTATAGGACAAAATTAGTGGAATCTTTAGCTGAAATTTTGAGGTAAGAATACTAAGACATTTTGCAACAACTTTGTAGAATGAAATATTTTCATTTGAGTTATGAATTTTAAGTTATAAAGCTCTAAAGTGGAAGTAAGGTTCTAACCAAATTAAAAGTTTCTGGGTTAGTTGGAGACTGGCCCAGTGGCAAGGTAAGACTAGAAGAGATGAGTGTGCTTTTTGGACTCAAAGTGGGGTTTTAGGCTTTTTAGGTTTGTGTTGGATGCATAGCACGCGCAAAGTGCGCGTGCGGCCCGCTCTGCACGCGAAAGAGACGTAGGTGAGACGCCAGACACGCGGCCAAGTGAGGCACGCGACATGCCTGTATGTGAGGTTAGCACGTGGACATGCCCAGCGCGTTCGGGAAACCACTTGTAAGGTTAGCGCGGGCAGTCCAGCATGCGCGGTCAAGGCCCTATCACCCATCCCTACACACCAACCATGCCATTTAGATGTTCTTTAGCTGTTTTGATGTTTTTAGGATAAAAGGGAATTTATTGGAGTTATTTCCCATTATTTCAGGACAAGAAGAAATCAGATAAGCTTATTGATCAAGGGTCTGAACAACGATTTATGAGTGATAAAATGCGTTTAAAGTTGATTTCTATATCCAATTATTTATCAAATGTTTAAAGCAAACTTTGATGATTGAATGTTGAGTTTACTGATTTATAAATATGTTTTAAATAGTATTGAAGTATGTTACTGAGAAATGATTCCAAACATGTAATTATTGTTAAGTTTATGGATATTTGCAAAGCGATGATGTACGAGCATGTTGGAATTTATGAAACAGAAAAGTTTATTGTTTTAGAAAGTTGTTTAAAAGCATGAGTTTAAATAGAATAGTTTTAAAGAGAAAACCATTGTACTCTATATACCGAGTTCTCGATGGACAATGTGCACAGTCAGGGGGTATAGGGCTAAGTTGACCCTTAGTTGTTACCATCGAATACAAACAGGATAGTAAGACCGAATGTACTATACTATCTTGATCGAGATTATTATGAATAGCAAGACCAAAGGTGCTCTACTAGTTTGATCGAGGTATAGTAGGATAGTAAGATCGAAGGTGCTCTACTATCTTGACTCTATACAGAGATAAAAGAGTATGTGTATGACAGAAAGAGTTTAGTTTCAAGATGTTATAAAGATCGTTTACTTTTGTTAAGTTATTGTTTGTTTTACAAAGAAAGCTAAATTGTATTTGTTTTATAAAACCATCACTCACTAGGCTATTTAGCTTACCCTTTCCAAATGTTTTCCCATTTTTCAAGTAGAGGTCATGATCCGAGAACCTGACCATTGTCTACAAGTGCGTTCTGCGAATTTATAGATAAAGTTGCTTTTGTTGGTTAGTACTTAGGCTTACCCATTTTGTGTACATAGATTTTGTTAAGGGGTTAAGTTCATTATAGTTTAGTATGGTCACAAAAAACATAGTTTGTGTGTAATGGCATTTAGCCTAAACTAGTTTTGTTGTAATGTAAGAAGTTTATGTTAGTTATGTTCTACTTTCCGCTGCGTATGTTCTATTTTACTCAGTTGTTTAGCATTGTAAAAGATCAGTAGTCAGGGAAACTAATATTGTTTAGAAAGGGAGCAATATCGGTTGCTGAACAAGATCAGTTGGCTTCACGCCACATCTCAGGCGGAGCAAATAAGTGGGATGTGACCAAATAAGTGGTTAGTGCAAGAATTAATTTATTTATGATTTGAATGCTAGATTTGAGTTTGAAAAGTTCTTATCGTGTTGTGTAGGCAAGTCATGACGATTTTCGACAAGTTTGCGATAAGTTTTGGGTACTTTAGTGTATCTTTAAGAAATACTCATTTGGTGTAGGCATAGGTTTGTTGATGCCATAATGTTTTGGATTAAAACTAGGAGATTGATTAGAACTTTTCCAAATTGAGAGGATTCATTAAGAAGTCATGCTTTTCACGTCGGTTTTGTAAAGTTTTTGGCTTTAAGTAGAAGTTTTTAATAGTTTTTGAGTTTTAGATAAACCTAACGAGCAACCAATGTGTTTTAAATATTGGAGAAGTTTGAAACTGAAATTTTGTGTCGTTCAGAAGGATTGGGATCAATTTTGTGAAGATTTGAATTTTGCTTACAAACATTTTTAAAGAAACACTTGAAGAAAGAGGCAGCCATGGTAGAAACTTGGTATTCACAAACCATCTCTGATTTTTATTTCGGTTTGAGCTACACAAGAAGAAATAAAATGTAAGGTTGGGTTTTTTTGAAAGTTAACTCAATTTCTAAAAAGTTTTGTGAATAAAGCTTGAGCAAATCCTAAGGCTAAGTGAATAATTTTTTAAGCAAAAATAGGTCACAAACTTTTCTCTAAATTCCAAGAAGCCTTTGGTTTTTCGAGTATCCTAGAGTGTACCGATGGAACTAAAAGCTCTATTAGATATGGTTGAAAATATTATTCAATTTTATATAACTTTTATGAAGCACTCGTTAGCTAATTCTGACTAGAATTATATTTAAATTTAGGAGGAAAGTAAGAGGTTGCTGAGAATGCAATTTTGAAGTACCTATTTTGTTGGGGTAATTCTGGACAAATCCAGTAGGAATCTCACTTTCATTTCTTCAAGTAAGTTGTATAGGGTTTCAAAATGAAGAGTTTTATATAAAGTACATTAATTTTTATTAAGTGTTGAAGAAGTTATGAGTGGTTGAAGTTACCCTATTGAAGTTGGGAAATTCTAGAAAAGATGAATTATGATTTTATTTGTTAAGTGTAGAATTCATGAGCACCATAGTTTGTGCATCATTTTAAGTTATTATAGAAAGATAGATTAATTAAGGTCGTTTAGGACAAGTTTGGGTAAGTTTCTAAGTATTTGACTCGTTACATTGATATTTAGATAGTTAATGGATCTAAATCTCCAAGGTGGATATTGGGTATAAGAGCGTATTGAAACGAAAGACCCGATGAGTTTTACATAAGTTTGGACATCCATTTTACTAAGGATCTAAATTTGAGGTTTAAAGGTTTGGAAGTTGATTTTTAGTCTAGTCCAAGAAGATTCGAGAATGTAAGGACTCTAAAAATGTAAAATAGCTTGAATGCTCATAATGAAGTGCTTTTAGAGATTGTTGAACCGTCTTGCTAAGTGAAGATAACTGAGAGACCTTAATATATGTTTTAGGCCAAATTGAAATAGGGAAAGCGTATAATCCCAGGGGATTGAGTCATTGATGGTAAGTGGCTCACTTTCAAGTTTTCTTTGTATTTATACATATTGTTTTATAATATCGATTGGAAACTACTATGACTTAACCTTTTTATGACAACGTTCATTTATGTTTAAACAATGTGTTTACTCACGATGATTTTAAGAATGTGTATGGTTTGAATTTTTATAAAAATGTTATTCTAAAAGTATGTGTTGATGATTAAGGACTGAAAACTACTTTATGAAATGAGTTTTTTTTTTTTACCATGTTTGGCTTTTAAGCATGAAACATGTGATTTTTATGAAAGAAAGATGGTGATTTCCCTAAAGGCTACGTGAATGTATTTTAGTAGCGCCACCTATGGTCATCGGGGGATTCTAAGGCTGAAAGAGACCATGATCAGATATTCGAGAACCTGAGCCTAGGTGAGGACATGGATGGTGGATTGTGTTTTGGCTTCGGACCTAGCTTAACCCATGGTGGGTGGCTCTATGTGCACATAGGAGCGGATATGGAGGTTGTTACTGTGGTAGGTGCTAAGTATGTGCGAGCTCCATTTGGCCTCATGTTTTCTTATGGATATGGATCACGTGTAAGCTATTCCGGACCGTGTACTTAGTATGCTATCATGGTTGGATTGGTGGAGGTTGTTATTATGGTAGGTGCTAAGTATGCATGAGCTCCATTTGGCCATGTACCCTTGTGGATATGGATCACATGTGAGCTATTTTATACCATGTATTTAGTATGCTATCATGGTCAGATTGGATGGAGGTTACTATCGTGACGGGTACTAAATATGCGTGAGCTAGTTTTGGCCGCATGATTCTTTAATCATGTACGAGATATTCTTTGTCGTATATTTAAGCGCCTTGTTATGGTTGGATTGAGTACAGGTTCTTTGGCTTGACTCGTGGTTTATAGTTGATGTAATGATGACATTTTAATTGCTGTTTCATTATCGATACATTTTTACACATTGTTTTAGTATGTTTTACCAACTTTTATTATTACAACTTGCCACTCACTGAGTTTTAGCTCACACTTTTCAATGTTTTTCTTCCCTCCAGGTAGCAGTCAAGGTCCAAGCTTCTATTGAGCTTCCCCTCACCAACTGTAGTTTATCATTTTCGTATGTACATACTTAAGTTTTGTATTACTTCACGAAGTAGTTAGAAGTAGCAAGATTCATCTATGGTTACGTGTTTTGAGAGATTTACTAGTGGACAGTAATTATTTGATAACTAATTATCTAGTTTGGAACTCTACTTGAGACTCTATGGAATGGAATAGTTTGGATTAGTGTATGGTGAGACCCAGTTAAGGTGTTGTTGAATTTGAAGATTGTATATATGCATATATAAGTGAAAATTTCTTCCCCTTTCAGCTTTGGCTAACCCATATTTTAGGGAAGGTGCTGCCGAAATTTTTGTAGAATTTTATATTACTTATTCTATAGAAATTTAAGTTGAATAATGTTGGTTTCAAAAAGCGATTTCATACCACAATTTAGGTTAGAAGGGAAAACCTAGAACGAGGTGTGACACCAGCTTTCATACTATATGTCCCAGCTATGCTAAGATCTTCCCAGAGAGGGAGGTACATCAAGTGCACCCAACTGTTGGATTTATCAAGAAAAACCAATCCACCAATAAGTGTGAGGATATAGGATCGAGTATAGTGCAGTAATTGATTTTCACTAGCATTGCCAGGTAGATGGACAAAATCGTCAAACTAATGTGCTAACCATGGCAAGTTGAGACGACCTCCCTTAAGAACATTGTCATTTGTCTCTACACCTAGTAAATCATAACACAACTGGACCCAATTATAGTTAAGTGATCCAGTAAGTGCTCGTCCGATAATGGAAAGTCCGAACTGGATAACTATGTCTTGTAAGGTCGTACACTCTTCATGCAACGTGTGAAAAGTGTGTCTTCTGACATCATCGCTCTACTAATGTAGTGGTGATGAGGTGCCAATCAAGTTGCACAAATTTAATACGTCTAACTCCGTAGAAGACAAATGCACGTAGATAGTAAAAAATACGTAGATTTGGATCTTTCTATCATTGAAGAACCTCCTCCTGACGCCTACAGTGAATAACATCAACATGTTCATCCTTCCATACGGCCTGTGATTAATGGATCTCCTGGAGGTGTAGAATGAAATGGTCATATGGTCTTATACTAATGTCACCGTCCATCCATTGTCATTGAAATAAAATCAGGAGTAGTTAGATATTACAATAAATAATCATATTTAGAACTTCAAGGGGACAAACCATTGGAGATTAAGAATAAAATTATTTTGTGCATCTGTTGTCATTCAAATAATAATAGAAATTACATCAAGGTGACATTGAAGTGAAATACAAAAACACTACAATTAATCCTGGTATTTCTACATTAACTATGTCCCATTTCCACTTCGTTTGGGACATTTTTGTCAATTATATCCCTCTTGTCTACAAATAGTGCAACGTGGGATAATTGTTATGTCCCTCCTATCCATCTCATTATGTATATGAGAAGTGCATGGTCTGTCTACACTCCGTATGGTTGTCTCATCCGGATAAAAGCATGGAAAAATGGGATCAGGCCAACACTGTCTGTTAGGGATAGACTCAAACTGAGGTGAATAACAAGCATGTAAGTGGAAGTCTTATAGTAATGTTCTATGTAGCCCAAATAGTCCACACCAAAAGTTCTACAAGTTGCAATGACATGGAAGCTTGGGATTCCGTAACTTTGCCACTTGTTACATCTGTACGTGTGTGTTTACATGTTTTTCCTAGTGACGTAATTTTTGTATTGCATACCTATTATGTTGACGAATAACAAGTTATTGAACATTGAGTAATCATCATGTATAAGTTTCAAATAATTATATACAAGATGAATATACCTTGTGAAACTTTCACCTCATTCAAGAGCAACTTTTATTTCTACCCAACGCGCAGCAAAATAAGCAACTATTCGGTAGAATGTTGCTTGTGCAAGGGCAGTACCAGTAATTGATAGTCTCCTAGCCCCTTTTAGAATAGTGTTTACACACTCAGTTACGTTCATAGTTAGCCATCCATAACTATCACCACCATCATGTGACTGTGTCCACTATCTAACATTTAAATTAGCAAACCATTGTAAACTTCTAGGGTTAGCCTCACAAAGTTCGTCCATGCATTTATCAAGCTTTCGAAATTGATATTCAGATTATGCAAGGTATACCATACTCTTAAGCACATTGTTTTTGTATTTGTCATTGAAATCTCTCGCCACATGTCATAAACAAAAACGATGGTGTGCATCTTCCCAACCATTATTGGAGTTTTGCAGGGCACAACTAGAATTCCTTAGTGTCTATCTTACATAAGACACATTTCAGATAGAACCATATGCTCCCACACATTTCGCAAAAACCAATCCCATAATCAGAGCTTTCCTCTGGTACAATGGCGTATGCATGTGGGTAATCGTGCAAATTTGCATCAATTGAGGTAGCTACCAATAGTTTTCCCTCATACTTTCCATACAAATGAGTCCTATTAATTTGAAGCAATGATCTGCAATGTTGGAACCCCTCAATACAAGGTGTGAATGACAAAAAAAACACTATTAAACATCACAATTCTATTGTCACTTTCAATTTGAGTTAGCCTCCAATCAACAATTGTGTTGGGATTCGTCTTTTCTTATACGCTCATCCACTTAGGTAGCAAATTGTATGATTCCCTTTATTCGCCAAACACTTTTTCAATGGCCTTTCTTCTTCCATTCCATGCTTTCCGATAATTAACAAAGTACCCATACTTCTTCATGATCAAGTCCTGTAATGTTGGAACGCTGATAGATGGATCTTTTTTTATGATGGTGCTCAAATTCATCTTATGTGGCACTCAAATTTATCAATGGTGTGGCATAAGCACAACTAAAGAAATATTTATCAAATAGTGCTCCTTAAAATAGAGTTTCAAGTTACTTAAGAGATGTTTTGTGCACTCACAATACTCAACATTAGGAATCACTTTTAAAACTCATTTGGGTTGCTAAGATGCCTATAAAAAACGATGACTAAATTATCTCACTTTGAAAAACTATCTCCTATCTTCTCAAAAAACCATGTCCATGATGCATCTTTTTCAGAATTTACAATATATAGCAAAAACAATTTGAAAGCACTACTTTACCTTTCAAATAAATTTTTTTCCTTCAAATCACCATGATAAGAAATCTCTCTTATAACTTCATCATTTGAAATAGAAGAAGAAGAACCTATATTCAACGACATCTCAACATTGTCTCGTCACTACTAGAAGATGACATTTTCAAAGAATTAACACTTACATGAGCAACTAATGGATGTCTACTAGTTTCATCTTTAGCAAAAGCTAAATATCAAGCAACATCGTTGTCTTTTTTCTATTGACACCACAATTTGAAAATTGCTTTTACCAAAATCAAGTAAACAAATAATTCTACCAACCCTCCAATTGAATTTCTTTGTATATTAAACCAACCAAACAATTAAAGTTGATTCAAACATCTACTTAAATTTTAGCAATTGAGTAATTCTCATACACATTGCATCCATTCCATTAAACTCTATAAAAGATAACTATAGGAATAGACATTGTATTTTATAAAAAGAAAATACAATTAAGTATTCAATAGTGATAGCAAGAAATAAACAGACAAAGATATGAATGTAAGACCCTGGTCGTGTACCACCAACGTGATGAAGGCCATGCGGTAAAGATACTGCCCGAAGGGATTATGTGAAGAAAGGCCTCTACACAAAAAGAGTTATGCGACAAACAATTGAGCAAGATTGAGCTTCTCCACCTAGGAACATAGATATGACCCTGTTGTCAATAGATCGACGATTGATTGGACCTTACTAAACAATTCGAGTTCATGATAATTAGAGGATGACAGAGACACATGACATTTTAGGGTTGGGCCACTTCTCGCAGCTAGCAAAGGTAATCATTTCGACATGAGAAAATTCAATGAAAAAGTCTATAAATAGAGGAATTCATGTCATTTTAAAGTTGCTTTTACCATGAACTTGCTTAAGAAAGAATTGGGGGTGTATCCAAGGTCTTCAATATACGGAACGAGCTCATTTTCGACAAGAATTTTGAGAAGTGATAGGGAGACTCTTGGCTGGTGAAGCTAGGCTAAGGAGCTAGTTGACTGTGACTGTGAGTGATTCTTTTTACAATACTTTCCAAAATAAAAGAACTTCCAGGAACATATTTCAATCTTTCAAACATATTTTCATTGAATCTACAATGGTGTAAATTTCTTTGTGCTTTCAAATCCTCAATGTGTGTGTGACATATGAATGACTGGAAAGGCTCGAATGAGACAATAAACTACTTAGCGAGTATAATGTGTGAATTTCCAAGGGAATTAAGTACATGTTTCAAAAACCATTCTTCGAAACCTCATATGATAATCATGGTTGAAGCATGTGACATATGTTATTTATGTTGATATTAATTGGAAGAGACTTATGAGATGTTAAAAAGCTTAAATAAAATATCCTTGTACCATGTGTCATAAAATCTCTATTCATGTTGTGTGATCTTGAATAAGATGCTCCATACTTGTTGTGTGATCTGGTATGAGATGTCCTTTACTTGTTGTGTGATTTGACATCGAAAGACGTGTTAGGCGTAAAGAAATTGACTGTATATGCTAGTTCCTCGAGATTTCTCCACATGGCTATAACTTGGCAAAATAGTGTGGTAAACGGTTGAGCCAAGGAAAGGGTACAAATACAACATCAATATGCAAAATGAATATGTGAAATAAACGTACACTTTATGTGTGAGATGCATACGATGCAATAAATATTTATCTGATTTGTAATAGTTGATTTACTTTTTGCTATAACGCCTGTTTGGGCATATGATCATGTTGCGATAAAGCAAATTTGATTTGATTAAAGCAAATGATAAAGGATTTCACTCACTAGGCGTTTTTGTTTAACTTTTCCAATGTTTTATTCTATCCCCCTAGGTAGCGAAGGACCTTCGACGTTGAACTTGCAGTCTCAATCCCCTTTTGTGCCTTCTTAATCACATAGTTTTGGTAGTGGCCATTGTCTACTCACATAGCATGTAGTAGCTAGGAGAGGGGAATTTAAGCTTGTTAAGTCACGTTTACTAATTTTGTGACAAATGTTGTAAAAGTACTGGATGTACCTATATTCGAATCATCAATGAAATTCTCAAAGTTTATAAAGGTTTACATTCTATGTTAAGTTCTTTATGTTTGTCTTTTTAATTCCTCTTACTAGACATTCGACGCGTTACTTCGTGAAGAATATCACCTAGAATGTCTAGGCGGTCGCATCACTATTCCATAGCATAAAATGCTTAGGGGTGGGGTGGGGTGTGACAATACATTTATCGCTAAATAAAAGAATGAAATGTAAAAAACGATAATATAATAAACACAATGCAAGGATAGACAATCGTTCAATGAAATAATATACATTAAATTATTATGTTAACCATGATAAACGATCATTTGACCATGGCAAATGATCGTATATAATATAATAAATGATCGTGTTGACATAGGTAAACGATCGTTTGACCATAGTGATCTTGTTGAATGTAGTAAACGATCGTGTTGATGTAGGTAAACGATTATATTGATATTGATAAACGATCGTGTTAAAGTAGGTAAACAATCGTGTAGTTCAATGTAAATGATCTAAAAAAAATTCGAACTAACAATTTTCATAATGAAATACATAATTCTTACATTAATATTTAAATCTTCTAAACAATTGAAACGAAAATGGAATTTAGAATTCTTACCACAAACAAAAACAAAAACAAATCTTCGCAATGAAATATATAAATATTTACGAAAATTTTGTTGGAATTTCTGTCATAAAACTCGTAGTTTTTAGTTTAAATTATATTCTCTTCAATAAAGTTGTTATTGAGGACTTGTTAGTGAAAATTGAATACCATAATCTTGAATCCAATAAACTAAGATCTTGAGGCTATCTAGTAGAGACATAAATGTGGATCAAGTTCGAGTATATAGCTCAAACGGTCTATAGTGTATGAATAATGTTGGATGCTTTTTTATGGGGAGACTATGATTGCGACTTGTTTAGTACAAATGATGTGATCCTGAATCGTTCATATAGAAACTTGGAAGTGGGGGCGTCATGTGCAAAGAGTTTACATAAAACTAAAACTATTAAATAGTCACTTTTAAGTTGTAACACTATTGACGGTATAAACCGACTATTTCGATTATTGATGACCTAGGTAACTTAATATTAATCATAAGCTAACTATGAACTTTTGTTCACACGAAATTATCCTTAAACTCTGCATAGGTGAGGGCAGCTCAATAACGCTAGTTTAATAAGCTTTCCATTTCAGGGGTAAGCTCGGGTGGATGACTAGGGACACAAGGTGCAAGATGGAATTCACTCCTACTCGCGTTAGAGTTAGTAGATAGGTTGTTCCTTTTAAGGACTGAATCCAAGTTTTGAGCAAGAGCCCCACCTTCTCATTGACCCGAGGGGGATTCGATTTATAGATTGAACCTTAAACCAATTATTCAATAATGCATCTTAGAAAAATTCCTATGAGCTTATTTAACATAGAATTACTCCAATCTAAGTACGCAGGAAGATGAAGAAAAAAAACTGGAAAATTGTCTCCTAATAATCAAAACTAACAAAGACAAATATGAAATTTTTGAAAAAGAAATCTCTTCCTAAGCACTCTTGTTATGTTCACACAAATTTACCCTTTTTTTTATATTGGTCAAAATTCAAAAGTCGAACTTAAAATGTTACTGTGTAGTACAGCTTCCCAATTTGGTTTCTAGGGCCGCGTTACTGATTATCTTTCAAAATCGCCGCCGATACTCACGACCGGTCGTCTCTTGCTGATGCTTCATCAATCGCTCGTGTTTGTGTCCCTGATCGGAGGCCCGGAAGCTTTTTCCGCAGGAGCTTCCGAAATCTAAACCACCGTTGCTCGGTCCATCTGCCATTTATACAAGTCAAGCGCTTCTCCTTCCAAGCACAGTACAGCCGCATCAAGCTTGACCTCCGTCAACCGATTTACCACCGAATACCGCTAGACACGATGCAACCATCCATCAAGGTTTGAACATTGTTACCTCCAATTTCCGTAGTCGCATTCGAAAGGAGGAATTTCACGGTTGTTTGGGGGCACTGGGGGCGCTAATTCCATCACTACTCGAGAGGTTAGTATTATCATCTCCCTTTGTTTCTTGGTCGATCCTTCTTCCATTGGAACTGTGACTCTGTCTTGGTTTCGAATAATGCTCACCTTCCTCAAGGAATCGAAACTCCACCTTACTCTCCATTTCCGATACCTTGATCGCGAATCCAGCCATTTCTCTTCCAGGTCTATGACTCTTGCCTCCACTTTCCCGACCATTTGAGAAACAACCGCTCTGATACCAAAATTGATAGGCCTTAGTCTCAATTTTAGCTACGCAAGAGAAACCAATTACATGATGAATACCTAAAAAGATACCCTCCCCATACCAGCAAAACAGTATTACAAAGCAAGAGACTCAAGGCCCCTTAACTAACAATATGCTTATGGGCCACAAATTTTACTCTTTTTACCCTCTTGTTGTGCCTCCGAGTGTACACCTTTACTATCGGGGTTTATCAGACTTATGTTACTCTTTCTCACCCTCTGTTTTGTTTATTTATTTATTTTAAATTATTCATAATACAATCATTTGGACCTTTATCTTCTCTTCACGATTTATTTACCATATCATAATTTTGGTTATCTGGTTTTTAGTGGTTATTGTCATCTCGATGGTATTCACTGCTGATCATTTTTCATCCAACCCCTGAACACAAGACAAAATGGTTTCAGAAGCTCTTCAAAAGAGGGTGAATGGAGAGGCTGAAGTAAATGTTCAGAAGCAAGGCGAGCAACACCCATGTCATAGTTTAAATGGAAGATGTGGAAAATCAGGCTCTGAAAGAAAGAGTATTAGATCTTGTCCAGATGATAGTTGTCGAGAAGATAATACAGGTGTAGCTTCTTATAAAGATGTACCAAGCAGTGTAGATATAGATATGCAACCTGATTCTTTACGTGTAAGTGAAAACATTGTTTAGTAGTAAGTGCGTTTAAAGTTGTCATGCAATGTTATTGTGTCCTTTGACTGCACTGTGAGTACATACAATACTGTTTTACTTCAGAAGAAGACAAGAAAACAGAGAGAAATAAGCTTCCAAGATATGGGTAACAACGTGGACATATTTGATGATGGTGATGATGATGATGACGACGACAGTGACTGGGAACCGTTACAGAAACTCAGGGAAATAGTGAAGTGGTTCTGCACCAATTGTACCATGGCCAACCTTGATGTTGCTGTACACTGTGACGTCTGTTTGTGCACCTTTTCAACATAATTTCTCTCTCTTCTGTTATGTTTTGTTTTTTCTTTAACCTTTGGTTTCAGGATGTGATTCGCATTTTTGAATATACATATTTTCCCTTACAGTCATGTGGCGAACATAAAGAATCTGCAATTCTCAAGCATGGGTTTTTGGCTCCTTCATTTGTACAAGATTCAAATTTATTAAAGACTGAGCTTGAAAAGAAAAGAACTGATAAAGGTGAGTCACTTGTTGCAAATACACATGTTGTGTATTTTAATTTTAATTCATTAAGCTTCTTCTTGTCTTTGTATTCTTCATTCTTGTATTTTTGATCTTATTTGCTTGGTAAATGGGTGGCCATATTTCATGTCATATTGTATTACTATTTTTCAATTTAAGACAGCTGACCATTGGTTTCCTTGAAATATTCCTAGATACGTTATTGTTAAGTATGTACAGTGAAGTTATAATATTTTGAATTTAATTGGATGTTAATATTTGACCATGTATGCTGTTTCTTTTCTCCTCTCCTTGTTTGATACATGCCCATTTTTTATAATTAGCTTTTCTATAAGTTCTTGTACGTAGGTACTAGTTCTTTTTTGTATAATTCTCTCTCCTCATGCTAAACACTAACTCTAACCTCCAGCTTCTGATGCAGCCATCACCATCTGCTGCCATAGTCTTCGTTGCCAATGGTCATTGCCATCACTGTGAACCTTTGTGGGTTCTTCGTTCCGTCTTTTGTGTCTCTAGCATTGGCTTTTCGATGTCTTTGAATTTTACTATATCCTCTGTCTTTCCGTTGCCATCTGCCATTGTTTCTATCATCATATTTTCTGTCACCATTGTCATTATCATTGTCCTTGTTGTTGTTTCACTGTCATTGTGGGTTTTCAACGTTTTTTGGGTTTTCTTTTCTCCTAGCCGTCTACTCCTATTATTGGCAGTTCTCCTTCGCTGTCCTCCATTGTGCCAGATTCTTTTCTTCCTTTAGTTTAACTTGTTGGTTGAGAAGGGAAAGAATCATGTGCAATTTTTTCTGGGAAGGGCAAAAAGGCAGCAAAATAATTCACTTGGTAAATTGGAAATTTTGCTCACAAACTATGGAGAACGCGTGTCTTGGTGTGGGAAACCTGACAAACAGAAACTTGGCTCTTCTATTTAAATGGAATTGGAGATTTTTAAAGGATCCAAATGCATTTTGGTGCAAAATAGCGAGAAGCATCCATGAATCTGACTCCTCCAATGGCACTTCTGGAAAATCTGGTCTAAGTCTTCGCAGCCCCTGGATTAGTATATCGAAAATTTGGTGTTCATTGAACCATCATGTATCTTTCAAGCTAGGTGATGGCCAAAAATCACATTCTGGAAGGATCCTTGGTGCTTAGCAGTTAGCCCAATCCTTCAGTCATGCTTTCCCCAATCTCTTTCAAATTGCAGCCAATCCTGTGGCCAAGGTTAGTGCAAATTAGGACTCTTCAACATCTTTATGGAGCCCCTCTTTTCACTGAGCACTAAAAGATGAGGAAATTGAAGAATTTCAGCTTCTAATCGGTGGTCTACAAGGTAAAGCCATTTCCTTAGCCTTAGATTCAAGAGCGTGGTCTTTGGATTCTTCAGGAACTTTCTTGGTAAAATCTCCGAAAGTTCTTAACTGCCTCTTCACCGATTGATAAATGAATTCAGCAAGCTCTATGAAAATCTAAGAGTCCAAAGAGACTAAAAATTCTGGTCTGGTTTATGTTGTTTGGAATCTAAAACTGTGCGGCAACTCTTCAACAAAAACTCCAAGCTCATGCCCTCTCCCCTTCAGTTTGTCCACTTTGTCATGCTGCAGGGGAGGATCTTCAACATCTTTTCTTCGTTTGCTCTTACTCTCGTGAATGTTGGTGAAAGCTATTCTCACTTTTTCAGATTTTGTGGGTGTTTGGCTCTTGCTTTAAAGACAATATACTTTCAGTTTTCAACGACCTTTCCCTTCCTAAAAAATCAAATATCTTATGGTCTAATGCAGTCAAAGCACTGCTATTGGAACTTTGTTTTGAAAGAAATCAGAGAGTTTTCTATGATACATACCTTGCATGGTCTGACTTGTTCGCCTGAGCATGGCTCCTAGCTTTCTCTTGGTTATCTCTCTTGGCTTTTCACAGATTATTCAATTCAAGAAATTTGCCTAAACTCGAATGCTTTCCTTTTTACATTATAATGTATTTCCATTGTCCTTTGTTTAGCTTTCCACTTCAATGTATTTTCTCCGTACTGTTTCTTATGTTCCTTGGATATTTCTTCTTTTGTAACAAGGCTGTACGTAAGTTATACTATTTGTATCCATTTTACTATCAGGAAATCTTTGTTTCCTTTTCACAAAAAGAAAAAAAAGAGAAAGGGAAAAAATTTAATTGATAAATGAAATAAAGGAGGAAGAACTCCAAATCACCCAAAGATGAGATTACATAAAATTTTGTCAATGGAAAAATAAACAAGAAAGACTATAAAAAAAGGGCCTATAAAGTTTACACTAATACAAAGCATATGACATTTTAAATTACCGATTGACCCAAAAGTTTAAGCTTACGGGTGAAGGTAAATTTAATATTATATCTTAACACTTTTCCTCGGCTTGAAATCTAACGTTAATTGGAGAGGAAATAGCATTGCAGAGGTTTGAGTGTAGGACATCTTGAACCACTTGCTCTGGTACCATCTAAATCACCAATTAATCCAAAAACTCAATCTTATGAGTGAACGTAAATTTAATATCATATCATTCAATTAAACAAGACAAGTGCAAATCCGCACCACTATCGTTGGAGGAAAATGAATCTCGGAAGTGTGTTGCCCTTTAGAATACAAGAGGCCTAACATCGGCAGAAAACAAGCCTACAAAAACAATTTTGCTAAGGGAAAAGAGGTCCTCTTTAATATCTGTAAAATGATGGAGGAACTTATCTTGGACCTTCTGTTTTAGGTTTGTTTGCCACTTGGATTAGAGAGCTCTCTTGGGTATAATGGGTCTCGGAAGGATTTGGAATTTTACTAATTTTTAGCATCCCTTATCCCCTTTTTCTGGACTCCAGTTGAATCTCCTGCTTAAATATAATGTGTGTGTGTTTTGATATACATATATTTGGGTGGTCTCGGTTGATTCAGAGTGATTCCTGTTCTTACGTCTTCTTTATAATTTCATTTGTCATTATTTATAGCTTTAAGTGTCTAACTGCATTTATTCTTATGTTGTATTTGTAGCCATGGTTTCGCAAGTATCAACATCTAATAGTTCCACGGCAATAGGCTTTGATGAGAGAATGTTGCTGCATTCAGAAGTATGGGACTTCGTTCAAAACTTTTTATTTTGTAGATTCTCAAGCATTCAATTTTTTTTTGTCATTTCTCTTGTCTTCGACTCTGATTGTTGAATGCAAATGCATGTGTTTTCCTGTGGAAATCTTCATGCTTTCAAAGTTACAGCTATTCTACTCTTTTTTCGATGTAATTTCTTTTTTTGACGTCTAGTGTAATTTACATGTTTGTGCTGTGTCTATGTCACATCATAATATAATACTATTGTTCGTGACTGATTCTGAAAGATTAAACCCGAAATGTGGTGGAAAAATTTCAGATGCAAGTTTTTTTTTCAGTTATTTATTTAATTGATTCAAATTTAATTTAAAAATTGGATCACAGTTCAAAATTCATGTGCAATATGGGGACTGTCTTGTAAGCAGAAGCTCCAATATCAGGAGTCTCTAATTGCAAAATATGTTTTACTCCCTCTATGTCGCTCCTATCTGGTGTTTCCTTGACAATAATGTTACAGGGGACCAAAACCTTCCTTTCTTTCATTGTGTCTATGCTAGTTGCAACTAAATGCTGAAGCTTCCTATCCAACTTTTTGGTTTATCCTCCTTCGATAGTACAAGATGGCTCTGATTCAGCTGCTATGTGCCGATTTTTTCTAGCAAAGCTCAATTTCTTTGGACAAATGCGGGCATGAACCATCTTTTGGACATGCTTTGGTATTTAGTTAAATGTTTGGCTTTCTCCTACCTAATATTTTTGTTTTTATGACAAGGTTTATGCCAATCGAGAGCTGTTTCTAAGTTCTGTTGTCCCTGAGGGCAATTCATTTGTGACATATCTATCAATAGTTCCTGCAAACAACATTAAAAACTACACACATGCAACATAGATAGAATATCAACCGAAACAGGAGAAAGGAGAAAAGAAAACGATACTTTAGTTTGGAGAATTGGTTCTCTCTAGAGCCAAACAACCAAAATTCACACCCTCCCCTGCATATGAAAAACCTACATAAACCTTCAGTCATCAATTTCTGTACCAAAGCAGTACCTTCTGATAAACAACAAACTTATTCTTGCCCAATTACTTTCTTACCTTTCATGGAGTATGTACTCACAATTGGAGGTGATACATCCTTATCATTCCTTCTTCCAATCCACTCTTTTTCAATGGAAATGTAGTTTCTTTGAAAGGAACAAAAAGAAAAAGAAAAAGAAAAATATAACATGCCTACATTAACGTGTTTTTTCTTTTTCTTTTTAAATCTAAATTTAATTAATTTATATTATTCATTTTTATGAATTTATGAAATGGCCTGACACTGATCTTATTTTGTAATATTATTGTCATATGTCTTGGTCTGTGGTTTAGTTTCAAAAGGATTTTTGCTTTGTTGTAAACTTTTTAGTCTCTAGTTTTCTAGTGCTTTACTTCCTGTCTTGTGGTATTCTTGCTAGAGAAGGTTGAAATGAAGTCACACCCACATCCAGAAAGACCGGATCGTCTGAGAGCTATTGCTGCTAGCTTGGCTACAGCTGGTAATCATTATTTCATATTTTCTTTTGTTTTTAAGGTAGGAAATAGTTGGGCTGATGTTTACAATTTAATATGTTGTAATGTATTTTATTGCTTTCAACTTTTTATCATTGGACTATAAGCTAATTTATTGCTGTAGGAATCTTTCCTGGAAAATGCTATCCAATTCCAGCTAGAGAAATTACCAAAGAAGAACTTGAGATGGTAAGCAACTGCATTTATTTTTCAGGGATTCTTTTAAGAATTTGGTGCGGACACTTTTCATTGGTGAATGAGGTATACAATAGGAAGCTAAAGCCCTGTAAATGCCATGGAGTCCTAAAAAGTTGAATATGAATGATGATCATTGAAAAAGAGTAATTGCAAAAATGACTAGAAAGTGAAATTTAAATTTATATATAATGGCAAACATAAAAACTGATTGATGAGCATACTCTTAAGAAATGATGGTAATTTTTGTATACAGGCATTGTCCTAATGTTGGCTTGTACAGATTTGCCTACTAATCTTAGACAATATCAATTGGATATGTCTGAATATTGATGATGTGGGAATGAGTGAGGATTTTCATAGATGTATCAATGAAATATCATGTGAACCGATATGCATTATTTAAAACTGTAGATTGATATAAATCCATGATTATAACATAGACATTTCTTCAGTTATTTTGTGAGAAACATTTTGTGATTTTTTTTTGACCATGTACTGGGTAATAGGTTCATTCCGTGGAGAACATTCAAGCTGTTGAGGTTACAAGCAATGTTATCTCTTGGTATGTCATATTCTCTCTCTATCATTTCCCATATAGAATGAAAGAATGTATTTCGCTTTTATGTAAATAGAATATATTTGACGTTTTTATGAAGTAATCTTTTTGCAACTCATGGCAACTAAAGGAAAAGAGCTTCTTCTCTTAAAAGGCAATTTTTGATTAAATGGATAAAAAATACTAGAGATGTAAAAGAGAAAAAGGCCCCACAGGAGAGGAGGCAACCTAAACCAATTAGGGCCTCCATCCCACAAAATGAGATCGATGGTATAATTGCAAGTTAGAAGGTGATCAATGTCCTTGATCCTATTAAGGAGGACGATTGCCTTAAGTTGTTGTCCTAGATGTTAACTCTATCGTGGAGTATTGCTTCACAAAAGTGTGACCTTCTCGAGAACTTAACCTTCCAAAGCGAGGCAAAATTGGTATTGAGATAAATATCCTTCCTCCTCAAATAATTTGTAAAATTCCCGGTCCTAAATTAAAGAGCTGATAGATGCTCTCTTCCTAATGGACCATGGATGATGGAAGTGAAGCCCAAGAGAAAGAGATCCTATGGTCTTTCTTCATCAAAGCATATTTTGGCATATTTGGCCTGAGCACAACCTTTGAGGACAAAGCTACGAAATTCACTTCCTTTTTAATCGTGAGTTGGTCCAATGGTAAAAAGTAGTTAATTTGAATAAATACTAAGAGGTCAAGAGTTTAATCCATGGTGGCCACCTACCTAGGAATTAATTTCGTCGAGTTTCCTTGATACCCAAATATTGAAGGGTTAGAGGAGTTGTCCCGCGAGATTATTTGAGGTGTTCATAAGCTAGTTTGAACACTCACGGATATCAAAAAAGAAAAGAAAAAAAAAAAAATTCACATCTTTTGTTGGGCACCTTACTTGTATTTCCTTATCTTGGTCTTTTTTTAAAGCATGCAAAAAAGTGTGGACCTTTTTATTGGTTAATGGACTGTATATTACTGCATAAAGGAGGCAAAGCATAACTGATGTGAAAATATAGAAAAATCCTTATACATGACGAATTTTGCATTTAGGCTTAGTGAATTTTGAGTTATTGATAGTTAATAAAGAAGGAAAAACCTCATATTTTTTAAGAATAACAAAAAAGCCTCACGGCTTAGGAGTTTAGAGTTCCAGCCTTCGGGTATCACAAAAGGTGTGTACCTATGCATAGCTTATTTTGTAAGACGCCTCTTTACAAAGTGAAAGGACATATTTGTGGACTGTGCATAATGCCTAGGTAGGTGCTTGGGAGTAGTGTTTTTAAAGGCTCAAGGTGCACTAAGGCGCAATGGTCATCTGGAGCCTAGGCACAAAGCGCACAAAAAGACATGGGCTTTTTTTCATAAGGCGCACTATATATAAAAAGAAAAAAAATATATATATATATAAACACACACAGCAGAGCAACAATGTATAAAATATAAGTATATAACCAAGGTGGAATTGAGACTTAACTCCAATGTATAAAATATTATAAAATTAGTTTTCTACCTAAAACCAAGACACAACAGAAAACTACTTAGTAATAAAAGTTCATCCCTAAAGATCAAACCCATCATCACTAAATTGATCTTCGTCTTCATTCATGTAACAACCCAACTTTACTAGAAGGCTGAGGTCATTACTATTTAAATAAGAATAGTTTTTTTTTTTTTTTTTTTTAA
>CM046884.1:13490334-13515746 GCA_025688845.1 Cucumis hystrix
CACTTCTTATCATTTGCCAGCTTGCCCTTGTCTCTACCCTTACCTGAAAATTAAACATTTAAAAGAATGAGTATAAATTTATACTCAGTAAGAGTCCCATATTTAGTCTCACTATGTGTTGTTAGTCCGTTTGTTAGAGTCCTGTCATAAAGTACCACGCGCTATGGTGCTCCCGAACGCACACTATCCAGTAGTCCCTCCGGGACTGAACTGGGCTCTCGGTGAACCCGAAGGAATCACCCTAAAGGAGAGTCGGGCTGTACGTGATCCCGTAGAATCACGCCTCAATAACTACTCAGACATATATAGGAGAGGACCTTGATGGACCCCTCGTGGTACGACTCTAACCGGCAGACCAACCGAAACTATAGGCTATACATGCTCAACATAATACAACATCTTAGCTCAAACACACATAACTAAAAAATAACATATAATCATATCATACACCAATGGTGCTGCATCTCAATTAAAAAGGGGAAAAGATCTCTTATCTAGAGATCTGCTAAAATAATTCACTGGTTGACAGTCAATTCCTCTCAATACTCAGTCCTAAACATAACAAAATTAACATTAATAATTTTGTCAACCATCACCCTACTGTTTAATTTAAGCAACCAAACTTATCCAAGCTTACCCCAAGATTAGGGTTGAATCTAACACCACCTTAGATGGAAAATTCACAGTTTTATTTCCACCAATGTCACTTGAACCTTCAAGCAACCATAGATCAACTTATTCCAAATACCATTTCATTTAAGATAAAAAAAAATATTTAATTGGGTGTACCAAACCCATACAAACTCACCCAAATGGCTCAAAAGGTTGCAAGAGGCTAAACTTGAAGATGGCTCGACTAGAAGAGGCTTCGGCTCGGACGCGGCTCGGTGGAGAAGAACTCACGCGTGCGGCTCGAAGCAGTGGAGACGCTCGGCTTGCTATTCGGACGCGGCTCGGTGGAGACAGACGCGTGCGGCTGGACGACTGACTTGCGGACGTGTGCAGCTGGACGAACAGAGACGCGAGCGGCTAGACGAACAGAGACGCGAGCGGCTGGAGGAACGCGACGCAACGACTTCGCTCGGCTCGGTGAAGACGGACGCGTGGAGGAGTTGGTCGGTTGTAGGATTCACGGCGGTCGTCGTCGTGCGGAGGAGTTGCGTCGGTTGTAAAGTGACGGTGCGGGAGTGTGCGACACGGCTTTGTCTGAACACAGCAGTCGAACGGAGACAACAAACGACGGTGGCCTTTCGGCCGCGGCTAGGGCAACTTGAAGGAAGAAGAAGATGAATAGTAGATAGGGCACGCATCACTAGTGGTATTAAATATATATACAACACTAATAATAATATAATAATATTATTAAATTCCCCAAATAACTTATCTTTTCCTCCTTCTCTCCCTATTCCAATTAATTTTTCCCTCTCTCTTCATTAATAACCCATTCCATCACCTCTTTTACATTTTTCCTTAATAATTATCTCATTCCATAATATAATTATTCTTACTCCTCCACAAAATTAAAACAATTTCACAAATAACACCCAAAATTTAACAAAATAAAATGATAACAAAAATAACCTAATAGTTTTGGGGTGTTACAATTCACTCCTTCGTTAGACTTATATCCATCGGTATCTTCTTCTTCCAAATCGAAGTCATCCAAATTTACTTGTTTGGGTTGCATGGTAGACGAGGATAAACATGAAACATTAGTCTTTGCTCTTGAGGTACTAGCTCTAGAATAGAATGATGGTTCTTTTGCTCTGGCAGCTCTTGAAATATCACTCCACGTTAAATAATCATCGTCAAATACCAACTCATCCTCCTCCTTAGAATCGTCATCCAATCTTCCAATCAACTATTCGTTACTATCATCAATATCTTTCAAGGAGATGGGGTCGACAATATCTTGTAGGTTGTATTGACGTTTTAATGCTCTGTTGCATTTGATGAACACTAGATCATTCAAACGACTTTGAGCAAGTCTATTTCGTTTCTTGCTATGAAGCTGTAAATTTAGAAAGTTTCATTGTCAGTGAATCAACAAATTTTGATTCACATTCTCAATGTACTTAAGGAGAGGAAAGATAACCTGTTCAAACACACTCCAATTACGCTCGCATCCAGAAGCACTACAAGTAAGACCTAAAATTCTCACAGCAAACTTTTGCAAGTTTGGAGTTCATTGTCCAAAATTATCCCACCATTCCACTATAGGCACAAACAAAAAATATATATTAATAGAATAACTTGTTGCTAGTATCGTTGAGTAATTGTTTAGTTGAAATTTACCTGGAGATATTTTGTCCCTTTGTTTGATTGCTAAAGGTTGTCCGAATAATGCTTCAGCTCTCTTATACTTGCTTATTTGTGCAAGTATTTTGTCTTGTACTACCAATGAAGCAACCATTTTCGTTAGCAGAGGATGATGCAACTGAAGCTCCCATCTTTTATCAATTATGGTGAAAATGTCCTTGTATTTTTCTTCATTATTATTGAAGGATTTAGCAATAGCTTCCTTAGCTCTATCCATGGCCTCATAAATATATCCCATAGGTGGCTTCTTCTCGCCATCAACCAATCCAAGAACTCGGATTAGTGGGCCAGATACTTTAAGAGCGAAAACAATTGTAGTCCAAAAACTAGCCAACAAAATAGTATGAACTACTCGTTTCCCTTGTTGCTTCTTACTCCATTTGCTATCCTTCAATTTATCTGAAGTAAACATCTTCCTCAGGTTATTCTTTTGACGATGTATACTCGATAATGTAATGCAGGCAGTCGCAAAACGAGTTTTAACTAGTCTAACTAACTCCTTTTGGTTAGTAAAACGTCGCATCATGTTTAGCAATCTAGGACGAACATATATGAAGTTGCTAATCTCCATGCCTCTTTTCAATGCTTTGCGAATATTAGAGATCTTGTATATATCCTCCAACATCAAATCTAAGCAATGAGCGGCACATGGAGACCATATTAACTGAGGTAGCTTTGCTTCTAACAATCTCCTTATTAACAAAGAAAATATGTACACATTTAGCGTAAAACTCAACTAAATCTAACAAATTAAAGTTATAACTTGTAAGTAGTCTACATTCTTACCTGTCATCACATTTGCTGAGGTACTATCTGTAATTACCTGTACAACATTCGCTTCTCCAATTCGGTCTACAAAATTGTCAAGTAACTCGTACATCTGCTTTCCATCTTTCACATAAGATGAAGCATCGATGGTCTCAATAAACATGGTGCCTTTAGGACTGTTAACTAAAAAGTTAATTAATGTCCTATTTCTTCTATCGGTCCGTCCATCAGCCATAACAGTGCATCCAACCTTGGCCCACTCTGCCTTATGGCTACTCATCAACTCATTTGTTGCTTTTAATTCCTTCTTCAAATACGGAACTATTAACTCATGATAAGATGGTGGTTTCAATCCAGGACCGAATTGCCTAATTGACTCAATCATAGGGGCAAAACTATTATATGTGCAAGCATTTAGAGGCACTTTTGCATCATAAAACCATCGAGCAATTCCTTGGATGGTGTGCTCTCTCATTTCCTTCTTGTATGCCTCATTCAATGAAGTTTGTTTTCCTTTGTTTTTTCTATTTTGAACCACGGTTTCTGGGTTGGGAGTAAAAAATGCATCCATTGGACCCTTTTGCCTTGGCTTCTTCAAGCTCGAGCCACTTGGTGTTGCTCTGTTGTTTACACTAACACTCTCTTCATCTTCATCCTCGATACTGTAATCTTCTACATCAATGTCCACAATCAGATTTCTTTGTTCTTTAATCTCTTTTTTCTTGGACATGTACTCTTTAATTTCTTCCTTCACGTGATCCAGACATTTTTTACAGGCAGTGACATTTCTATAACCACCAACGAGTGTTGTTTCATTCTATATACCCCTCCTTTTGTTACTTTCGAACAAAATCCACAGACAAACGTATTTATATCTTGGTCATTTTGCAATTGACCATATTTCCATGTCGGGTCTTTTCTCGAACTTTTATCAGCCATCTATGATCTAAGTTATCAAAATAAGTATTCACAAATTAGTTTTTAAAATTAACAAAAAAAACACAGATCAGTATTTTTTTTGAAGTAATTCTACCTTAGAAAGTAGAAGGTATTTAAATAAACAAAAGGTATTTAAATCTGCACTTCTGTTTTAGTTTTTTTTAAGAAAAAAACAGCAGCTATTTGTGTTAAAAAGAACAAAAAAAAACAGAAGGTATTTATGTTAAAAAATTGAAAATTTTCCTAATCGGTAATGGTATTGATTTTGGGAAGCTTCCTTGTCTTCACTTTTCCTCTGTTTTTGCACCAAAAAACAAAGTAATGGCAGCAGCAAATAGATTTGTTGAAGAAGAAGAAACCTTGACGTTTTGTGTGAAGAAGAAGAAGGGTGGCCGGTGGACCTTACCTTGCTGAAGAGATTTGTTGAAGGTCGGTGCCGGTGACAGAGTTTCTTTGAAGCAAAAGCAGAAAGGAACGGAAGAAGTAGATGAAGAGTCGAAGATGTGCATATGCGTCAAAGAAAATTCGCGCGGGAGAAGGGTCGTTTCTTCACTTTCACGTTATAGGTTTGAAAAACCTCTAATAATATTTTTTTATAATTAAAGCCCAGCTCATTAGTTATAAAGAAAGCCCACACCTAATGCGACTTGAGCCTAGGCGCGCTTCAAGGGAGGCGCGCGCCTAAGCCGGGCTTTTCAGAAAGTGCTTCGCTTCCTCACAAATAAGCCCCAAGTGGGCGACTTGAGCCTACGGCGCGCTTTAGTGGGCTTTTTAAAACACAGCTTGGGAGGGCTTTTTTAAAACACTGATCGTGGTGAAAATTTTCTCCATTTTTTGTGACAATGGTCTTGCATCTCCTACTACCCAATAGATTTGCTTTCTGTAATCTACATAACATTCTTTGCCCTTGTAATTTCATCCAATCAATGAAATTTAGTTTGTTTGTTTCTCATTAAAGAAAAATCACACCACAAGTCAAACACGGTGACACTAATAGAAGAAAATAGAACTCAATTCATAGAATTTGGTTGGTTGAACCACCTCGGTCTTCTTGTATGGCAAGACATTTTCTACGTTGGAATTTTTTGTAAATAGTTTTACACCAAAAAAAAGCCATAGATAAACAAGTTCCATAAAATAGATGAAAAGGAGAGGAATCACTAAAGAGCCGTCAGTTCCTTTCACCCCATAAACTCCAAAGGAAAACGCGAATAAGAGCCAACCAAATCAGCTTCTTAATATGATCAAAAGCAGTGTTTTGAAAGGTGCCATTGGGTGCGTGCCTAGGCTCAAGTTGCACGGTTGGGGCTTCTCCTTGAATAGGCAAGGCGTTTTGCATAAGTCGCAACTAAGGCACGCGCGCTTTCCCTGATGCGCAAAGGTGCGAAAAAATGGCAAGGTGTGGGTTTTATTTCTATGGGACTTATGTTGGCTTTCTTAATTAAAAAAAAACGTTAAATGTATTTTTTTAAAACTTAATTGCATGTCTTCAATGTTAAGTAAAAAAAGTCCGTCATTTTCCTTTCTTCTCTGCTATTTAACCCGAGCGTCTACCCTTATTCTTTTTCAATGAAGTTGTGAGTCTGTGACCGGCATCGGCCACCCTTTTCCTTCTTCACACAAATCATGATCATAACTTCACATTCACGACAAGCTTTTCAATTTGGTCTCCATCCCATCTTCTTCAAAAACCAATATTTGGTGCCATTACTTTGTTTTTTTTTTTGGAGAAAAAACAAAGAAGACCAAGAAACTTTCCAAGTTTATTTTTTCCATCATTAATCCTTGCAAAATCATTAGTGGTTAGCCAAGCTTCATAGTTGCAATCTTCATAACGTACTATGCTACTGCCATACAATTGACAATTTTTTTCTAATAATTTTTTGTTTTGTTACTTCGTACTAATTTTCGTAACATAGGTCATAGATGGTTGATGGTAGTTTGAGAAAAGATCCAACATGGAAATATGGTCGATTACAAAATGACCAAGATATAAATACATTTGTGTGGATTTTGTTCGAAAATAACAACAGGAGGGGTATACAGAATGAAACAACAACACCTTGTTGGTGGTTAAAGAAATGTCACAGTTTGTAGAAAATGTCTGGATCATGTGAAGGAAGAAATTAAAAAGTAATGTCCAAGAAAAAAATGATTAAAGAACAAAGAAATTTGATTGTGGATATTGATGTAGAAGATTATGGTATCGAGGATGAGGATGAAGATGAAGAGAGTGTTAGTGTAAACAATTTGAATAAAAGAGCAACACAAGTGTCTCGAGCTTAAAGAAGCCTGGACAAAAGGGTCTAATGGATGCATTTTTTACACGCAACCCAAAAATCGTGGTTCAAAATAGAAAGAATGACAAGGAAAGGGAAAACAAACTTCGATGAATGCAACATACAAAAGGAAAATGAGGGAGCACACCATCCAAAGAATTGCTTGATGGTTTTATGATGCTTGAGTGTTTCTAAATACTTGCACACATGGTATTTTTCCCCTATGATTGAGGCAATAGGGCAATTCAGTCCTGGATTGAAACCACCATCATATCATGAGTTGAGAGTCTCATGTTTGAAGAAGAAATTAGAAGCAACAAATGAGTTGGTGAGGAGCCATAAGGCAGAGTGGGCCAAGGTTAGATGCACTGTTATGGTTGATGGATGGACCGATAGAAGAAAGAGGACACTAATTAACTTTTTGGTAAATAGTCCTAAAGGCACCATGTTTATTGAGTCTATTGATGCTTCATCTTATGTGAAGAATGGAAAGAAGATGTTTGAGTTTCTTCAATTTTGTAGAGTGCATCGGAGAAGCAATTATGTTTTACAGGTAGTTACGGATAGTGCCTTAGCAAATGTTATGGCAGGTAAGAATGTAGAGTACTTACACCTTCAATTTGTTAGACTTAGTTCTACGCTACACTTATATTTACACGTTTCAGAAGCCTAAATGTGTACTTATTTTCTTTATTAATAGGGAGAAGCAAAGTGACTACTATTAATTTGGTCTCCATGTGCCATTCATTGCTTTAGATTTGATGTTGGAAGATATATATAAGATCTCGAATATTTGTAAATCATTGAAAAGACGCATGAAGATTTGCAATTTCATATATGTTCGTCTTGGATTGTTAAACACGATGAGACGTTTTACTAATGAAAAGGTCTTAGTTAGACCAACTAAGACTCGCTCTGCTATTGCTTGCATCACCTTATCGAGTATACATCGTCAAAGAACAACATAAGGAAGTTTGCTTTATATGAATGGTAGGATAGCGAATGGAGCAAGTAGCAACTAGGCAGCGACCAGTTCAAACTATTTTGTTGGCTTGTTTTTGGACTACAATTGTTTTTGCTCTTAAAGTATCATGCCCACTATCAAAGTACTTAGATTGGTTAATTGTGAGAAGTAGCCTCGGATATATTTATGAGGCCATGGACAGAGATAAGTAAGCTATTGTTAAATCTTTCAATAACAAGGAAGAAAAATACAAGGACATTTTCACCATCATTGATGGAAGATGAGAGCTTTAGTTCCATCGTCCTCTACATGCAACAAAGTATTATTTAAACTCGATATTCTATTATTCAAATCCTAACCTCCAAGAGAATGATGAAATAGTTAATGTTCTGTACTCATGTCTAACAAAAATGGTGTTTCATTGGACATACAAGACAAAAAACTTGCAGAGCTAAGCAAGTACAAGAGAGTTGAAGCATTGTTTGTACAAACTTTAGCAATGAAACAAAGGGACAACATATCTCCAGGTAAATTTCAACTAAATGATTACTCAATGATGCTTAATGATAAGCTATTCTTTTAATATATATTTTTGGTTTGTGTCTATAATGAAATGATGGGATAATTTTGAACAATCAACTCCAACTTGCAAAAGTTTGCCGTGAAAATTTTAGGTCTTTCTTGTAGTAATTCTGGATGCGAACGCAATTGGTCCGTGTTTGAGCATGTTAGCTTTCCTCTCCTTTAAGTACCTTGAGAATGAGAATCAAGCTTTGTTGATTTAATGACAATGGGACTTTCTAATTTTGCAGCTTTAGGCTTGCTCAAAATCGTCTGAATGATTTAGTTTTCATCAAATACAATAGAGCATTAAAACGTCGATTCAACCTTCAAGATATCATCGACCCCATCTCTTTAAATGATATTGATAATAGTAATGAATGATTGATTGGAAGATTGGATGATGATTTTGAGGAGGATGAGCTAGTATTTGATGATGATTCTTTCACGTGAGCTCATGTTTCAAGAGTTGTCAGAGCAAAAGAACCAGCCTACTATTCTAGAGCTAGTACCTCAAGAGCTAAGACTAATGTTTCATGTTTATCCTCGTCTACCACTCAACCCACACCCACACAGTAAATTTGGATGACTCTGAGTCGGAAGAAGAAGATATAGATGGCTATAAGTTCAACAATTGAGTGAATGAAGATGATGACCAATTTAGTGATGATGAGTTTGATCTTCAGGAATTAACTTCTATTTTGAATGCTGACTATTGTGTAGTTACGTGTTGTGTTTTGTTTTTTTGGGGTGATAATTGACTAGTGAGATAGTTTCTCACATGATTTTGTGTAGAAAAACTAATATTATAACCTTGGTTATATTTTATACATTGTAGTTAGGCCTCGTTGCCACCCATGAACATTTTCTGTTTTGTAGATACATACACATATATTTATGTTTTTTTTTATCCATAGTGTGCCTTAAAAAAGCCTATGCCTTTTTGTGCGCCTTGCGCCTAGGCTCGAGAGGGCCATTGTGCCTTACTGCATCCCGGGCTTTATCAAAGACCAACCAAAAGAAAGACCCACCAACAATGATGTCAAGGCATCAGACATGTTATGAAGGTGAGTGTAGGACAAACCAAATTGCAGTCAACACAATATCCAAAAACTAGCAACAAAAGAACACTGCAGAAACAAGTGAACCGGCGTTTTGGCATGACTGTGATGTGACACATATGACACCAAGAGGGAGAAAGATACATAAAAGGCAAATGGCGCTGCTAATAATCAATAACATTAATAGCACCCAACTAAGCTCCCAAAGAAAGTTTGTAATCTTTTTGGGATATCATCTTTCCAAATCATAGAGTAAATATCTGATTGAACTGAATCCATAGCAACCACTGACCCTGCCATATGAGATCTTTTAACATTAAAATTTGCAGAAGGATCAAGCAGCCAGAACCAAGTATCGGGAGAGGAACACAAACTGACGGGGTCAAATGAATAGATACAGAGGACCATTCAGAAATCTACCACTCTGTAAGATTATGACATAAATTAAATTCCAAAAAAGTGTAGAAGGAATCCAAACATTTGCCACAGATGGCTCGGACTGTTGTTGAATTCTAAAAGGCCGCTGATATGAACACCACAATTAAGCCAAGTCATGTCAAAAAGACGTAGATGTTCCATCACCAAGACGACTTCCAGTACTATCTGCAACCAAATCAATATATTTACAAATGAATCTCCTTCTACGTTGGAATATAAAGACCAGTAAAGAATAATTAAGCTATCTGCCCACTCCCTTGGAACAAAAGAGGAAACCTCTCCTTTGTTGGCCCTGCTTCTTTCAATGGGGTGGTTTTGTGGGGCTGCGTTTTTTGTATGCACTTGTAATCTTTCATTCTTTCTCAATGAAAGTTGTTATCATAAAAAAATCTTCTTGGTGTAAATTCACTTCTTATTTCTGATTAAAGTATCACATCTCTTATATTGTCATGGAATAGTATGATGTAATCTCTCACGGTACATTTTGCCCTTTTGTAATTTCATACATCAATAAAATTCTGATTGAATTTTCTCATAGAAAAAAAAATTGATATAAAAAAGTCACTACCTGATGGTTGAATTCTCTCTGAAATCGTAGAAGTGGGTAGTCAGGTTTGAGTTGTGTTTATTTTTATATTCTATTGTATTCTTTCTTTTCCTTTCTATGAAAGCTCAGTTATCATCAAAAGGAAAGTTGGAACAAAGATTTATCGAATCAAATAACTTTGCTTATGAGGTGTGGTTGTGAGTGTGATCTTCATGATGGTTAGTAAGATTGGTTTTGGGTTTATTTTTTATGACAGTTATTTTACACCTGACACATATGCAAATAAGCATTCGGCACAGGCTGCTAGGCTTGCTGCAGGGTTATGTGCCGATCTTGCTTCAGAAATCGTTTCTGGTCGTGCCAAAAATGGTTTTGCTTTGGTATGGAAAATAACATTTTTGAATACTAAAATTTATTTTGCCGTTATTATAAAATGAACTTCATTGTGAATTCTCCTTTAGAATGTTGTCTGACTATTTTAAATCTCAGGTTCGTCCTCCTGGCCACCATGCAGGTGTTAAACAAGCCATGGGGTTTTGTCTCCATAACAATGCGGCAGTTTCTGCATTGGCAGCTCAGGCTGCTGGTGCTAAGAAGGTGTTAATAGTTGATTGGGTAAGGTCTCTATTTTTCTCCCAAGTAGCACAAACTATAACTGTATTATATTTACTCTCACAATGCCTTTTCTTTTCATTCTATCTACCTTAGGATGTTCATCATGGAAATGGAACACAGGAAATATTTGAGCAAAATAAATCGGTATGTGCTTTATGAAATGAATTTCTCTACCTTGTGGTCCCTTCCTTTTCTAATCTCTGATTTTCAAAAGATGGCAAATTTTGCCGGACAAGATGATTTAATTGTTGCAAGTTATAATCACAAGCGTTTACTGGTTTTCATGAATGTTCTGTTGATTGATGTCTGAAACATTCTTTATTATAACTTGGGGCCATTTTAGAACTACTTAATTTGTTAATGCACGTTTTCAAACATGCATGTATTCAACCTTTTGCTCTTTCACTTATTTTTACAAACAGGGGTAGATTGATTTTCCTTTTTACTTTTTAGACACATTTCCAGACTTCATACAGTTTTGATGACAATTTGACTCACTTTTGTAGGTCTTGTATATATCTTTGCATAGGCATGAGTTTGGTAGATTCTATCCTGGAACAGGAGCTGCTGATGAGGTAACACCTGGTCATCTCTTAAAATCTCCCACCTCACTCTGTCACGTGGCATAAGTTAATCATGTAGTCTTATACTAAATAGCTAATCTGCAGTACCTGTTTAGTTTAATCGATGATCAGTACACATTCAACATTTTTTTGTCCCAAAAGGAAAAAAGTTAACGCTTCAGTTCAAGTGGCAAACAAATCACAAACGTTCAACTTATGTTTGCAAGTTTGTAATACCAAATTACTTATTTATTGTATTTAAGATATATATGACATGTATACCACCGTCTGACAATCAAGTCACAGATGTTCAAGTTATGTTTGCAAGTTTTAAATAACAATTACCTATTTATTGTATTTAGCATATATTTAACATGTATATTACCGTCTGACATGTGTTTAACACGTGTCCTAAATTTGTCCAACAAATCAAGTATTTGTCTTCTAAATTTGTTGTGTATACATGGCTGTGAAGCCGAAGCTAGTGTCTGATTTTTACATGAAATCTACTACAATTTAACTAGTTTAACTGAATTATAGTAGTTTTGTAATTTAACTCATGAAATTCTGATCGAACGTTCCTGGAAAAAGAACTGTAGTTTTCTTACATCACTTTTTAAATAATATTTGTATCCAGGCTCCAGCAATTAGAGACAATCATCATATTTCCATTTGAAATTTATTTTTCATTTTTCCTTTTGTTTTCTTAATTAACGCATAGTGCAGATATTGTTATAAAAGTCATCTTCTGTGTTTTTCTTCAAGCATACAGTTTCCTTTTCTGCACTTTGGATTCCAAGCAACCAAAATGCTTCTTGCCTTAGAGTGGGCCTTCCACTGTGGGAGCATTATTATTTATTACTTATATAAGGGCTATTTACTTCTTCAGGTTGGCACTATGGGAGCAGAAGGATATTGTGTAAATGTTCCTTGGAGTCGGTCAGGAGTTGGTGATAACGATTACATTTTTGCGTTTAAGCAAGTTGTGCTTCCCATAGGTTATTTCACTCACTGCTATTTGTTTTAGCTTGTGTCAAACTATTTTTTGAATAGAATTTTGTACCTTTTCTATTGCATCTACTAGTAATCATGCTTTTCAACCACAACACTTATTTTACCGACACAGGGAAGATAAATTGTGTTGAAATGTGGCATGTGATGATTTAGAGTGATATGGATAGTGTTAACTGTTAGGCATCAAATATCCTGTACTCAGCAAAACCCAACAAATATGCAAAACGAGGTAATAAAAATCCCCTGTTCCTATAGTGATAGATAAAGAATGTTCTCATGATTGCCATATCATAGAAGATCGACACAGAGGAACAAATAAATATAGACTAAGTCACTGGTGCATTCTAGAGGGCTAGACGAATCCTTCCCTAAGCCTCAGATTCTTTCACAATATTCTTCACACCTAATTCGCTTTGCCAAAACCCTTCAATAAACTCCCTGAATTGCATAACCGGCCAGTGGTGCTTGATACATTGTCTCCAAGTATCATTCCCTTTTGTCCTTCTCTTTCGTATCTGTGCGTGCATATTAGTAGGGTCTTAGAAATAGTAGTCATACTTAGGATGGTTATGAGTTGTCTGTCTACTTCTCAATTTTGATCTTTTTTAGTTATCCCCATCTTTCTTAAGCATGATGATGTAACTCCAGCCCCTCACCTCGTCATTTTCTAGTTTTCTATTTTTGTTTTTCTTTCAAGAGAAGCCAGATGTATCATGGTGATTTATCACTCTGGGTTCCTCTCCCCTAAATAACTAATTATATAAATAAAGTCCCATTTGTTGTTACACCTTCACCTAATGGGATTATATTTATAATTTAGTCATGAATGTTATCTTTGAGGCTTTCTTTATTTGATGTATACCAAATGATGGTTTTTTATTAACATTTTAAAACTTGTGAATACAAGTACTCCATTTATAATTGAAAAACAAACTAATCCTAAGCCTAATTAATAAAAAAAACTAATCTTAATCCTAATAAACCAAAGAAACTATTCCTAATCCTAATAAAGTAAGGATTTGACCATAATACTTTATTCCCACTGCGACATTCTATCCCTAAAAAAAAAAAAAACTCCACAAGTTTTAAAACAAAAATGATGGTAAAAATAAAAGGTATTTGAACAAAAACAACACTGAAAAACTAATATCAACATCCAAATTGCACAAGTCAAGCCAAGTTTTGTCTTTTGAAACGGAATAAAATTTTCAGCAAAATCACCATGAATTAATCCAAGAACTATGTTGTTAAAATATAAGCAGACTCTTCAAGGAATGGAGGAAAATATATTTTTTCTTCGCTGTCTTCCTTGATCTGTAATAGTCGATTTTTGCAGAATCTTCATAAATCTTTGGTTTTTTCTCTTTTTTTTTGAGTCTTAAGGGTTCCCCCTTGTTAGATGTGTGTTGTTCAACAACGAGCACAACTCACAAAGCTCTCTCTTGTGATCGGCGTCACGAAGAGTTTCTCGATCTTCCATCAGTGCCAGTTAACGTTGGTCCAGATGGCTGTTTTGATACCAAATTGATGTATACCAAATGAGAGAACTTTGTTAATGTTTTAAAAGTTGTGAATACATGTACTCTATTTATATTTGAACAAACTAGTCCTAATCCTAATTAATAAAAAAAACTGATCGTAATCCTAATAAACAACGAAACTAATCTTAATTCTAATAAATTAAGGATTTGACCATAGCACTTTTTTTTTTTAAAAGGGAAAAATATATTTATGAATGAAAGAGACTAATGCTCTAAGTATATTAGGGTTATACAAAGAACCTGAAGCATAAAGCATAACTAGGATTAGTAGGCACATCTGGACATTTCAACTAGGTTGACACCCCTTAGCCACCCTCATCATATCCTTAAAACATAACATCAAAAATTGGTCGAGGCTTATAAATGGGTTAGGCTTATAATTCCTACCATGCCATCCTTTGTTTGCTTCCCTTATCCTTGTCCTTCTGTGATAATTGGGTTTAAAAGATTTTTATTATGGATTTTATAGCAGGTCAAAATTATGTTAAATTGCATTTTGCATAATTCACTTTAATGTCTTTGTTTAGTTTGGTGACATTTTCTCAGATGACATAGCAATGTATCTATAATCTCAAGAAATGATATTTGAAGGATAATAATAAATAATATTGTATCTAAAATCTCAACAAACGATCAACTCAGTATACTCTTTTGGTGACAAGAAGAGAAGAAAATTTGACGGATCAACTCAGTATTAGTATGGAATAGGCTTATAATTTGTGTCTCTTGTTGGTTTATTTGTTACAATATATTCTTGTGATCACCAACCTGGACTTAATCATGACATATCGGACAGGCTTATTGTTATCTGGTTTGGTCTCCGGAAGATATACAATTCTCTCATTTTTCCGTTTTTCCCCTCATTATTATACTCAATATGTAGGATTCTAGAGCATTAGTTTTTAAAATATCTAGACCACTAACTTTTAAATGTTGAAGATGGCATATAGTGCTAATTTTAAATCTGCATCCTGATATATGTATATTTTTTATCCGTCTCATTGCAGCTTCTGCTTTTGCCCCTGATCTCACTATCATATCAGCAGGGTTTGATGCTGCTAGGGGTGATCCATTGGGAATGTGTGATGTAAAGATTTCTTTTTTGAGTTATTTTTATTATTAAGAATGACCTTTATTTAGATTCAATATTTAAAATTTCTTGGTGTATGTGTATCTGACTTGTTGTGGATTCTATTAAACTTCATTATTCTTCTCATATTCCAGGTAACTCCTACCGGGTATGCACAGATGACTCAGTTGTTGAATACCATCTCTGATGGGAAACTGCTTGTTATACTGGAAGGCGGGTCTGTTGCTCATTTCTTGATCCTTGTGGCTTGTGCTTAGGGTAGGTTAAATAGATTTTCTCCTGCGCAGTGCTAAGTTGATTGAGATCTCTGTTTGCAGCTATAATCTTCGTTCCATTTCATCTTCAGCTACTGCAGTTATCAAGGTGCTTTCTTATGAACAATGGAAAAATCAAATTTGAAATTGAACAGGATATCGTCTTTTGTCATATAAGTTGCAAATTTTTATTGTTCCCAATTCATATATCTATGCTGAATCCTAATGATGTCTATTTAGGGTGTCCATGGTGTCACTGATCCTTTGATTTTTTTTTTCCGTTTCTGTTATGACATTAAAAAAGGTATTGCTGGGTGAAAGTCTTGAATGTGACTCGGATGATCACTTACCCTCCAGCGCTGGGATGAAAACTGTATTAGATGTGCTTGCGATTCAAAAAAATTTCTGGCCCGTGCTGGAATCTAGCTTTTCAAAACTGCAGTCAATGTTGGAGATATTTGCCACCGAAAGAAGTAAGCACTCTCTCCCTCTGCTGTGCATGTGTATGTGGAGCAGTTAGTTTAATGGGGTTTAATTAGGCTGGAGCTGAAGGTGGACAACTTGAGTGATTGGATATAAAATTGAGTTAAAGAACTACTCCAACTAAGTTTATCCTTTTTGTCGTTATCATTGTTAATTGGATAAAGCAAATTTAGCTATGATGGAAAATTCTCCCTTTGAAGCAGAAAGCAGTGACAGGAAGTAAGGATTAGGGTTTGAAAAAATTCAAACTTTTACGTGCATGAACCATTGGGTTGACCTAGTGGTAAGAAAGGAGACATAGTCTTGTTACTAACCACGAGGTCGTGTGTTCAATCCATAGTGACTACCTACTTAGGAATTAATTTCCTACGAGTTTCCTTGACACCTAAATGTTTTAGGGTTAGACAGGATGTTTTGTGAGATTAGTCAAAGGTGCGCGTAAGCTGGCTCAGACACTCACGGATATAAAAAGAAAAAACCTGTTATGCGCATGGGTTTATCAATTTTTTCCTTTTTTGTTTTTATGCTTTTTAGAGAATGGATTTATCAACCACGATATGATTCTTTGGTAGTGGAAACATTTCATGGTTAAATGAAACAAAGGAATGAATACAACACTGTTAGGTGGTTACAATAGAAAAAACGCCAGTTAGAACATAAGTATGGTAAATTGAAATGAGAAAAAAGACTGCTTAATTTGGCATCAAAGAAAAGCAGCAGAGAACACTAATCCTTGAACCGAACCAGTATGATTCTATGGAGTTTCATGTTGCTAAGGATTGTTATGTTAGAATATTTGACATCTGTTGCTTGTCTCAAGTTGTAATATTGTGTTTGAGACCTCTTAATCTATAATTGGGCAGTGCAAATATCTACTAACCTCAAAAAAGATCAGATTTAAAAAATAGTCACGTGGGTTTTGGTGTTACAATGATTTGTATGTCTATGGCCTGAAGGATAGCCCGAAAATCAATTTAAGTTATAAGTTCCTAGTCTTATTAGTGATTGCACATCTAGAGTGAATAGTATCCTATAAATTTGCGCACTTCAAAATGTTGTGTGACAGTCTAGACTAATGATGCTATGCTGAGACTTCTCATATGCAGGAGGAAAAGTAAAACCATGTAAGCAGAGAAGACGTGCTGTGGTGGCTCCGATATGTTGGCGATGGGGTCGGAAGAGGCTGTTGTATCATCTACTAAAAGGGCAAATCCGTGTAAGATCAAAGGGATGCTAACTTATTATTTCGTGTTTTTAATTTTAACCCACCCTCATTCCTCGTAATTTTGTGCATCTTTGTATGCCCTTTTAGTGTCAGGTTCCTTAGATATTATTACCTCTTGTTTTTCTTAGTGGTACATTTCTAATAGTAGTTGCTAGTTGGAGGCTTAGAATTTTTATACTATTCAGAAAATGTAACTTCACTCCTTTTATTTTTGTCCACATTGCCCGATTTTAGGTTGGGATTAACGTGTTTTGTTTAGCAAGGTTGTGATTAACTAATACAAGGAAGAAAAGAATGAAAAAAAAAGAAAAAAAGAACTTTCAATTTGAGTTTGGCCCAGTGATTTAGAGAAAGTTAGAATTTAGCGTTCATGGATTAAATTTATAATTCATTCCTATGGTTCGTGACAATTATGAGGCTTTAAGATGGAATTTATTGTTTTTTTTTGTTGGTGCAATTGGGGATGGAAATTTATGCTTTTGACGTCAACATGTCCATAATTGCTGATTTATACTTAACTGTAGTGGTGATATTCTAAACTCCCTAAATTACAAGGGTCATTTATAATTTTTATATAAAAATGTAATAATTTAGAATTGTCTTCGTTGATCTCGTTGACATTTTGAGAACAAAAAAATAAAAAAAAAATGATCCCAAGCTACCATCTGTGTTCTTGCCCTGCCGTAAACCTTTCATATTGAATTTTCCATTTTAATGTAGGAATTGATTATATCAAAATGGAGGAAAAAATTAAAAGCTCTGAAAGTATACGTTATCAATAACTTAGAACCTGATTATTCTCAAATGTATCCACGTTTTAAGGGCTTGTTTAGACTGACATCAGGAAAAGTGTCCTTCAAAAATGGTATTTTTATTTAAGTTCATATTGTTTAAAGTAAAATTTGAAAGTGATTTGAAGCTATTTTGAATAATTTTCCACCAATTTAATTCTTTCACAAAATGATTTGAAACAATTGTCTAACATGTAATTTTGATCCTTACGTACACTTGTGATACGAATGAGCGTTTTTAAAAAGTAATCTAAAGTGTACACTATGGATATAATTAAATAGGTCATCGTAGTATTAGCTAATATATTACATGGCGAAATTTACTGACAATAAGAGAAAGAAGGCTACGGAGGAGATGGAGTAATTTTGTTTTTAAGAAATGTATGATTTGTTGTATGTATGAAGTTGAGTCTTGTGTCAATGAATGAATTTGATGAGTGTCAGGATAATGTTTGGTAATGTTCTTTGTAAAGACTGGTAGAATTCCACAGTAATTCAATCACAGCTATTTTTTTTTTTTTGAAGTACGAGAATTTGAACTTTTTGACTTAAGAGATGTGCACTAATTATTTTTTAATTATGTTTTTTTTTGGTACATTGAGATTAGTTAAATCAAGACATTTTTTGAACCCACGTTCTCAATTCAAGTAAAAGAATTTAAAACATAGATTTAGAATATGTCATGATAGTTGTGATGTGTGCAAACGTAGTGTTTAACTTGAAAACTCTCTCAATTGTAACGACCTAACTTTTCAAACTAAGCTGAGGTGACTACTTTCAAATAAATGACAATTTTAAGATTTTTTGAAAAGGAGCCAAACTAATTCTTTATTAAATAATTTCAAGACAACCATTCAGAAACCATAGTTTGGCAAAATAGTAAAAATATTATGAAAAGTTAACCTAGTTTGGGTCTTATCTAATTTTAAAGAGAATAAACATCAAACAAGCATCAAATTCAAAATAAAATGTCAAACAGTCAAATCATGAAAACCATAAATAGAAAAGCGGAAGCAAAACAATCTTGTCCCCAAATGGCAAGTCACATACCTTTCTTGTTGCTTGCTAGGTTTCCATTTCCTTTACCTCTGCTTGAAACATTAAACATAAAGAAAGAATGAATATATTTAGTAAGGGAGCCACTACTAGTCTTGCTAGGTGAACTTATTAACTTCCTATTAGAAGGCACCCTCAGTCGTATCAGTCTTGTGATCCAAAAAGAACACACATAGTCTAGTGATCTCGTAGGAACACCCATTAGTCTGTTGATACCATAGGAGCATACATCAAGTTGGGCAGTGTGGTGATCCCATCGAATCACACATAAATCATAACAGTCTGATGGTCCCATCGAACAGATAAAGTCATATAAGTAGAAAGGTGGTGATCCCGAGGGACACCCTACATGTAGGGTACATAGCCTAATAGCCAAAGCTAATCAGCACCAACAGTTCAAAAACCATGTAACAATCAACTTAATCGAAAATAAGCATAACATGCAACATCAGTCAACAATCCACAATCATATAATTAATCGAGCATAAACATCACATAAGATCAGTCAACAACTCCTACATACTCATTTATGCATTTTAGCTACTATCAATGGATAATCATTCAGTATCTGTAGCACTCTTAATTTTCATTCGAAAGTTCAGTAGTAGAATCTCTTACCTAAGATTGGCCAAAAGAAAATATTTGGCCTGTTCGTCCTCGAACAACTCAAGATATCGGGCTCTCATGTCATCCTCTTGTTCCCATGTGACCTCTTCGTCTTTGTGGTTTTACCAGAAGACTTTCACAAATGCAATTCCTCTGATATGGAGTAGCTTTACCTCTCTTGCTAATATCTCATCTGGTTGCTCTTCATAGCTCAAATTGTCATTAGTTTCCAATGACTCATAATCCACTATATGTGATGGGTCTGCTACGTATTTCCTCAGCATCAAGACATGGAACACATCATGAACGGCTGAAAGTGACTGAGGCAACACCAAATGGTAAGCTACGAGACCAATCTGCTGAAGTATTTCAAATGGCTCGAAAAACGAGGACTCAACTTTCCTCTCTTTTCAAACCTTAGGACATTTTTCATACGTGCTACCTTTAGGAATACCATGTCTCTTATATTAAACTTGAGATCCTTACACCATACATCAGTGTAACTTTTATGTCTGCTCTGCGCTGTCAGCATACGTGATTTAATCTTATGTATGACTTCGTTGGTGAACTGAACTAACTCAGAACGAATCATCCTCTGCTCACCAACCTCATCCCAACAAACAAAGGATCTACAACACTTACCATACAAACCTTCGAACGATGCCATGCCAATGGTAGCTTGATAATTGTTATTATATACGAACTCCATCAAATGCAAGTGAGAGTCCCAACTCCTAGAAAACTTTAACACTCAAGCTCGCAACATATCCTCTAAGATTTGGTTCAAACGCTCACTTTGATCATCGGTTTGAGGGTGAAAAACTATACTAAAGTATAATCTTGTGCTTAAGGCAGCTTGGAGTCATTTCCATAATTTAAAGGTGAAATAAGCATCTTTGTCAGAAACAATCAACATGAGCACTCCATGTAGTCTCTCTATTTTCGTCAGGTATAACCGACCTACTTGCTTGTTGTATAAGTAGATCTTCCTGAAAGGAAATGTAATGATTTAGTGAGCCTATCCATAATGACTGTCACGCCTTGCCCCAAAAGTCACTCTCTAAATGTTTAGTAAGCGGAGATAAATACAACAAAAAATTTTAAATGTGGAATGCGAATATGAGTTGAATAAGACAACTTCATTGATTTTCAAAACAAGTGACTACATTTGGTATTTAGTACAAAGTTTCTCCTGAGAAAACAAAATACAACTTAACGACATTTACACCTTTCTTTCCTAGATTCTATACTATATGCGAGATGACAGTAACCACTACCAAAATGATGCAATCAAGGAGACACAGTAGACGAACAAGATATCAAGTTCAACATTGGATGTTCTTCACTACTTGGGGGAGGGGGGGGGGATAAAATAGTCATGAAAGAAAAGGATTAGATAAAAAGTTCTAGTGAGTGAGATCTTTTATCCAATAAACAAAAATGGAAAGTAAGAAGAGAGTCGAGCCGCATAATACCTAAGCTCCTTAGCTCTTTTACAAGTTAGGGGGAAGAAGATAATGGATTCTCTCTCTAAGCTCTCACTCATAAGGTAGACCGAAGAAGAGGTGGAAGAAATTTTACATAATGGGAAAGGCTAATCCTTTCCAAGCTCACATGACACTCTCTAGGGTTTGGTTTATTCAAAGCAGACAAGTTTACATGGTAGGGATGAAGGCTTTATATAGACTACTTTGGGTGGGAAGCTTCTATTCTTCTGTATATGTCAGCGTCGATTGCAGTCCTGTCAAGTCAAATCAGCTCCAACTACCATTCTTGTATTATGTGAATCTTCATCTCGTGATGATGTGGTGTCTCGCCTACGAAAGTTAATCGCTAGGCAATCACAGTAGTCTATGCGTGGGAATGGTTCATGTTCTCATAAGAAAAGAATATGAAAGACTAATGAGTGATCTCTGTTTTATGAAATGAGGCAATGAAAGCCATGTTTATGAAAATGATTTCAAATGTTGTATGCCCAAAAGGTTTTCAAAACTATCACTAACTAAACTTTGACTTATGTTTTAAGTTTTTCCTCCCCTAGGTTTTTAGGCGTTAAGGCCAAGTTTGGATAAGAAAGACAAGCTGCTACACGTGGAAGCTGAGAAAGGCGATCTAAGTTTTACTTCATAGTTTATGTATTTAAGAAAGTGTGTAACATGTGTATTGGATCACTTATTGTTAAGGAATAAAAAAGCCTTTGTTACTACTGTCTTGCATCGTTTATTTTCTTATCGCCTAATGCCTGAGTATTAAGTTAATTAAGTTGGAACTAGGCGATTAAGCTTAAGTTCAAGAATTTAAGTTGAGCATCCTGACATTCTATCTTGAGGCATTAGGGGTACTCAAGTCACGTCGCGTACCCATTGCAAGGTTTGGGACGTGTTTGAGGCAGAGTGTCACATAAGCTTTTTGGGAAGATTGAATTATATATCAAGATTCATTTCTCACTTGAGGGTAACTTATGAGCCAATTCTAAAACTCATTCGTAAGAGTAACACTTCTAAATGGAATGATGAATGTTGAACCACATTTGAGAAGATTAAGTCCTATTTACAAAATCCTTCAGTGTTGGTCCCTCCAACATCATTCGTCCACTCATTTTATACTTGGCAGTGATTAACGAATCTATGAGTTGTGTTTTAGGTTAGCATGATAGCTGAGGTAGAAACTAATGAGCAATTATTATAAGTAAGAAGTTCACGAATTATAAGGCCAATTATTCCTGCTTTAAAAGATATGTTGTGCTCTTGCTTGGGCAACTCATACGCTCATATGTTATATGTTATACTATACGACTTATATCATCTTGAAAATGGATCTCATCAATTATATATTTGAAAAGTCATCTTTATCAGAAAGAATTGCTCGATGGTAATTCTTACTTTCAGAATACGAAATCATTTATGTTACAAAGAGAGAAATAAAAGGAATTGCTCTTGTTGATTGTTTAGCCAACTCATCCATGTAGGATTATGAGCCAATGAGTCTAGATTTTTTAGACAAAAACATCATGACCATCGATGAAGGAGAAGAGATATTTGATCCAGAGTAGTAGGTTATGTTATTTGGAGGAGCTTAAAATGAGTTGGGACATGGAGTAGGGGGAATATTGATATCTTTAGAGAACAAGTTGTTCCCATTGGTAGCAAAGTTGTATTTCGATTGCACAAACAATGTTGCAAAATATGAAGCATGTAGTATGAAAATTCAAGCAACATTTGATTTGAATGTGAAGAAATTACAAGTTTATGAGGAGTCTTTATTGGTTATACATCAATTGATTGATGAATGAGAGACTCGAGATCTAAAGTTGACCCCATATAAAAGACATATATTTCAGTTATGCCAAGATTTCATTAGAGTTGTATTTGACCATATTCCACGTGATAATAATCAAGTGCTCAAAGCGTTAGCTACATTGTTCGCCATGTTTATATTGTCGAGCTAAAACAAAGAGGTAGAATTAATTAAGACTGAAAAGCGACAGTTTTCCTGCATTCTATTTCCATATGAGGAGGAACAAGATGAAAATCCTTTGTTCTTTGATATCAAGCGTTATATCCAACATAGGAAATACCCAGAGAGGATTTCAAAGAATGATAGGCGAACTATAAGAAGGGTGTCAATGAAATTCTTTTTGAATGGATAAACATTGTACAAAAAGAATCATGATCTAGTACTTCTTAAATGTATTGATGCAAAAGAAGCCATAATATTATGAAAGAAATCCATGAAGGTATTTGTGGAACACATGTTAATGGTCACATGATGGCTATACATTGTTGTTTTCACCCAAATGTACATTATTCCTGTCCATTATCAATGAAGCCTTTACTATCTCAAAATTCTTTATTTCTTCCTTTTCTTATTTTAATTTTTTCTCAAGAATGCAAAGTAGGAGGGACCCAAATTTTAAAAAAACAAGTAAACAAGGAAAACTTAAAGTTTTAAGGGCAGGGTGTGCGATGAAGATAGAAAGGTCTACAATAAAATAAGAGCACATAACATCTTAAAAGCATCAAATGAAATTTATGGAAAACAATAATATACCTCAACACGCTAGGGTTTGATTAATAAATCATCATTATCAGTAGTTTTTCTTTTTGTTGTTCTCTAAGAGTTTATTCATGGTTCACTAAGGGTGTCCGGAGGATGAAAAAAGAGATTTCAGGGCAGATATTAGTGAGAAAAGAAAGAAAGGAAGGAAAAGGTATTTGAGTCAAGCTGTTATTATTCAGTGATGAAACCTTCGAAAGTAAAGCACCTTTGCAGGCAATAATTGTGTCTTAAAAATGAAGTTTAGGCTATCCCTTATTTGTCTCACAAAAGTCAAACTACCCTCCCGAAAAGCCAAAAAATGGCAGTTTAGCGTTTACCCCAGGTTGTTTCAACAAAAAAAAAAAAAAAAGGAAGTTTAGCATGTACCCGTAGCTGTCTCACAATTTAGCATTTACCCGTAGCTGTCTCGTAGTTTATCGTTTACCCTTGGTCGTGTTAAAAAAAAAAAAAAAAAGGAAGTTTAGTGTTTACCTGTCACACCCCGCCCCGCATATGGCCTTGCTCTCACCATGCAAGATGTGGTGACTTGAGTATCCTGACGCATTAAACGCCAAAGCACCCAGTCTTGAGGTCCTGAAGCTTTACTTAATCGCTTGATTACCAGAACTTAACTCAGAAAATATACTTTAGGCGATAAACAAACTTGATGCAACAGAAGTAATCCAAACTTAAACTTTTATTACTCAAGCCACAAGTTCTACAACTAGCTTTACAATACTTAGCAAAAATACATAAATACAACACTTAAACTTTTAAACTAAACACACGGCAGCTCTTCTCGCCTAGCAAGCCCTTCAATTCTTCTCTACTTGGTCTTAACGCCTGATTCTAGGAAGATGGAATTTAAAAACGTAAGTCTACAGACTTTGTGAGGTTTTTAAGAAATCCTTTTCATGAAATATCCTTTTTTTAAACATCATTTTATCATAAAACAATATATACTAGTTCATACAAATACATCATTTCGCACAAATGCTTTATCTCGCAACGACACACATTAGTTACCAAGCATTCCTTTCGCCACGGATCCTGAATCATTCTCTACGCTCAGTCTCATTACTTCGTATTTAGACTACTATAACCACAATATACGAGAATATACATATTTATTCTTGTTGCTCAGGCCAAGAAGCAATGCACATCCTTTATACATTGTCTTGCCTCAATTCACCATGTAGCCTCTTTCACCCCATGATGACCTTTACTCCATATGTGCACATAACAGTTAGCTCATTTAAAGGACATAACTAATGGTTTGAACATCATACCATTCATAAACTTTTGAAATCTCAATAAACATACTTTGAAATGTTGCATAAGCTTTTCATATAAATCTCTTTTTAGAAATCATTTGAATTGAAATTATTAACTCAAATCAATAAGAACTTATAAGGAAAACTTTTAACATAAACATTTTAAAGAAAACACTCACAGAAACTTGAGAAATAAACTTCAAAGGCTTCTCCTCCTCTTTTTCTCGTGTAGAGAAAATGGTAGCACCTCAACACTTAAACTTTTCTCTTCAAATTTACATAATAATTATCCTTCACATTCTGATCTAAACTTCTATTTATACTACTTCTGTGACGACCCAGACTTTTCGGACTGACCGTCTAAGTAGTCAATTTGACGCAAAACCGTTTGTTGACAAAAGACACAGCAAGATTCAGTTGAAACCGTAAGAAAACGAAGAAAAATTTAATCGGGCCCTATTTCCAAAATACAAAATTTCGAAGGCTGTTTACAAAAAAATTTATCTATTTGTAGACTTAGTTAAATCAAAATATTTTTAAACCGTCAGCGGAAGCAGTTTAAAGACAGTCCCCTATGGAAAATTCACGAGTCCTTCTTGTCCCTCGTCGGTCTGCCCCTCGTGTTACCTTTGCCTGAAAAGTTAAACATAAAAAGGGTGAGTATTAATATACTCAGTAAAGGACCCACTACTGGTCCCGTTAGGGAAAAATAAATTATTAGCTTTCTATGGGGTACCCTGCACAGTCACAGTCTTGTGATCCCGTAGGATGCACATATCAGTCTAGTGCTCCCGAAGGATGCACATATCAGTCTAGTGCTCCCGAAGGATGCACATATCAGTCTAGTGCTCCCGGAGGATGCACATATCAGTCTAGTGCTCCCGAAGGATGCACATATCAGTCTAGTGCTCCCGAAGGATGCACAAAGGGTGATAATCCCGTAGGGCACCCGCAAGGTAACTACCCATTAGGAAACCAATAATTTA
>CM046884.1:13515756-13650664 GCA_025688845.1 Cucumis hystrix
TCTGAAGTCCCTTCCAAAACTTGGAAGTAAAACGTGCATCTCTGTCAGAAACAATAGACACAGGCACTCCATGCAGTCTTACAATCTCAGTTAAATATAACTGTGCCCACTTACTAGCAGTATAAGTGGACTTTCCTGGAACAAAATGTGCCGACTTCGTAAGTCTGTCTACAACAACCCAAATCACTGTGTAACCCTTCAGGGTTCTAGGCAGTCCTGTAATAAAGTCCATCGACACGTTCTCCCACTTCCACTCTGGCACACTTTGGTAACATTCTGTGGCGGCTGTACGACCGATCCCTGCACAGGGGGGTCTACAGACGCAAGTGGAGCTGCTGGTACTGGGGAACTTACTGGCGCAAACTGGTTCTGAGCCATAGCAGCCGTAATAAGCTCTGTGATTCTCTGCTCCAGGTGAGCAGACAAGGCTGCCAAATTCGTTTGAGTAACAGGTGCAGCAGGGACACGCGGGTCAGTTTCGCCTACAGCAGGCTGACTACGCCCTGCTTCTCTACCTCGGCCTCTAAAACCACCCGTACGTGCACCTCTCCTTGGCGGCATGGTTTCCTAACATCCACCAAAAATTTTCCATTTAGTCTTAAACATCAAAGGTCCTTAGTCAGTCTAGTTTAACTTAGGCAAGGTCATGTTCATAAAATCATACATATAAATCATGAAAGCGTACCTGACGAGTGACGAAGGATCGTGCTAGCCATAGGGACATAAAAACATGGACTTAAATCATAAGTTAGTCTACAGAACCTAAAACTTAGGCTCTGATACCAACTGTGACGACCCAGACTTTTCAGACTGACCGTCTAAGTCGTCAATTTGACGCAAAACCGTTTGTTGACAAAAGACACAGCAAGATTCAGTTGAAACCGTAAGAAAACGAAGAAAAATTTAATCGGGCCCTATTTCTAAAATACAAAATTTCGAAGGCTGTTTACAAAAAAATTTAACTATTTGTAGACTTAGTTAAATCAAAATATTTTCAAACCGTCAGCGGAAGCAGTTTAAAGACAGTCCCCTATGGAAAATTCACGAGTCCTTCTTGTCCCTCGTCGGTCTGCCCCTCGTGTTATCTTTGCCTGAAAAGTTAAACATAAAAAGGGTGAGTATTAATATACTCAGTAAGGGACCCACTACTGGTCCCGTTAGGGGAAAATAAATTATTAGCTTCCTATGGGGTACCCTGCACAGTCACAGTCTTGTGATCCCGTAGGATGCACATATCAGTCTAGTGCTCCCGAAGGATGCACATATCAGTCTAGTGCTCCCGAAGGATGCACATATCAGTCTAGTGCTCCCGGAGGATGCACATATCAGTCTAGTGCTCCCGAAGGATGCACATATCAGTCTAGTGCTCCCGAAGGATGCACAAAGGGTGATAATCTCGTAGGGCACCCGCAAGGTAACTACCCATTAGGAAACCAATAATTTACCCCTTTAATCCCTTCTATACATCTTAACTGTCATTTACAACCCAGTCAAACGTCCTCATCACGTACTTTCCACCTAACCTCCAACAACCATTCATTTTCCAATTTTTAACCTAAGGCCAGTCAAAACATATCAGTCTATCGGTCAACGAACTAAAAACTTATAATATTCTCCTCCAAATACAAGGGGCATGACTAGTTAGTCCCCTCCGTCATAAGAACGCAACCACGACAGTGTATCCTACACTCCGCCTAAACAACCATCCGTCAGTCTTAACCCATCCCCTATAAAAATACATTTCTTGTTTTGAGTCATTCAACAACCACATGTGCATGTTTACATAGCCAGTTAGTCACCACATACAATTGGAAACCAGAACCACATAAATCCATACAAAAATATATATGTTTTCGTCGAAATGAAATCTCAACTAAACATTCAGTCCACAGTCAAACACATGTAGCATATCCATTATTTCTACTCAATTCCAATATAATTATGCAGCCCAACACATCTCAAAGCTATAGGTGAGTCCAGTAGGAAGTCCCTTACCTTAAGGATTACTAAATTTTTCTTGATCGAATTTGTAAACCGCGAACAACCTAACATTAAGATAAGTACTCAACATTTTCTCCAACACATAATTCATTTAAAAATCAACTCAATGTGATGTTTCACAACTTACCCCAGTTCACGAACCAAGCACCAATTAAGTCCAATAATTGTTGTGAACCCAACGACTTCAAGCGTCACCCTCAACCTAAGATCGAACATCCAAGCAACCAATTTAACAACATCAACAAATTCGAAATTTCAATGTAGATCCTCAAATTCATCAATTTCATCCTTACCAAAACCAACTTAGAACAAACAGCGGCAGTAGCTATCGGTCGACTAATGTCGACAGAAATGCAGCGGCGGAGCTCCGATCGTAGCTAAATGGATCGGTTACGCGCAAGGAGGGCAGCAGCGACGGGTTCGTCTGACTTTGGAACCGAGGAAAGCCCGACGTGCGAAGAACGGATCTGAGGAAGGGGGCGATTTCGACTGGCGGACGGGGCGTAGCGGCTGACAGGGAGGTGCGCGGCTGCTGGGTTTCGTCAGAAAGGCTGGGACAGAGGCAGGCAGCGGTGGACGGAGGAATGGCGGACAGATCTGAAGAAAAGGGGGGCATTTCGGTTGGGCTCGGTTGGGCTCGGTCGTGAAGTGTGAGGGGTGCGTCGGCTCGGGGTGTGACGGATGGAGACAGACGGCTGGGCTACGCCGGTCTGACGGAAGGAACAAGGGAGGGGCGTGTCAGCTTCAAATCCGCGGTTGGGACGACTCGCGAACAAGAAGTGGACAGCGGCTGGGCGGCGGGGGCGATGCTGCTGGGCGACGGTGCGGTACGGCTGGGCGGCGGTGCGGTGCGGCTGGCTGCTGTGGTGATTGGCGGCTAGGGCAAAGAGAAGGGGAAGAAGAAAGAAAAAGAAAATGGAGAGGGGGGGAGGGGCACGCGAAGAAGAAGAAGAAAAGGGAAATTGTTTTTTTTTCTTTTCCTTTTTTTTTTTTTTTATTTTATTTTATTTAGGGCGTTACAACTTCATAAGCAAGCTTAGTCACCTTTAAACACCTGTTAGCTGGCCAGCTCCTACTCATAATGGTGCACGTGTAAGTTTAAGGTTTAACTTAACCATGCTTAGCACAAACTCTACACGTGGCCCATTCATATACATAAGAGATTTTCCTGAATTTTCCTTGCTTCTTTTCGCCTATTCTTTCTTCTTGCGGAGCACCTTTAATCACAGATTGATACTTAACTTCAAGTCTTCCTCACGAACCACCTTAGACATCTTCTTCTTATCATATAACTCCACTTCAAAACGCCTTCTTTTGTCTAAATCGCCTAATTCAGAACCCTTTAGTCAAAATTTTACTTATTTCTCAATTTTAAGTGCAGGTCTTACATTACCCTTGGCTGTCTTACAATTTAACGTTTACCCTTGGTTGTGTTAAAATTTAAAAAATAACAGTTTAGGGTTTACTTCTGGTTATGTCAAAACTAAAAAGGGCAATTTAGTGTTTACCCCTTACTGTGTTAAAACAAAAAGAAATGGAAGTACTTTAGCTTTTACCCTTGGTTGTCTTATAGTTTACCATTTACCACTAGATGTGTTAAAACAAAAATGACATTTAGTAGTTACCCTTGGTTGTCTCACACAATTTAATGTTTGTGTCAAAACTCATGGAGATAACAATTAACATTTACCCTAATTATTTCTTAAAATAAAGTTACGAGGATGTCTCTAAATAGATAATTTATCGTGGATCACTGAAATTTCGAACAAATTATGGCCTACGCTGTCGTCACGTGCCCGAGACGTCCGTAAAAGAGTTAGTTTTAAAAAAAAAATACGAGTCGCTAATAATCTTTTTTACGGTGTGATTGGCACCGAAATAAAGTAAACAATTTTAAAAAAATGGTATGTGAAAAATAGAGTTGAGTTTGGGAGTCATTTGTGTATGAGAAATGTATTAGCACCTCACAACATCCATTTAGAAAAACGGTGGCCAAATTTCAAATTTTGAATTGAAAATATTTTTTAATTTATTTGTAAACTAATGTCATATTTTACCCCTCATTACTCCAATATTTGAAGTAATGATCTCATAAAATAAGTGGAATAATATTCCATTAATTAGACTATATATTGAAGGAAATTTCTCATTTTACGAAAATGAGAAATTATTACAATTTCTCAAAATCTGTCATAGGCTAGTATTCAAATAAAGATTTTCTTTTAAAACATTGATTAAATTCATTTTTTCTTGGGATCACATGATCACATCTTGGACTTCCAAAAATGTGATCTCTCAACTCAAAAATTCTAGAAAATCGTACTCCCAAATTTATAAACAAATTTTCTAAACAATTAAAAAAAAAAGTCTTTCTTTTAAAAAATAGAGAATTTTAAATTGAAAAGATTTTAAAACATTAAAAAAAAATTAAATACAAAGAGTTTGTACATTTACATATAACAATAATTATTATGATAGTAATGTAAATAAGTAAAAGAAAGGAAACATAATAACAATAAATAAAACAAGAAAAAAAAAAGAAAAAAAAAAAGAAAAAAAAAAGAAAAAAAAAAGAATGAATAAAGAAAGAAAGAAAAAATGACAGTAGGGTGGCCGCACTATAAAAGAAACAAAAATAATAATCACAATAAAAATAATAATAATGATAATAATATAGGATATTTTTAAAAATAGCAAAATAAATTAAAATTTTTACAAGTTATTGCAAAATTTTGGATTCTATCACTGATAGTCTTTTATCACTGTAGCATATCAATTACTATCAGTGATAGAATTTGCTATAAGTTGTAAATATTTTGTAAAATTTGCTATTTTGAAAATTCTCCTAATAATAATTGTAATTAATAACAATAACAACAATAATAATAAGTAAAAAAGGAAAAAAGGGTAATAGTAATAAAATAAAAGGTAAAAAAAAAATATAATAAGAAAAGAAAATAGTAATACTAAAAACAGTAATACTAAAAGAAAACAATAATAATAAAATTTCCTCTATTTCTCGTTCTTTCTCTCTACATTTTAGAGAAAAGAAAATTAGTGACAAGAGTTTAGATTTTAAAAAAAATAATAATGAAATAACGATAAATAAAGAAAACAAACATTTTCCTTATGTCTTTTTCTTTCTCTTTATATTTTAGAGAGAAGAAAAAGGCTAAAGGATTTGTATTTTTAAAAAAGAAGAATAATAAAAAAACAGTAGAAAAAAAAACAATAAAAAATTTCTACATTTTCTTTTCTTCTCTCTATCTTTTAGAAAAGAGAAGAAAAATAAGTAATGATGCAAATTCCAAAGAAAATTACTTGAGGTATGGATCCTTGTGAGTAAATCCCTATCCAATGCAACGTCTAACTAAGTTTATTTTCACATGGATTAGGTACAACAAAGAAAATAAAGTAATGAACAAAATAAAGACCCATCTTTTTCAGATAATTTCTTCAAATAATATTTTTCCCTCCTCAAAGATTTTCTCTAAATAAATTTTTTTCTAAACACTCTCTCTAAAGAATTTTTTTTCTCTAATAAACTTTCTCCAAAGATTTTTTTTCTCTCATAAATTTTTCTAAAGAAATTTTTTTTTTCCACATTTCTAAATGACAAAAGTCCCTATTTATAGACACAAAGTGTACCACAAATTAGAAAAAATTAATAATAATAAAATCAAATTTTGATATTATGTGAATAAAATATAATTTTATTTTTCTAAAATAAATTTTCATTTTTCTAAAATAAATAAAGTAAATTAAATGAGAATTTTTAAGATTTTGTGAAAAATAAATTAATAAATCAAATAGATATTAAAAGATTTTTTTAAAAATTAATTTTTTTTCCTAAAATGATATAAATAAGTCAATAATGATATTAGAAGATTTTATTTAAAACAAATAAATTTCTTTGTTCCTAAAATAGTACCAATAAGATAAATGTGATATTAAAAGATTTTTTAAAAAAATAAATTGATTTGTTTTTTTAAAATGATAAATATGCTCATTAAAGAAATTTAAAAAAAAATTATTATAAAGAAAATAAAAATCTTAGTCATTATTTTTTTTTTAAATAATATAAAAAAATGTAGAATAAAATTAGATGGCTACATAGCCTTTGCTCATGCTTATAGTTCATCCATTAACTCTGTAAGCATGAGCAAAGGGGTATATTGTAGACTCTAAAATTTGTCCTCTTTATTAATAAATAATATCATTAGTATTAAAAAAAGGACTAGAATATTTAATTACATAAAATTTCACATGGTATCATTATTTTTCCATATATCATTAGCAGCTAGTTAGAGTTTTTTTAGTAAACATTTTCATAATCTTTTCTAAAAAAATTTAGAACTTTCCATCAATGTTCTTTCAAAACAAAACAAAACAAAATGTTTCAAAAAGTTTTTTTAAACAAATAGAATTTGTTTTTCCATAAATAGTTTTCTAAACAAAAATTGATTTTTTTTATAAAAAAACTCTCCCATAAATATTTTTATTTCATATATATATATATATTGTTCGCACGAGGTTTTCGGAGAAATTTGATTCGTGGAGTTGAACTTGAGTTGATGTTGTATTTTGTTGATTTGATGCGATGCGGTTCGATCTCTAGAATTTGATCCTCTGATTCTCTCTCGATTGGATGCTTACGCTTGATTTGTAGGAAGCGGAGCACGTGATGTTCTTGAAGTTTGTTGAACATCTACACTTGATTTGGAGAAGCGGAGCACGTGATGTTCTTTAAGTTGGTTGAATGCCTACGCTTGATTTGAGGAAGCGGAGCACATGATGTTCTTGAAGTTGGAGTCTTGGAAGAAAGTTTGTATATTCAAAGGAGCTTCAATTTTCGAGGATGGTCGACTTCAGAAGTTAGAGAGTTTTCTAGCTCTTAGGAGAATTCTCTACATTCTAGAGTCAAAAATTTCTAACCCCTTACAAATGAGGAGAACTCCTCTATTTATAGAGTTCTCTGGTGGGCTTTATTGGCTTAAGTCTTGTTGGTCCATGGACCAGACCCATGGGCTCAACCACATGGATTTATGTTATATTTAGTATTTGGACTCAATTAAGCTTATTTTTGGGCTTAATTGAATTTAATCCAAGTAAATAATATTTAATTGAACCAAAATGATTAACTTGATCCAACGGTTAAGATGAAAACATATGACATTATTAGAATTGGCCAATTTATGTTTTCAATTTTTTAATTTGGGGCACATGTCAATTTTAATTAGTCCCAAATTCAATTATTTGTACTTTTCATCATTAATTTAATAAATGATGTGGCAATTTGTGATTGGTCTCAAAATTTCTTATTCAACATATATATATATATATTCATAAAAATAATGTTTTTTTAAAGGAAAAAATATATTTTTCATAACTTTTTTATAAACAAAAATATTTTTCAATAATCTTTTTTAAAACAAACCTTTTCAGTAAATGTTCTTCGAATATAAACATTTAAAAACATTTTTTAAAATAAAAAAATTAAAAGAATTTTTAAAAATATTAGATTTTACATATAGCAAATTCTTACTCATAGATATTGATATGCGTGATAGAATCTAAAATTTTACTATAGCTTGTAAATATTTTAATTTATTTTGTTATTTTTAAACATACTCCATAAAAATATTGTTGAAATAAAAAGTTTGCTAATTGTTTTTTTAACACAAAAGTTTTCAAAATAATTTTTTTGCATAAATATTTTTCAAAGAAAAATATTCTTAAAAATAAAGTTTTTTTTTATAATGTGTTCTAAAAACTAAAATATTTTGGAAGCGAACTTTACATCACTTTTTTTTTTCTAAAAAAAATCATTTAAAAATTTTTCCTACAACGGCAATTAGGAAGTTAAAATGTTTGGATACTGTAGCTTTTCCTATACTTTTAGAAGTGATCATCAAAAGCCCTACACTCAATAGATCATCTCTTAAAACTAGCATGCCATAACTTTATATTAAACTTTTTTTTTTTTTCAATTTTTTTTTCAATATTTTGAACCTCAAACTTCTTTGGGTTTATACACATCTTACACTGTTAGTTATGTTCATTTTAAGTAGTTAAATATTTTCATTATTAGACATAAAATTTGTACTAAATTTATGTAAATGATGACCAAAATAGTCATAAGATCAAAATAAACGATTTACAAAGAATAAAATGAAATTAAACCTTGTTTTATTTTGAATAATCATGATCACCATTCCCAATCAAAATATCATGATGATTCCATCAATATCTATGTACAAAAATCTCAATAACACATTACAACAAAACATAAAAATTAATGTAAAAATCATATCCACCATGGGAGAGAGCTCATCATGATCTAAACCTCACTCTCTTCAGGAAGCACTCTCTTCTTCCCTCTAATAGGAACCCCAAAAAGCTTCACCATTCCATTTCCCTCTTCTAATCGGATCTCGGGCGACATTGGCGTCGGTGATGACAGAGGGTCCAGCTCGACCAATTTGGGAACCGACCTGTTGCAATATTTGTTATCGAGTGGTTTGACGTTGTTTTGTATGAAGTAGATGATGTCAGAGTAGAGGTTCTTCATCTGGGCCAGCTCTGACAATAGCATAAAGTTTCTCCGTCGTAGACGGCGGTTGTCTTGTGTTAGGGCCGCCAGGATGTCGGGATCGGAGGAGGAAGTGGTGGTGTAACAAAGGCTTAGTTGTTGTTGTTGATGTAGATGGAAGAATTGGAATGGAATTTGTTGACTATTGTTGTTGTGATTATGGGATTTTCTTCTTTGAATATCTAATAATAATTGCTTCTCTCCTTTCTTGAAGTTCTCATTCCCAAATTCCCATCTCTCTGCTACTATTTTCTTGAATCCCTACCAGAACGAAAAAAATCCGAAGTATTACGCAATAATTTGTTATTATACATTAAAATACGTAAAACTAATTAGGACTATATATTACAAAATTAATTAACAGTATTTTTTTAATGATCAATTCGTATTCTAACACTCCTAATATAATATTTCTATTTGAGAGTTGTTAGTGTTTGAATTATTCTTCAAACGAGAGAGCACGTTAAACATAACTCAAAATTCATTAGAATTAGCTTTAGTGTCCCTTTTTCATATAGGTGTAGTAGGGGTTGAATTTTACGAAAAGAGTCATCCGCATAATGCTTAAGATAATGCTGAGGTGGTACTTGAAGATACTAGCTAATGTGATCTTGTTTTATAGGTAACTATGTTTAATTTAAAAATACCATCAAGAGATAGCTAACCCTAATTAAACATTGACCCTTCATAAAAAAAAATGAAGCAAAAAGTATATAGCTCAAATATTTAAACCCCAGTGCCCTAGTGCCCTTTTCCCTTTATTTACAAGTAATAAGTTCAATCCCCATCACAGAATTAATCTACATCTTCCCCTCATAGCTCATATATAGGTTGAAAATCCATTTTATTCAACATCATTATAGCTAGCTCAGGTAGTTTAATTTCTCCTACACCCAACAACCCACAAGTTCAAATTCTTTTCCCTTACATTCTAGTAATGAGCTATGAGGGGAGAAGGAGAACAAGAAAGGGAGAGAGAAAAACAAAAAACAAGAACAAAACGAGAAGGAGAAAAGGAGAGAGAGAGTCATACATAAGTGTTGAGTTGTCTAACAAAGCTTGAGAAATTGTTGTGTTTGAAGTAGTTGGGAAGAATATGAGTAGCAAATTCAGAGGGTCTCCAAACAATAAAAGTTGTAAGAGATTGGCCCCAAGAAACGATGTGATCGGTGGTAGGATCCTCCACCAAATCATAAGTTTTGCTTAAAAACGGCGCCGGATTATTTGCCTTCTGAGACTCAACTGATGAACTACACAATCCTACATTATAATTCTCTTCCATTCTCTCTTCCATTTAATTTCTTCTTTCACAACCTTCTTTCTTCTATATACACACACCCACTCACACTTACACACACCCACTTTGTTTTTCTTTTTAATTTTTCTCTCTCATTATTATTATTATTATATATAATTGCTTTTACTTTTTAAGAAACAACAACATATGACTATGTCACTAATGTGTAAAGCTATTATTATTCTTCTTCCTATTTTTTATCTCTCTCTCTCACTCTACTTTTGAGAAGCCACATGACCTTCACATGTAAAATATTTGTGTCTATACCATATTATAATATATATTACATATACCATAGATTTATAATGATTAAATTGTAATTTTACTTCAGTTTATAATTAGGATTTAGTCTCGGTTTTGTCAAAAAAAAAAAAAAAATCCTCATATAGAAACTATATTATTAATAAGGATTTAATCAAAGCACTACAACTCTAACTTTTAAAATCATAATAACTAATTTCTAATTTTCTATCCATAGAAGACCAAGTTTAAAATTTAAGCATTTATGAATATTATTGTCTTAAATCTATCTCTATATTTCACTATATCATGACAATAATAATTGAGTGAGCTAGAAATCTGAACAAATTGAACTTAATTTTAATTGGAGAGAAAATAACATTGAAATTGCACTACTACAAATTGAACAACCAATTATAAAACTTCTTTCACGAGTCATCTATTCTCACTTACCTTGATGGTGGATTATAAAAAAAGAGTAACGAAAAGTGATATTGACATTTTTTAGTCATGTAAACATGTTTTTGTAGTAGTGCATGCAAGGGTTTGAATACAAGTCCTCTATAGACACTTGCTTTGATATCATCTTAAATAAATGATTGATCCAAAAGCTTAAGCTAATATGTGAAGATAAATTTAATACTATATCATTCAACATCTTATTTTGCTTTTTTTGGTTTTTACAAAACTAACGTACGATAAATTTTGAGCCTTTAACATTATGGCTAATTATAATGTTTTAACTAGTTGAACTTAGATTTAGAATAAAAATATGCAACAAATTTAGACTATTCTGGTTATATCCTACCACATAGGTGAAATGTATGTGTATATATGAAAGCAAAACACACCAGTGTTATGTTTTAGTGTACACTAAACATATACATGATATAGAACAATATACAAGTCTAATTAATTGTCATGCCTATTTTGTGTTGGTTGTTAATTTTTTAAATTGTTGATTATTGTTAGTAATTTCCGTCGATCATTAAAAGTAAATTAAAACGTCTGTATTTTTTTAAAAATTTATTTGATGATAGTTAGATACCTGTGAAATAGAAATAATCTTATAACTACATTAGGATAGATAAAAGAAGCTAAGTTACCTAACTTTTTGTAGATACCATGCCATTGCTAAGACTATTTTGATGATAAATATAAAGTTAGTGGGGTACTTGTAACACTAGCTTTGATGCTTAAGTAAGTCAGAAAAATAGAGTAAAAGGATATTGTAAAGTTAGGGTTTTAAAAATGAGGTTTGACTCAGGAAGACATGTCTCCATATTAGCTAGTGTTACAATGATTTGAAGTTGACGTTAAGAGTTTTTCTAACTTTTTTCTTCCAAACCAAGCTAGAGGAGGTTGAACCCACAACTCTAAAAGCTTACTCGAGCCACACCTCCACGTATCGTTGCTTCTTAGAATGTGTGTTGAATTAAGAGTGAAATAAAAATGAAATCATAAAAGTGAAAGCGATGGAAAATAGACGAAACAAAATGAAGCTTAATATTATAGATGGGGTCTCAAAACGTTCAATCCAATATAAATTTTTTATTACATTACAATACATTTCAATTTCATTATATGAATGTCCAAACACCCTACCTATAATTGATCAAATTTGGAGTAGTTGTGAGTAATGTGTGACATTTGAAATTAAGCTGATAAATAAAATGCAAATGTGATAAAAACAAAGAGAGGAAAGCAAAAAGATGAGAGAAGGGTCCCAAAGTTTGAAAAGCTTTTATTTTGTGTATATAAGGCAAAGGGAGAGGTAGGAACATTCCTAGGCTTTATTCATTTATATATTATTTGTTCTTTGTGTATCCCAATGCAAGCCCGTGACACATATTAAGATTAAAATTAAAAAAATGTATATATATATATAGTAGAGGATTATTGTTTTGGTGTGTGGAAAGGAGGGAATAATGTAACTTTAATTTAATAATAATAATATTATTTGGTGGTACAAAAAAGAAAATCTGATAACTGAAAAATGATATATTCTATATGCTTCTTTTTTCCTACTTCTTCTGCCAAAACTGGGAAAGGGGACACTGAATCACTGTCTTTAAAAAGAATATTTGTTTTTCTCTTTTTCTTATTATTATTGTTTTGCACTTTTGAGAGCCCTTTCTCTAGTTTCTAGGACAAATCCAGCCATCTCATTCCCACCCCCCTACTACCACTGTATCCCCCAACCCCTTCAACTCTCCTTTTCTTTTCTTTTTTTTCTTTTTTCAAAAGAATTTGGGCTTTTTCTTATTTTCGTATAAACTTAGAGAAGTAACACATATATTTTTCAACAAGTATGAGGTTTCTCTCCATTTTTAACATGTGACTCTTATTAACCTTTTCTTTGAATTCACTAACGTTGATTTGAATTTTTTTTTTCTCTAATAGCATATTAGATAACACGAGATTTTATCTTAAAATCGATAGTTATAAAAGAAGTAACTCATATGTTTTTTTTTTTTAATGTGCGATGCTCAACATTCAAGCAAATACGAAATTAAGTTTTTGTTTGATTTTCATGATATAATGGAGAATTAACATAATATAACTTTTGTCCGGAAAAGATTAAATGCTATATGTATTTGTGTAAAAGAGAGTATAAAATACATTCAATATGTAGTTTGGCATTTCAAATCATGAGTGTTATGGGAGGTCTAGAGGAAATAGTTTCAAAACTTAAATTGTGTATATATTTTATGTTATTTTCAAGTTTGGCCATAGATTTTGAAATGTATTTTTAGGGTCAGTTATCTAATAAAGATGAATTTGTTAAATACTGTCTTCCTATCTTCCGAAAGCATATTTTGAAATCTCAACCATAAAATCTAGACAAACCAAAGAAAAGACAGTTCTCAAACTAATTTCTTTTAGCTTTTAATTTAATGTTTATTTTACTAAGAGATTCCAAAAAGCTATTTAGAGAAGAGAGAAAGTAAATCAATAAAGTGAATGTAGTCCCGGTCCCAACCATGTAAAATCTTATTTTAAGAATAAAAATTATTTTATACGAAAATTATTGTAAATGATTAATAGGTGAATACTATATTTTATAAAATTTTAATTCATTTTTCTATATTTGAATATATATCCCTTTTTAAACGCATGGTTTGATTGAAAAATATCAAATGTATTACTTATAAAAATAAAAAGAAATTAATCTTATTTCGTTATAAAAACCTATTTAAAATTTACAACAACTACAGTTTCATCCGTAACTATTTAGCCTTTTTTTTTTATTTTTTAATTGAGTTTATTTTCTCTCATTTTTACAATTATTTTAATTTTCTTAAATAAAATAGTTGATAATACTTAGATAAATTCCGAAAACAAAATAAGCTTTCAATTTTTTTTTTTTCAAATATAGCAAAATTAGTCAATATATTTTTAAATATAACAAAATTTTACGTTCTATAAATGATAGACTCCAATAGATCCAGATAAACATCTATCACCATCACCATCTGGGTCTATATATCAATGATAGTCTATTATTGATAGAATGTAAAACTTTATTATATTTGTAAATATTTTCAATAATTTTGTCATTTAAAATAATCTCAATTTTTAAAAACTATATATATATATATATTTTTTTTTTGTAGTTTTCACAATATGGCTTGATTTTTTAAAATATAGGTAGAAAATATATAATTAAATAAGAAATTTAGATGGGAAAGAGCTTGAATTTATGTAAATAAATCATTTGACGAATACAAAGTGATTTTTGTTTATAAAAAAATGAAATGAAAAGAGAGTAAGGGTTAGTTGTTTGTTAGGGGAATGGAATTGAATAATGAGGAAGATTCTATTCCAAAATAATAAGTGTTGAATTTGGTCAGAAGTTCTGAATGAATGCTGTGGACATATTGAACATTTCATCACATGCCTCTTTCTCCATCTCCATGTGATTTGTGACCCACAAAACCCTTCTCTTCTTTAATAATAATCCATAGATCTAAACTTTTGTCTTACTAACTCTTTAAATTTGGATCCTAACATCATTTCACCAATTTCATTTCTACTCAACAAACTCATCATATTATATTAAACTAATTCATACTTAGAGAACCGATCAAATCAAGTATGACGTTAATTGAAATGAGTTTTGCACGTATTTAAAAATACGTTTTTAAGTACTTAAAAAATCATTATCTTAAATAGACAGAACCTATGTTATAATAGTGTGGAAAGTGGTATTGTTATTCTAAATTACTTAGGTCTTGTTTCATAACTAAAAGAGTCAGATTTGGAAGAAAAGAATGAAAGAGATGAGAACGAGAAAGACTAAAGATAAATAGTGATGACTTGATTATCTTATTTCATCTGTATAGAAAAATTGAGTTTATTATTAGAGAGTTGATTTTATAACTAGATGTCTGCCATGTTTAAAACGGTTTTTCAAGTATTTAAAAATATTTTTTTAAGCATCTAAAAAGCCATTCTAAATCGATAGAATGGTGCGTTTTAATAGTATTAGTCTGAAAATTTTCTTTAAATTTCAACAATTACCTATTTAAAAATCGGACTTTTGCAAAAATAGCAAAAAGATTTATAATAATAAAGGTCATGTCAAAATTTGCAAAAGTAGCAAATTTAAAAGTGATAACCCTCTCATAGCCCTATGATTACCGTCTGATATCACAAAAAATTTGTCATATTGGCAATATGCAAAAAAATTGGTGCCATAAACTGTTTTTTTCTAAATATTTTTGTCATTTGATGCATTTTTCCTTTAAAAATCAACAATAATTTCAATTCCTACCTCCAAATGCTCAATTATTAATTACCACGAGAATCATTTGCTATCTTTATGAATTAGCATTTGTTATTATTGGGAGAAACTTTTCTATATCTAACTTATTATGAGAGTTTGATTTTTGTAGTTTAGTTGTTTAATTCTTAAACTCGAAAATAAATTTGTAATACTTTGATCTTCAACCTATCGAAAAAGATAGGAATAGGTTGCATCCTATGTTTGTTAAAGGATTAGTTGTGATTTAACTTGTGAATCTATAAAAAACGACTGTTAAATCAATTTGTTCTCACATGTAAAATGATGTTTGCAATAAAATGTTACGACTAGAAGTCTTCGGCCATCTACAAATGGAAATAGCAGTTGTATCGTCAAAAGTAGAATCTGCAAAAGAAAAACTCGATAAAAGTTAAGTCTCGAAGCTTGCTTTTTGTAAAACGTTTCAGGGCTCTACTCTTGGTTGTGCAAGCAGTTTTGAAAATATCACTGCGTCCCTAGGATAGAACAACCACAAAGATACACGATCAATTTTGGACGAAAATTGATAGACAAGACTAGACACCTTCTTCTAAAATATGACATCGGTAACTATTCCACCGGTAAAGTTCTGTCTAAGACTAAGGGTAATTAAGTTGACAGTTTAAGGAACACCTCCTACCTGGGAACTGACCTATTAGCATAAGATGTCACTAGCTAGGTAAATTAAATGGTTTAATACACATAGAAACTTTAGAGTAAAACTTTATTATAAGAGTTTTAATAAGAATAGACTTAGTTAGATTCATTTAGCCGAAATTTAGCTGAGTAAAACAAACCCTAAATTAATATAACATTTTAGTGGGAGAAAAATGGTATATATGAAATATCAATTTTAACTCTCACGTCTTTAAGAGTTCACACGTGAGATCCATACTCGGTTTCATGTTGCCCTGGACTCAGACTCCCTTCAGGAAAATATTTATATGGGTCAATAACAAGGTGAATAGAGGAAATGTTCATAGTAAGTGGGAGAAGGACGCGTGTCAACGTATCCTATGCTTTCCTCAATTAGATTGTACCTGAGGTTTCTATGATCTCTATGATCTGCTTGTGTGTCATCCTAAAGCGACCATCCTTTCGGAGGGTCTGAGTACAGAAGTCGAAAAAATGGAAACTCCAAAAATGTATAGGGTTTCTTAGGCTAATCTTCAATAGTTGCCATTCCTTTCGGTAGCCTGTTGAAGCGTACCTCTGGGATCTGAAAATGGTAGAGTCACACTTACGGGATGAATTAAGTTAGTTAATGAATCACTGATCGAATAATAGTAGCTAAGAATTATAGGAATAAGAGTTATTCTAGTATTAGTAATTATCTGAGATTGTCTCAATTTCGAAAAGAAGTAGTTGATCACCTTTTGGTGGCTGTTGCTCTAAACTTCTAAAGTATTGTTGCAAAAACTAAATCATTTGTTTGATTAGAGTTCTTTGATTGTTTTTTTTTTGCTGAATTAATTGGATTATTTTGTGTAATGAGTTAAGACAAATACAACTAATACGGTCAATTGTTTTTTTTTTTTTCCAGCATGTCTTCTTCAATTATTCAACTGCTTAAAAAGAAAAATTAACCGATGAGAATTATGAGACGTGGAATTCAAACCTGAATATGATTTTGGTAGTCGATGATCTACGCTTCGTCTTAATGGAGGAATGTCCTCCTTCCCCTACTCGAAATGCATCCTTGAATGTCAGGGATGCATATAACCGTTGGACAAAGGCCAATGACAAGGCTTGCGTCTATCTCTTGTCTAGTATATCTGACATAAACAAGTTTTTCATTAGAGGAGCACTGATATTTAAGGACTAGAAGTAACCCATGGATTAAACGGTAAATTGACTCAGCTGGTGTTACGAACACTCGTGAAGGACTAACTTACTATTATCGGTCTATATCCGTGGACACAGAAATATATCTACAGTCATATCGTTGTAGTTTTTGATTTGTAGGTCCATTAGGTCCCTTTTTTAGCACGTAAAAGTATAATAAGATTTATTTATATTGGTTGTAATTTGAAATGTTCAAATTTACTTTGGGAATTAGTATAATGTATGGTGATACATTATAATATAAAGTTTATATTTTAATCAAACTTTATTATATAAATTTAATTTTGGATATGATTCAAAATTAATTTATGAGAGATGAAATATTTGAACGAGTTCAAATATTAATTTGATGTGAATTGAGTTCATATTAAAACTATAGGTTAAAATTTTATGCGTATATAATATACATTAAAATTATAGGTTATAAGATATTTATATTTGAATATGATTCAAATTTGAATTAAATTAAATATAAGATATTTAATTTATCAATTAATTAATTGAAAAATTAATTAATAGTTTAGTTTTTTTTTTTAATTAAATTTGGTTTAATTAAATAAAATAAATTAAAACTCTAAGATATGTGTGAGATATTCATCAAATATAATTTAAATGAAATAATAATTAAATATGATTTAATTAATTATTAATTAATCAGTTAGTTTAATTAATTAATTAGTTAACTTAATATTTTTTAAATTAATAGAATCTCATGATTCTCTCCAACCTTGTGAGAAGAGGGAGTTATAAATATGCTAAAAAAAAATAGGTTTTCCAACTTAAGTCTTTTGCCTCTTTACGAATCTGCTCAGAGATTCTCTCAAAATATTTTCTCATTCCAATTGGTTCCCACAAACCAATCTCATCCTGCAAGATAGGAAGGTCTTTGACCGGTGGTGTCCCCAATTTGGAGTTTGGTAGATTCAGAGGCGTGAAACTACGTGAATTTTTCTTTCTCTAGTCTATAATTCGAAAGTATGCTTAGTCTTTAAGTTATAAGAAGAAAATTAGTTTATGTATTATATAAATTTAATTTTGGATATGATTGAAAATTAATTTATGAGAGATGAAGTATTTGAATGAGTTCAAATATTAATTTAATGTGAATTGGATTTATATTAAAATTATAGGTTAAAATTTAATGCATATATGATACACATTAAAATGATAGGTTTTGAGAGAAATTTATTTTTGAATATGATTCAAATTTGAATTAAATTAAATATAATATATTTAATTTAGTAATTAATTAATTGGAGAATTAATTAATAGTATAGTTTAATTTGATTTTATTTAATTAAATTAATTAAATTTAAACTATAAGATATGTGAGAGATTTTCATTAAATGTGATTTAAATTAAATCTTACTTAAATATGATTGAATTAATTAATTAATTTTTTATTTTTTTATTAATTTAATATTTTTAAATTAATAGAATCTCATGATTCTCTCCAACTTTATGAAGAAGAGGGAGTTATAAATGTGCTGATCAAGAAAACAGATTTTTCAACCTATATTTTTTGCCTCTCTGCGAATCCTATCAAAAATTCTCTCAAAATATTTTTTCATTCCAATTGGTTCTCACAAACCAATCTCATCCCAGAGGATAGGAAGGTCTCCGATGGGTGGTGTCCTCAATTTAAAGTTTTAGTAGATTCAGATGCGTCAAACTACGTGAGTTTTTTTTTCACTAATCTATAATTAGAAAGCATGCTTAACCTTTAAGTTATAATAAGAAAATTAGTTTATATATTATTTTGTCCATGTATGATATTTTTAAGTTTTCAATTAAATTGATCATCTAAGGTCTCTGTAAAATCTTTCGTTGCAAAGGGCTTTAATCCCTTCACTACCTACGCTGTCTGCTAATTCGCAAAAGCATAACTTATGTAACATATTAAACTATTAGACATGTTATAGATGTCTCTAGTTCAATGCACAATGTTTTGAATATGAGACTCTAACTTTATCTTGTCCTACTTTTCCTATTCCTAACTCATTTCCTCGACTTCCTTAGGTTTTACTTAACTCTCTTAGGTTTCACCTAAAACTCATGCTAGGACTCTACTCTACTAGTTCTACTTCAACTCAACTCTTAGTTAGTCACCCATGAACACTAACTTAAATTTTACTTACTACTCTTAAGTTTCCTTGGTTTTGACTGCTATGAACTACACTTTCTTTTATTCCCTAGCGTAGTTGTGAGGCCCTGATTCGGTAAAAAGAAGTCTTGTGGTGAAGGACCTTTGCGAGAGGTTGTTCGGATAAGTGTTGAAACACTCAGTGAGAAGGGATGCAAAAAGAGAGTAGGAGACACGAAGAGAAACAAGTAAGCCAAGGTTCTATCACGGGAAGGTAAGCAACGCGGTGAGAACAGCTGGCGAGGCATTTGGCAGGATACTGCGAGAAGAAGTATTTGGCCCCAAAAGATTGAGGCGTGGAAGTAAAAATCTTGTTAAAGTGACTTGACAACTCGATGTGGGAAAGGAAACGACAGTGACTTTTCGAGAAGAGAAAAGAACAGTCGGTCAATTAAGAGTTTAGTTTTCCAAAGAGATAGGGTGTGCATCTCAAGGGAAAGTCAAATCACCACTGACAGTTAGAGTACGTGTTGAATTCAAGTTGGTGGCATAACACGACATGTTAATAAGGTGACACGTGTAAAGCATGTAAGAAACCCTTGGAGGTGAAAGGCCTCTATAAATAGGGTCGAAAGCCAAAAGAAAAGGGAAGTTTTGCCCAAAAAGTGATAGCTTTTCTTATGAAAGTGAGAGGAGAAAGTTATTTATGCCAAACAAACAATTCCTTCAACCGTCAGACAAATAGGAGAAAACCTAAAGCCGAGAAGGGGTTGAGGCTAAGTATCTATTGCGAGTGACAAAATGAATTATACGTTTTGTTGTGAATGATACGTTGTTTTTCAAGTATTGTTTGATAGTGATAAATGTGGTGTATAAACGTTTCCGATGATTGATTAGTCTTTTGTGAATGATTAAATACTTTTTATATGTTTTGTTGTTGTGAGTAATAAGATTTGTTTTATGAATGATTGTGGATGACTAAACGTTTGCTACATCCACCTAATGCCAAACCAACGAGCGAGCAGTCCATCAATGGTTTCAAGTTCTTCATAGTTCTCAAATAGAAAATGTTTAGTTTCCTTACTATGTTTGATTTGAAAATAAACATTTTTTAATATATATATATATATATCTAAAAAACTTGGTTGGGTATTGTTTTGCATATGGACTCATTGTGTGAAGCGTGTTGAGTTTATAATTGGTCTAAGCGATACGTCACTAAACATGTTCACAACATGCGAGGAGCTCACTATGTCTCTCTGTATCGCGTGATTGATTCTATCTGATGAGTCATTGGTTATGATCATAGCATGTGAGATGCTCACTATGTACCTCTTCATCGCATAATAGTTGAGTCCTTGTTGAGTAGGTTTATCTGGATGATCTAGGATCAAACATAGGGAATTGATTCAAGACATTTGTTCTAGGATTTACTTATCATCTAGGCGGTATAAAACAATTAAAGAATAACAAATATAAAGAATGCAAGATAAACTAAACTACTCATCTAAGCCTAGAGAGTCTACAAATAGAAGATGAGATGGCGGAATGGGGATGCGAACTAACTTGTATGTGAGAAAGAGTGAATGGATGTCTATGCATTACAATGCGATTAAGCAATGCTTATGATTAAGGCTGTCGCCACGTGCCCGAGACGACGCGGAGCGACGACGTCCTCAAAAGAGTTATTTTTAAAAGAAAATAGGAGTCGCCACCAATCTTTTTTACGGTGTGATTGGACACCGAAATAAAGTAAATTTTTTTTTAAAAAAAATGGTCTGCGAAAAATAGAGTTGAGTTCGGGAGTCATTTGTGTGTGGGGAAGGTATTAGCACCCCACAACACCCATTCAAAAAAACGGTGGCCAAATTTCAAATCTCGAATTGAAAATATTTTTTAATTTATTTTAAAACTAATGTCTTATTTTACCCTCCATTACTCCAATATTTGAAGTAATGATCTCAAAAAATAAGTGGAATAATATTCAATTAATTAGACTGTATATTGAAGAAAACTTCTCACCTAAAAAAAAAAGAGAAATTATTACAAATTCTCAAAGTCTATCATAGGTTAGTCTTCGAATAAAGTTTTTTTTTTTTTAAATATTGATTAAATTCATTTTTTCTTGGGATCAATTCTCGGACTCCCAAAGATATTGATCCTTCACCTAAGAAATCTAGAAAATCGGACTCCTAAATTTTCTAGATTCCGTCGTAGGATTTTATTTAAAGAAAACGATTAAATTATTAGAAAAGATTGATTTAGGAAACCTTATGAAACCATAGATAAAATTTTGAAGGTTTTGAAAAGCATAAAAATATTTAAAACATTATAGACAAAATTGCTAAATGATTAAAAAGTATTTTTATTTTAAGACATAAAGAATTTTAAATTGGAAAGGTTTTAAAACATTAAAAATTTTAAATACAAAGAGTTATCTTTAATTGCATATAACAATAATTATTATGATAGTAATGTGAATAAATAAAAGAAAAGAAACATGATAACAAATAAGTAAAATAAGGAATGAATAAATAAAAAAAGAAAAATGGTAAAGGTGTGCCAGCACCATAAAAGAAATAAAAATAATAATCATAATAAAAAAAAATAATGATAATAATAATAAGAAGAACAACAACAACAAGTAAAAAAAAAAAAAGTAATAAAATAAAATATAATAATAATAAAAAAATGATAATAATAATAATAATGGTAATAACGATAATAATTATAAAATTTTCTCTATCCTCATTCTTTCCCTCTATATTTTAGAGAAAAGAAAATAAAAGTTAAGAGTTGGGATTTAAAAAATATGAAATACGCATAAAAATACGAACGTTTTCTTTCACCCTATTTTTTTAGAGAGAAGAAAAAGACTAAAGATTTTTTTTTAAATGATGATAAAAGAAAAAAAAAGTAGTAAAAAAATATTAAAAATTTTCTACATTTTCTTTTCTTTCTCCTTATTTTTTAAAAAGAGAAGAAAAGAAAACTAAGGATTCGAATCTCAAAGAAACTACTTGTTGTATGAGATGCAGATCCTTGGGATTAAATCCCTACCAAATGCAACCTCCAATTAAGTTTATTTCAACGTGGGATTTGATTTGCTTAAGATAAAATAAAAAAAGAAAAAGTATAGACAATAAAGTAACGAAAAGAAATAAGAAAAAAACTCACATTTTACTGAATTTTTTTCGTAGAGATTCGCTCTAAATAATAAAAGTTTTGATAAGCACTCTCTCTAAAGAATTTTTTTTTCTAAGAAATTTTCTTTCCCCTATTCCAAATGACAAGGGTCCCTATTTATAGACCCGTAGTGTACAAATTAGGAAAAAATAATAAGAATAAAATCAAATTTTGATATTATGTTAATAAAACAAATTTTCATTTTCCTAAAATAAATTAAATGAGATATTTTGAGATTTTGTGAAAAATAAATTAATAAATTAAATGGATATTAAAAGATTTTTGTTTAAAATTGATTTTCTTTTTTTCCTAAAATGATATAAAGAAGTCAAAGATTTTATTAATTTAATTTTTTCCTAAAATGAGTAGAAATAAGTTTTTTAAAAATATTTTATTTAAAACTAAATAATTTCTTAGATATTAAAAGATTTTATTTAAAATAAATGGATTTGTTTTTATTTCCTAAAACAATAAAAATGAGATATTATGTCATTACTAAATTTTTACCTTTTTAAAATAAATAAATAAAAAGTTTAGCCATTATTACTAATATTAGTAACATAAAAAAGATATATATGTGTAGGATAAAAATAGGTGGCTGCAAAGGCGTGCTCCTCTCGAAGTCATCAAACGTCACATGGTCACCTTTCGAGATCCATATGACTAAGTCTGATTAGACGAGATAAATCTAGAAGAATTCACTTATAAGACATATAGAACTTTGCGATTAAGGACAACAACCCCTCGGTGCCTAATGCCTGCACTTGTTCAACTTTTGAGATACAAGTGATGGCAGTTATCTCGTAAAGGAAGAGAAATTTCTTCCTTGCGCGCGTCACCCATGTCTTTGCTACTTACCCTCTTGAGTAGTTGGCGACTTATACTGACCTAACGATAAGAATAGCTCAACTAACGGGTTAAGGCTTATAAGCAAAACTTCTTATCAAGAACTTATCACAAACCTATACTACAAATAGCACATTGATTATTGGAAAGTAGAGGAATGATGGATTGAACAGATATAAACATGCAATATATAACAAAGAATATAGACCTTTGGCCATTGTACAATATGAATAGTAAATATATTACAAATGAATAAAAAAAATGGAAAGAAAACAAAATGGAAAAGATTACAAGTTAAGGGGAAGTGGAAGATGAACCTCTCTCCATTCAAACTTCAAGCTCTTGCATTACAATCTGGCCGGAGAAGAAGAAGGTAATCCTTACAAACGACATAAAGGCTACTCCTTTCTACCCCTCTCTCTCTAGGGTTTAGCCCATTCAAGCACAAGAAAATGGCTCATTCAAGTGTGTGTTCCTTGGTGAAGAAGAAGTTCTTTTATAGGCAACTTTCGACAGGAAACTTCTATTCTTCTGAGTATGTCAACGCTGATTCCAGCCTTGCAACGTCACATCAACTCCAACTACCATTCTTGTCTTCTAGTAAACCAATTCTCGTGTTGTGATTTGGTCTTCTCGCCTATTCTTTTCGCTAGAGACTCTACAATTTACCAACTTCTTCTTTTGTTCATAGACCTGCGTTTAGACACTAAAAACTGTGTAAAGCACGCTTATGTAAAGTGTATTTCTGAATAATTATGAATTTACAATACAATCTATGCGTTTTGACATTTCTCTTATGCGTTTTGGCCTCAATATTCTATATAAGAAGCTATAATAACCTGTATTTCTACACGTTATCAATATATCTACCATTAATTGAGGGACCATTTACATATATGTCTCTTCATTTTTCTTTAACAAAACCGTCAAAATAAGGAATTTGGCAATTGGGCATGACTTTTATGAAAATTTTCAACCCATTAGGTTATTCATGAAATAAGATGAGATTAGGTCATGAATTAATTCAACCTATTCAAATAGGCTACTAGTATTGAATTCCCTTAAAATTTCTCAAACTCAATCCAATTCAAGTCCATAATAGAAATTTTGGCCAACTAAGATATTAGGACCAAACCCTAGCCCAAACAAGCAACTGGGTCCAAGCCCATTTGAAGGCCATAGGAAATATCTATAAATAGAGACCTTGCTTCTTAATTTTAAGGGGGAAGGTAGAAAGAATTGACAACAAAGTGCTGAAGCTCGGAAGATTTTAAGGTTCAACCTCTAAAGTTCTCGAGACTTTCAAGTTCTAATCAAACTTGAGATTATCACTTTACGAAAAATTGAACTTGAAAGACAAACATGTCCTGGATTTGAGAAGATTGAAGTTCAAGTTGATCTCAAGTTTACAACCTTCCGAAGATTGAATATTTCGAAGGCTAAAATGACCTTCCTAAATTCCAAAAGATTGAAGCTCAAATTGATTTTAAATTTACAACTTCCTAAAGTTTGAAGCTCTCAAATTCTGGAGATTGAGGCTCTAAAGCTCTTAAGATCTAAAGTTCATATGATCAAAGCTCTAAAGATTTGAAGAGTATAACTCTTGTGAAGTTGTAAGGCAGATCCCAAACAGATCAACGAACAAGAGTTTGATTCAAACTAATTGTTTAACCTAAAGACCATCCAAGAAAGATTAATAATTCCAAAGGCAAATCCTCCAAGCAAGATCAATATGTAATAAGGCCGATTCTCCAAGAGATCAACAAACTAAAGGCTAATCTTAGAAGATCAACAAGCACGATAGCCAATTATCTAAGAATATCAACAAGTTTAAAATTAAAGTTTATTTTTTTTAGAGAAAGCAAAAAAAAAAAAAAAATCATGTATTAGATATTGCACTCACTATACTATACTAAAATTACATTTCTCCGAAAATCTAAATCTCATCAAACACAACCAATGAAAATAGTTAACATGAAAAAAAATAGAAAAATAATAAAGCATGTAATATACATTCCGAAAATATTGCAAAAACTATTTTTAGTGGTTGTAAAGCACTCCAATTTTTTTTCAAAATGACTTGTTTTCAAAATTAAACACTTAAAAGTCAATCCAAACACACTCGTTATTAATAGAATTATCAAAACATTAAAATATTTAAAAGTTAAAAAATAACCATCCATTAACAACATGATCCTAAGCTTTTGTTATCCCACACGATTACAAAGCATGAATAATAATAAAACAATGAATTCCCAAAAAACATGAATAAACTTTGACACCATCAACTCAACAAAAGAACTCATGTGGCTGGCCATGTTTAAGTCGAGATGTACTTTCTTACGCTCCTCTTGCTATGGTAGCTGCAAACACCAAGTCTTGACCTCAGAAACTCCAACTATCAAGTAGATAATGGTTTTTTTAAAATGTTTGCAACTTGATTTTTAGTTTTGCAATAGACAAGATTCACATTTCCATGTTTTTGTACTTTACTTAGGTAGAATAACTAATACTACTTTATGTTAAAATGTTCAGTCTTCCTGAGAAACTGAGGATTATGAGAGATAAAAATAGTAGCTTGATTGTCAACAAGGATCTATGTGCTTTCCTTATGCTCTAGATCAAGAACAAAATAAAATTATATCACTAAGAAAGCTTAAGCTTTTGAGTGAAAGTAAATTTAATATCATATCACTAGACATTTTCTCTTATGAACTCGATGTATGAAGACAAATTTAGATTTACTATTATTTCACTCAACAAAATTAGCAAGAGCTAATAGCGATATTGGAGCAATAAACGTTGCCTAGTGGATTGGGCTATAGTTTCTCGTTTCTCTGAGCTTCATGATCAAGAGTAAAGCAATAGGCTAAAGTACTCATACATCAATGTAACCTCCCCTGTTAGTGTCAGAAAAACCAAAGGAGCAGAAACATTCTTGTGAACTTAGTCCAAAATCACTCTTTTAAGAAACCTTGAGATCTAATTCACTTGCATCATGCATGAATCAAGACAATACTTACAAAATTCAAAATATCAATGTCTTACTGTTGAAAGATACATTAAGCAAACATTCAAACTTCTAAAATATCCCCGTCAACTGTATCAGTATCATTGTGTAATTGATAGACAATAAGTTTTTTATATAGTTTTCATTTTTCACAAATTATAAGTTTTGCAAATGTCTATCAATTTTGCTATATCAACCTCTTAGAGATTGTTTTAGTTCATAAAGGATCTTTGTGAGAAGATAGAACTTCATCTCCTTCACCTTCCTTCAGCACTCCTCTAGGTTGTTGCTCAACATAAATTTAGTTATTATAAAAATTAACTTGAAATAAAAGGAATGTATACTGTTGAGCACTATTTTTTTAATTACTTTGAAACATTGACTAATTCAATTCCATCGATATTCAATCAAATTATAAAATTATATCTTCAAACTTAATTATTTTGCCACGTGCATTGAAGGAGGTTGTGATTCTTTAAAGTTTCCATATATTACTGCTTCACCTCACAAGAAATTACCTCACTTTCACTAGGTGATCTTTGTTCTTGAAGATCAAATAAGAAGAAATTGTCGTCAGAAAAGATATTATAAAACTAGCACCTTTCCAAAATATCGTTCGAACATTTTTTTCTCGATCCATCTTGACATCGAGATTTCACTAAAATATTAAAAATTTTCAATTTCTTTTGATTTTCTTGGGGCATCTCGGTAGACAGAATCTAACAACTTTTCAAATCTTCTCAAATTTTATCTATTTTTTATATTTTCAAAATTTTAAAATTGCACTATCAAATATTTTAAAAAATATTTGGTAAAGTGGGTAGATAACCAATATTTGAAAAAAAAACATTATGGATCTTGGTTCATCTCGAAAAAAAATTGTGCATAAAGGTTTAATTTTTGATGATTTTGGACTTTCTCAAACAATTTTATCCCCGATGGTCCGAGATCAACTTTTTCTATTGTAACGTTCCCAAATTTTATATATATTATATAAAATTATTGTTGTAAATTTATTTGAAAATTTATATAATTATGGAACACAAATAATTGAGAAATTGTGTAAAAAATTGATTAGAAAATTAGTTAAGATTAACACAGATTATAATAGGAGAATTGTTAAAATAGTAAATTTGATTTAGGAGCAAAATTCATATTCTATCGATAACAAATATTTGATATACTTCCATCATTAGTATGGATAATACTATCATTCATAAAATCCAAAAAATTTGCTATAGCTTGTAAATATTTTAATGTATTTTATTATTTTTTAAAATTACTCTAAATTTTACCGAATTAAAAAAAAATAGTTAAGATTTGGAATGATTTGAAAATTTGTTAGAGTGCTACTTTTATAATATAAAACCTTAGGGGCGTTTGGCCCAAGGGTTATCACTATTGGGTTAGGGTTATGGTAACCCAACCCTTGTTTGGGGGAAGGGTTATCATAATCCTTGTTTTAGGTTTATCATAACCCCTCTTCCCTCTCTTTCTTCTTTCTCAATCCCTCTTCAACTCCCCATAAACCTACCTTTTCAACTTCTCATAATCCTATATTTTCAACTTTCATAATTTTATTATTTTATTTTTTAAAAAAATTACTATTTTATTTATCAAATGTCATTTGTTTTTAATTAATTTAATAATCTTAAAAGAATATTATTTTTAATTTATTTTATTTACGAAATTAATTTTAATTAAATACTAATTATGATTAGTTTACGCATTTAGCCCTCGTATTAAACTTTTTTTTTAAACTTTATTATTTCATGTCTTTTATTCGTTTTTCACCTTTCAAATATTTATCTAAACTATTTCTGATAAATTTAAGTTAAATAAATTTCTAAAAAAATGAATTTTATTAAATTTATAAAAAAATCAAAACAAAATCAAATAAGACGATTTAATATTAAATTAAATAACTTTTGAATCCTTAAATAACCTAAAAAATGTATAACAAATATATATATTTTTTAAAGTATTTAAACTTTAAATGTATAAGAATTTTCTTTTAAAAAACTCAATTTAATGGCAAAATTTGATTTAAGATTTATTTGAATTAAATTTTGAATCTAAATTTTTTACCAAATTATTCTCCTACTTTTCAAAATGTACTTTTTTTTCTCTTTCTTCTTTCTTATTTTTATATCTTTCATTGATTCATTATAATTTTTTATCATTTTTTGTGCTCCTTGGAACCACAATCCTCTAATTTAAAAAGAGGAAAAAAAAAATATAATGTTTAGGTAAGAAGAAAACTAAGATTGTTTTATCTTTAAAAGAAAAATAGTAATTTATTCAACTGTAACGATTACTTAAAAAAAAAGGTTGAAAATTTCATGTCGCATTTAAAAAAATTAAGACAAATTGTTTTGCGAAAACTAGGACGATTTGGTAAATTAAATATACAAAATTTGTGTATTGGAGTTAGAATATGAATTTTTTTTTAAAAAAAAATTAATAATTTATGTGCACGTAACAATTACGTCAAAAAGTTAAAAATTGACGCCGTATTTAAAAAATGACTGAAAAATGTTTTACGAAAATAAGACATTTCGAAAAATTAATTATACGAAATCTATGTATTGGATTTAGAATACAAATTTTTTTAAAAAATCAATAAATTATTCGCACGTAACGATTACGTAAAAAAATGTTGGAAATAGACGCACATTTAAAGAAACTACTGAAAATTATTTTAAGAAAATAGGATAATTTGGTAAATTAAATATACAAAATTTGTGTTGGATTTAGAATACGAATTTAAAAAAAAATGTATAAGAAAATAAATTTCATAACACTACCTACATAACCATTTCCCTCAAACACATCTTATCATAACCACCCCATAACCCTTCATACATAACCCTTTCTCCAAACACATTTTATTATAATCACCTCATAACTCTTCCCATAACTCTTACCTTAAACACATATTATCATAACACTAGTTTTATCATAACACTAACCTTCCATAACCCAACCCTTCCCTCAAACACACCCTTGTGATGCCGTTTCTGACAATTTCCCATAAACAATTAAGGACATCTTTGGTTTGGCAATTTGAAAACAAAGTTTAGAAAACTAAACATTTTAAAAGAAAATTATATTATATGAAAACATATATGTATTTGGTAGCAAATTATTTAAAAATTAAATTCCAATTTAAACAATATTTCAAAATGTGTTTAAAAATACTTTTACTTACCGAATACTGGGTTGAATATAAACTAGGGTGGTTAACAAATATTTTAAAAAAATAGTTAACTTATTTACGAATATAGCAAATTTTTAATTTTTATATGCAATAAGTTGTGATAGTCTAGAACAAACATTTATTAGTGTCATCACTAAATTCTATATGGGTCTATCATGATTTATAATAGATAGAGTAAAATTTTGCTTCATTTGTAAATATTTTCAACAATTTTGTCATTTAAAACAAATTTTCTATAAAATTATTCGGAACTTGTTTTATGTTTAAATTTTGAAACATTTTTAAAAATAGTAAAATAAATTAAAATATTTACAAGCTATAGCAAAATTTTGGATTCTCTCAACGATAGTATTCTATCATATCAATGACTATTAGGGATAGAATTTGCTATATGTTGTAAATATTTTTTAAAATTCATTATTTTTTAAAATTTTTCTTAAACTTTTTGTATAATTATTATTTTGTAATATTATATACTATATTAATATACTCCATATTTTAATTATAAAAATATAATTGAATTTATTATATGAAATATATATTTGTTATCGCTTTTTATTGTTTTTAATGCAACTCTACATTTTAAAATTTTGAATTCAAAATTTAGATACAACAAACGTAAAAAAAAAAAATGAATATATTTCAAACAGATTTCGAAAACATAATCTAGATTATCAACCAAATGTATATTCTTTAAACTCGATGAATTTGAAAACATAAAATAAAATCTAAGTTGTTTACTAAACATGTACTAAAAAACTTTTCATAGTGTTCACCTGAGATTTCACAAAGAAAATTTAATTTGTGAAAATGAACTTGATTTTATTAATTTATTGTAGAGTTACAGTCTCTAATGTACTATAATCCTCTTATGCTTTCTCTTAGATGTTGACTATGATTTTGACTTAAGGGCTGACAAGCTTGTTCCCAAATTAAGAGAGAGATTGGTGAAGAGACGATCTATCCATTGGAGAAAAGACGATCTATTTGTTGGAGAAGAGATGCTCAATTTGTTGGTGAAGATCACTTTGTTGAATTCTAAAAGATGGAATTTTTTTTATCTCTAGATCTTTGTTGAAATGGCTCAAATGAAGGGTGGCCTCCTCTATTTATAGAGTTTTTGAAAGCCCCGATGCGCTTAGGCTTGGTTGACTTTTGGCTCAAGTTTTGGGCTTTGACTTAAATTAATCTATTTTTAAATAAATTTTTATTTAGGTTAATTTTCATAAATATAACAAAATACCAATATGTTTATGGTTAGTGTAATAAAATCAAAAAGTTCATGATATTTTCATAAAGTTTAGGTTTGCCCTTAAATATTGCGGATGATTTTTCACTTCTTTTTCTCCTTCTTCTTTGCTATTTATTTATCTCCTCTTCATATTATTATTTATTCTTCTTCATATTTTCACTTGCTCTTCTTCATTATTTTTTCATTTCCTCTTTTAGAATTTCTTCCTTCTTCATATCTCTCCTCTTTTTTTTCTTCCTTTTTTTCACTTCTTCAAATTTTCACTTGGTAGACGATCTTCGTCATCTCTCATATATTTCCTCTTTTAGATCCAAACAATCTTGATTCAAGATCGTATACCAAATACAAAAGATCTTGGTACACAATCGTTTAACACATGGTAAATGATTGTGTACCAAATCTAAATGATATTGGTACACGATCTTGTACTAAATATAAATAATCTTGGTACACGATCGTGAACCAAGATCGTTAAGCTTTTGTACATGATCGTTTAGATCTTGGTACGTGATCGTGTACTAATATCTAAACAATCTTGGTTCATGATCGTGTACCAAGATCATTCAGAATTGGTACAAAATCTTGTACCAAGATCGTGCGCCAATATCTAAACGATCGTGTATCATTTACTACACGATCTCGTATCATGACCGTTTAGAAGAATAATTACACGCACGCATGTAGCCGATGTTGATATTACCTACACGATCATGTCTCATGTTCGTTTAGAAAAAGAATTACATGCACGTGTGTGGCCGATTAATTGCGTGTTGACTTGGGCATTTTAGGTATTATATTTTCCCTTGTAAGTACGTGGATTTTTTCCGTTTTCAAAATTATTCTATACAGTGTAATTAATATTTTTTAAGTTTGTTATATTTTTTTTTAAAAAAACCCTTTTATTTAAGTTTGATCCAATTTATTTTAATACAATTCTTCGGGCTTAGTCGCCATGTGGCACACTTTGATATGAGCTACTTAGACAAGTGGCCTTATTTTATTCGCTCACTTTCATGTCTTTAATTTCTTTAATTTGGGGACAAATATAAATTTGTAATTGGTCTCGGATTTATTAATTATTAAATTTAAATTAATTATATGAGAATTTGTGATGGTCAAAATTTTCTAATCAACACACAAGATTGAAACAAGATTGAGATGTTTCGTAAAATAAATTATGATGAAAAGGAACTTAGTACCAAAAAACAAAGAGTTTGAGATCAAATTCATTTATTCATAAAAATATGAGTACTAAAATAGGTCAGTAAATTGGACCTCATAATACACATGCAAGAATAAAAATGCACAATTAACGTCTATTTAATTGAATATGAATACAAATGACAATGTACACAACTTAATCCGATGAGGAAACAACTTAACTTTTAATCTAAATAAAATTTATTCATGACTTACAAACACATTTGCTAATATTAATATGTTATAAATTGAAATCTAGATATGATAAGTGATAAATGTATATATAGTCTATGAGTGATCCCAAATAGATCCTACAAGCTACAACAATTACTATAAACTTTATTTTTTAAAAAACATTTTTTTTTTAAATCATTCGAACAAAACATTTTTTTTCTTAAATCATTCTAAACAAGTTCTGAGAATAATGACTGAGGAGTGATTTGGTGACCTCCCTCTAGTCTACAACCATCATATATAAGTTACCATTTCAAAATTTTCTTTTAAAAAACAACAATTATTCTACCTTCAAATTGAAATGGTCAATAATCTTCCTAAAATGTTAAAATCATTGAAATGGTAACACGTATCTAATAGACTCTTAAACTTCCAATTTCGCATCTAAAAAAGTCTAAACTTAAAAAATATTTAATAAATTCTTGAATTTTCAATAATGTGCCAAATAAATTCTTTCACATTCTAAAGTTTGTCTATTAAGACTCTAAACCTTCCATTTTATGTGTAGCAAGTCTAAATTTTAAAGACGTTGAACAAATAAATTACCTAATAGTTGTAAATTTAGGGGCTCATTAGATACAACATTAAAACTAAAAGTACAAGGATTAGACACATTTTGAAGTTTGAAGAACTATTAAATACAAAATAACACGTTCTTAGACACTTTTTAAATTCTAACTCAAGACAAGCAAAGAAGGGTGATTGCTAGCATTAACGTAAGATCTGGTAAGTTCACATTCAAACAATCAATTGACAATCCTGAAGTGAAAACTCATACAAACACCAATGCTCCTCATTTCTTCCCATTACTTCATAACTTCAACTACAAAGTGAAGATGGCATAACTCTAAACATTACAAACAAAACACCATACTGACACAACACGTGAGAAGAGAAAAAAGGAAACACCCACAATAAACACTAATACCACATATATATATATATATATATATATATATAGGCAGCAGCATCATACACTATAGATTACTCACAGATAGTGAAGTTACTCATGTTCGGGAATTTCTTCTTCCTCTTCGTAATTATACTCCTCATCATCAGCGGTGGCATCCTGGTACTGTTGATACTCGGAAACAAGATCATTCATGTTGCTTTCTGCTTCAGTGAACTCCATTTCGTCCATTCCTTCTCCAGTGTACCAGTGCAAGAAAGCCTTTCTCCTGAACATGGCTGTGAACTGCTCACTCACACGCCTGAACATTTCCTGAATGGAGGTTGAGTTTCCGATGAAGGTTGATGCCATGGAAAGTCCTTTAGGAGCAATGTCACAAACGCTGGATTTGACATTGTTTGGAATCCACTCAACGAAGTATGAAGAATTCTTGTTCTGAACATTGATCATTTGTTCATCAACTTCTTTAGTACTCATCTTGCCCCTGAACATGGCAGAGGCAGTGAGGTATCGACCATGGCGTGGATCTGCAGCGCACATCATGTTTTTAGAATCCCACATTTGCTGCGTCAACTCTGGGACGGTCAGGGCCCTATATAGCTGTGATCCACGTGAGGTAAGAGGAGCAAATCCAACCATAAAGAAGTGTAGACGAGGAAAGGGAATTAAATTGACAGCGAGTTTTCTGAGGTCGGAGTTGAGCTGGCCAGGAAATCTGAGACAGCATGTCACACCACTCATTGTAGCAGAAATTAAATGGTTGAGGTCCCCAACTGTTTCAAGAGCAAAGAAGTCAAAAACTTAACAGTGCTTTAGAGAGCTGTGAAGTTTTATAGGCAGTGCTTGATACATTAATAAAGTATCTTTAATTAACGGACATATCTTACAACTCATTTAACATGTAGCCAGTTGCAAGTTCCTATTTGAAAGAGAAAAAATAAAATGGAGCAGAAAGCTCCAGAGTATATTTGTAAAAGAAGATGCAGCTCTAATCTCAAGTTTCAGGTAAGATTATAGGACACTAGGCCGTCATGTCTTTGATTAGATTGACTTTAATGCCAATCTGTCTTCATGATTTTTAATAACAAAGGGTACGTATAGTAACCATTTGACTTTTAGTGTTGGTCTTTAACCATTAAACTTATAAACACTAATTCCACCCATAGGTTCCCAAGTATTGTCATACACGGCTACAAATGTATGAAAAAAACCAAACCAAGTTGTAAAAGAATTTGACTAGAAATTCAGGTGTTTCTTTTAATTTAAGTGAAAACCATAGTTGAATGTTTGGAAGAAAACAAACATATATGGTAATTTAGATTTTTCAGTTTGAATTCCTGAATCAGCTTCTTCCACCATTATGTTCTTGTCTGTCAAAAAATGATGGATATCAACCATACTTACAGCTAGGAGTAGTTAACTTGAGAGTCCTGAAGCAAATATCATATAATGCTTCATTGTCCAGCACCATGCACTCATCTGCATTCTCAACAAGCTGGTGAACAGAGAGCGTTGCGTTGTAGGGCTCGACCACTGTATCCGATACTTTTGGTGAAGGGAAGACAGAGAAAGTAAGCAACATCCTGTCTGGATATTCTTCTCTGATTTTGGAAATCAGAAGAGTCCCCATTCCAGAACCAGTTCCTCCACCAAGGGAATGGCATACTTGAAAACCTATGAGAACACAAAAAATGCCAAGCAAGTAAACTGAGTTAAGAACACTTAATGAAAGTTGAAACAAAAACAAACTAACATAAAGAAAACAGGTATTGGTTCGTTGTTAATGTCTCATCAATAAAGAAGAAAAGGCTCAGATCTTAGGATGTAAGAAAATGAAGAAAAATCGTCTTCTGATGTACAAAATTAACTAATTAATAAATAACTATGGATCTCATTGACTTTGGCAAGACCTTTCCTTACAAGAAGCAAAGCCATTAGGAAGTTATGCTCAGAAGTGCTTAACACTACACATACCCAAGTACACTTTTTTAAAAACAGTATTAAAAGCAAAAGGTAAAGAAACAAAAGAAGACGTTAACATACTTTTTGGCACTTTTGGAAGTTGTTTCACAGAAGAGACCATACTATTTGAAAGAGTTCAATAATATTCTATACTATAACTAAAACAAAGATTCAAGGCACGTGGGAGTAAATGCACTTCAGTATTGGATCCGTTGTTGACACTCTCAATCATGTCTTAAAATCTCATCCCACATGAACATTCAGAAATAAAAAATAAAGGGCATAGTAGGAAAACGACTAATTTTAAATCTAAAGGCCTCAACTTAAACACTTCTCATTAGATCCAAGCAACCACATCTAATCAAGCACATGATCTGAGACAGAGATAATACCTTGAAGGCAATCGCAGTTCTCGGCTTCCTTTCTCACAACGTCGAGAACAGCATCAATGAGCTCTGCTCCTTCTGTGTAATGGCCCTTAGCCCAGTTGTTACCAGCACCAGATTGCCCAAAAACAAAATTATCCGGCCTGAAGATTTGTCCATAAGGACCTGTCCTCACACTATCCATGGTACCAGGCTCGAGATCCATGAGCACGGCTCGAGGAACATAACGTCCGCAAGAAGCCTCATTGTAGTACACATTTACACGTTCAAGTTGCAAATCAGAGGTTCCAGTGTATCGACCAGTCGGATCTATGCCATGTTCATCACACAAAACTTCCCAAAACTTGGATCCGATCTGGTTACCACACTGACCTCCTTGAACGTGGAGAATCTCCCTCATCTTCTCACTGCCCACAAGAATACTCTGAAGTTAACCACATAGTTCAATTGGCATCGAAATTAAAGAAAATACACACACATATAAGAGTAGAAAAATAAAGATCAGTAATAAATCGAAACAAAACTCCTCTACATTGAATGCAAAGATGTCAATATCAGCATAAACATTGGATCGGAAGTGAAATTCAACCAAATCACGGATTAATGGCATTTAAATGCCAGAATATGGCCACAAAGCTAGACCGATCTCCAAAAAAACCGAATCAAATAACAGATTCATGGCATTTCGCTACAACAATGTGATCATAAAGCAAAAACCAGTTCGAAAAAACGTCGATATGAAAATTCCCACATCAAATACAATCAAGAAATGAAATGTGGTAACCAGATCTGAAGAATTGGAACTTACCGGGGAAGTTATGGAGAAAGCAGGCGGTGGAGTAAGAGGCAAGTCAGGTGATTGGGAGTAGAGAAGAGAGTGAATTGAGAAGTGAGAGTGATGGTGGTTTATATAAGAATTTTTAATGAAGATGGAGAGGGTAAGGATTTGGCCATCAAAGGGTGTAAGGTCAAATCTTTGTTGAATTTGGAAGATTGTTGGTTGTTTTGATGGGTAAATTTCAACTATGAAAATTTGAGTGCAACTCAAAAAGGAAAAACTCATATGAAGATTTGAGGAGTAGTAGTTTATCTTAGTGGATGTTAGTGGTGAATTATTTTACTCATCTTTTGCTTTATTTTGAAAGGGCAATGATAGTTTAGTGAGTTAAACTCAAATTAGCCTCTCAGTATAATATAAAATTTGGGGAACAAATTATATTCATTCAAGTTATGAATTATGGATAAACTGTTACGGCAATTTTAGTTCCACACACATAATGTACTATGTAAGTCCTGCCACTACTTTAGTTTCTATTTTTTAACACAAATTCATTGAAAAAAATAATACTCCCTCCCAAGGAGGATGGTTGAGAACCTCCAACAAGATGCCAAACCCTGGTTGGAGTGTTGAGTTTGATATTATAATTTGTAGCTAATGTAGTTTGTAAATTACGATAATATTTTATTTGGGTGTAAACTATTTTAATTGTGTTATAATAATATGTGGTTTGAGGTTGAAGCTATGTAACAACAAAAGAAAAAGAGGATGGTCATGTAACATTCCAACTTTAAGATTGAGACATAAATTAATCAATATCACATCTAAATAAGAGAGATTCTTAAGACATAAAAGTATAATTAAAAGTTACTATTCATTCCGATAAGTTGCACATCGCTCAATCATAAAATCTTAGGGTCTATTTGATAACAAATAACATACCTGTTTAAAAATTGAGCCAAATTTGATAAACTATGGAATAGTTTCATGCTCATTTGTGAAAGTAGTTTCTTGTAATTGACTTGGTGGTTGAGAGACATGTCTAAAATCTATAGCTTAATCATTCTTAAGCTATAGATTTTGGGTTAATTTTCAACTTTGATGATTTTATTTTATTTTATTTATATTTCTTAATTCAATTATTTTCTTTTTTCTTTATTTCTTTATTCACTTTTTTACATTTATAGGTTTAATATTGGATAATTTATATAAATGTAACAAAATCCAAAAATATTTATCGCATGTCCGTATAACAACCCATGAAACCACAATTGTTTTTTGTAGATTTCATATTTGTCATTTATTGGTTTTGAATATTGCGGAACCATCCTTCATTTAACTTTTTTTTTTCTTATTTGCGATTTATTCTTCTCACTCTTCATATTATTATTTATCTTTCTTTATATTCTGACTTCTTTTTATTGTGTTTTCTGCATTTCCTCTTATAGAATTTATTCCTTCTTCTTCATCTATTGTCTTCTTTTTTCTTCTTGATACAAGATCTAAACAATATTGGTACATAATCAAAACAATCGTGTACCAATATCTAAACGATCAGTTGTCTATCTTAGATAAAAAAAAAAAAATCACTATCACAAATAGATCGTTTAGAATTGGTACAAAATCATTTAGACTCAGTACAAGATCATTTAGATTGGATACAAGGGTACAAGGGTACAAGATTGTTTAGACTAGTACAATGGTATAAGATTGTTTAGACTGGTACAAAATCGTTTTTTCACACATGTATGACCGATTAATCGCGGGTTACTTTTGTTATTTCACGTCGTGGGTTTTTTTCCTTTTAAAAATTATTCTATACTGTGTAATTATTTTCGCACTTTGTTCACTCTTGAAAAAATTCCTTTTAACTTTTGTGAATTTCTTTTCCCTTTTTATTAATCTTTTTGTAATTTTTTTTTCTCTTTTTTTATTAATCTTTCATAATTATATGTTTTAAAGTTTTGAATTTAAAATTTTTCAATATTCATATTATTTGATTTTCAAGTTTCAAATTTAATTTTTTTTTCTACTGAGCTATATTTATCGTATACTTTATATTAATTTTTTAAAATATATATTATTTAATTTTGAGTTTTAAATGGTTCAGTATTTAAATTTATATATTATTTTGATCTTTCAAATTTAAATTTTTAATATTTTTATTTAAATAATTTTGTAGTCTTAGATTTCAAAATTTGTCGTAGGTATATTTATATGTTATTTTAAATTTAAATTTATTATTTTTGGTACCTTTCAAATTAGTTAAAATTTTACATTATATAAATTATTAAGATAATCATTTAGGTTATTTTTAATATTTTACAATTACAACATTTACATAATAATATAATTGAGTTGGATTTAAATCAACACCATTTAAAATAAATTAATTGAATGAGAATATATTAACCACACACGATTAAATCAACACCATTTAAAATAAATAAATTGAATGAGAATATATTAACCACACACGATTAATAAAAACTATTGTATTATAATATTAATTTTGCAAGTGGACTTATGTGTATTTGATAATGTTAATGTTTTATAACTATTTTTTATATTTTAATGAAGTTTATATATTTCTTATTTTACATATTAAATTATATTTAAACTGTAAAAATAAGAGAAATGTTAGGAAAAAATAACATAAAAGACGAGAAACAAAAAATAATTACCAAACATATCTGTGTTTCTTTTTTCAAGAAACAAGAAACGAAAATCGTTATAAAAAATAGTCTCGTTTCTTGTTCTAAAAAAACAGAAATGAGAAACAAAAAAACAAGAACGTTACGAAACGCACATGGATGAGAACAAAGCATACAAATTTGAAAACTAAGCCTCCACTGAGTAACAATTTTGTTTTTAGCCTGTATGTTTATGAAACTCGCTTGAATTCTTAACTAAAATTCAAAAACAAAATTAAATTTAAAAAACTGATTTTTTAGCTTTCAAAATTTATCTTGATTTTTTAAAAGTATCACTAAAAAGTAGATAACAATATTATAGGTAATTAGCTTAATTCTCGAAAATAGAAAACTAATAACAAGATGATTACCAATAATGTCTAATTTGTTGTTTCTAAGGTTTTGAAAATGCATGATTTCACGTTACATCTTAATTTTCAAACTTTGACAATTTGGTTCCAAAAGTTTTCTATGACTTATATTTTGGAACCTTTTTACCAACCTATCATTTACTCAAATAATAAGTAATATAAAATATAAACCTTGAAAATTCATAGACTAAAGTTAAATTTAACGTGCAGGTATACATTTTTTTACTTCAATATGCCCAAGTTCTGAACATCTAGCTTGGTTAGACCAATAATGTCAAATTGGTTTAATTGTGTTCAAACAAATTGAATATATGAACTACTAATTAAAGTTGTACATTATTAATATGGACTAAATTACAAGATAAAAAGGACTCATTATTGAACTTTGTTATTTGTTTTAAAAAAATATATTTATATATTTTCAAAATGTCTTGTTGTTATTTTTTACCTTCAATAAAGTTTCAAAACCATTAAAAATTTATGATAATAGAATCTATGTCACTACATTTTTTAAATTACAAAAGTAGCAAATTTAAAAGTCAATAACTCTTTAATAGTTATTTGATAGTCATCTGATAGCCGTATGATATCACTAATTATTTGTTATATTTGTCATGTTCGTAAGATACAAAAAAGTGACGTCATGAGCTGTTTTTTTAAATGTTTGTGTGATCTGATGTAATTTTTTTTTTAAATCTATATGAAAAGATCTAACGCTGAGGATGGTAATTTTAAAAGAATATATATATATTTGTAAATAAAGGACAACGTTCAAACATATTTTTTATAATTTATTTGATTGTGCACAAATAAATGGTCAATTTTTTTAGTGATGTGTCAATTTGTAAATGAACTAAATTTCTTCTTTCAAACATTAATGATAAACAATATATTTCTTTTAATGGAGTAAAATTTTTTGCCAAGGCCTTCATTTGTTAAATTTTAGAACACATATGTCTAAATATTTAATCAATTCTATTTCTAGTTTTTTCTTAAAAAAAACTTTTTATTATATCTATTTAGCATTTTTACTTTTAAATTTTGAAAATATACATTATCGTATTTTTAGGTTATTATTGTTTATCCAATTTTGACCAGAATTAACTTTGAAACATCAAATTTAAAATATATGATATATTGAAAATACAATGACTACCCAATGCATCTAATACATAGACTAACATTTATTAATTAATTAAATTTATCCTTATTTGTATACGTTAAGATGAGAGAGCTAAATTGACATTTGAAAATAGTATCAAAATTAACATAAATAGGATTTAAACTTTTTATTTAGTTAACCACGTGAGTATGGTGTAGTGAGTATAGTGAGTATAGTGCTAATGATTTAAAACATTTTTTTTTTAAAAAAAAAAAAAGTTAAGTCTTGAAACTATAGTTTGAAGAGTTTCTAAGAGTTTAAAACAAATCTAAGATAATTAAGATTGAACAAAATACTCTAATGTGACATAATTCACCAATGTTGGAAGAGAGGGCCAAAAAGATAGTGTATATAACAACTTAATAAAAAGGGGAGCACATGGAGAAAGTAATCCTTGGCCTTACTTCATCCAAATCAAGGACCACCCACACTAGAAAAAAAAAAAAGGGAAAATCACTATAACCTAATAGGGTATCTATTTAGATCTTTAAATGTTACCACATAACTTTATTGCTTAATTCCACTTCTTTTCAGATTTAGTTTGAAAAATTGTGCAAAACTTGTTTTCATTAAACGACTAAATTGTTAATAAGATTAATTTAAATTATTTATTAAGTTTACATTTAAAAATATTCATGATTTTAATTATAACCTACGTGTTTCAATTTAAACTTTTTAGATGTTGAATTAATAATATGGAGATTAGTATTTGGTGCATGAACAATTTTCAAATGAAATCTTTAATTTAGAATATAAATTGATTCGCTTAAATAAAGATTAGGAGTTTAATTAACAAAATTATAGGTCTAACATGATATTTATCTAAAGAGAACATAATTGAGAGTATAAATTTATACATTTAAGAAAGTTCATGGTTTAATTTGATATAATTATTAGTTTAAGGTTTAAAGTGATATCGAACTAGTGACTCAACGAAATATAAGACCACTCTAATTTTGTATAAAGAATGAGCTACTAATTCTCATAGATTATGTCAACGTCGACTTAAACATGATTCAACTAGTTAATGTACATGTCCTCGATTAAGATGTGAGAGATTTGATTCTCTTCATCCCATTTGTTGTTGGAAAAAAAAATAGACCATGTTAAATATGTCACATGCATTTAAAGGTTAAATAATAAACCTTGTCAAATATGTCACATGCTATGTCAAATATTTCATAGATAAAGGTTAATATTGATTTAAAGTTACTACAAAGTCAATTACATGAATAATGGTTCTTTCTCATGTCCCCTTTTTGAAGGATATAGGCCTTAAAATTTTAATTTAATGGGGGTTTGAAGAACTCGTTTGGACTAAACCGTAGTTAGAAAAGAAGGGATATGCATGGCAAGACCTATCAAACTTTTAAGAAAGCATCTTTTCAAAGCTAAAGGAAAAATTAAGACTGAATCTTGATCTACCACGGTAGAGCCAAAAATCAAGATAATATAATATAGTATCATATAATATAGAATAATATATATGAGATTTAATCCTATCTTACTAGGGACTAGGAAATTCGTATCCTAATCAGAGTAGGATTAAGTTAAAGCTCTAGAACAAATTCTTTATAAATAGATCACCATTGCTTCATATTTGAACTTCTACCTTCTTCATCTTTGTTATTTAGTACTCTTACTAACTTAGGCATCATAGCACTTTTTTTTTTTTTGGAAGTCATCTCTAACCTTAAATTACATTTTTATTGTTGTTGTCACATGAAGGTTAGATGCGTTTTCTCTTGACTAAAACTTGGCATTAACAATTAATGTCGTGTTTTCTTTTGACTAAAGTTACAAACTCATTGTATAGGATATCCCTACTCGAATATGAAGAGATCAAATACCAGTAAAAGAGCTTGATTGCCTTGTGCGTTTGTTCAATTTTGTTTTTTAACTAAAACACAAAGAATACGTAATATTTAACCTGAGCATGTTATTTTATAAGAAAAGTAAAATACAAAAGTAAATACTCACCCATGTTGACAATCTTCACTTCACTTCACTTCTTCAAATATTGGTGATTCAGCACGAGCACAACTATTGCAAGAGCACAACTATCTTCACTTCACTTCACTTCTTCAATCTCACTTATTGACCCAATGTATAAATGGCAAAATAATTTAGGTAAGTTAGATTTAAGTGCAAGCGTACACTATCAAGGAAGTAATAATTTTAGAGAATTTCAATTATTGTGGATGACTAGTAGTTGTTTAAATTATTTATGGATGTGACTTAATGAACCAAAGGTAACCAAAGTGAATTTATGTTTGTGAATAGACCGAAATGCAAATTAAAATAATACATAATGATATGATCAAACAAGGGCTAACAATGCTTTAATCTTTTGGGCTCTACAACAAAGTGATGTTGTTGCAGCAAACCAAGACAATGAAGTATGCATGTGTGGCTAAATCCTATTAAGTATATGTCACATCCTAAACCGTTCTGCAACCAAAACGCCGAAGTAGTAAGAATAGGATGCGAGTTAGTTACAACCTTGAAATTTTTTTATCGTAAATTTTATTTTCAACTCCTTTTAAACTATTAACAACACTCAAAACGCAATGGTGGTCAATGTAAGGCAAAACAAAATAAATACAAACCAAAACGTATACTTTATTAATAATAGGCGTTTCATACATAATTACAATACTTTGACCAAATAATCAATGCTTAACCATTTTCAAAACGCCTTGAATCACCTCACCACAAATCATTCAACATTCTTCTCTACTTGGCCTAAACGCCTGATCCTGGAAGATAGATTTTTAAAACGTAAGTCTAAAAGACTTGGTGGTATTTTATGAAAACTTTTCGTAATACCTTTCATAATCATTTCGTAAAAATAATATCAAATCATTTAAACATACCGACAAATCATTTCATTTTGTATAAACCTTTCTTTATGCTTAACAAATCATTTCATTTCGCCAAGGATCTCAAATTGTTCTCTACGCTTGGTCTCATTACCTCGTGTTTAGACTACTGTATCAACAGCATCCAAGAACATACAGATTTGTCCTTATTGTTCAGGCCGCTAAGCTTTATATGCTCCTTTCAACGCATAAGCTAAGTCAGATTCTTATCACCATATAGCCCGTACATCCCATGGTGGCCTTGACTTTTTATGTGCACATAAAAGTTACCATCATCTCAAAGGAACAACCAATGGTTTGAAAACCATTTTATAGTATTGAAATCATAATCATCAAATCAAGCATTAACATTATAAATCATGCTTGAAAACATAACTTTTCATAAAAATCTATTTGAAACATTCTCATTTGAATTCTTCTTTCAAATCTTAGTAAGAGAAATCATAATAAAGTTTTTAACATAAATTTATTTTAGAGAAGAGCACTCACAAATTTTTTGAAAGAAAAGCACTAACAAAACTTTCCTAAAGAAGTTCTTCTTCTTCTTCTCGCAAGCCTCTTCTCGTGTTAAACCAGCTGCACTTCAACATTTCAACAAAACTCTCATCATCATCTCCTTAGTTACCAGAATCCTCTTATTTATAGAGTCCTTAAACTAACTTAGCCATGCATAAACTCTTCTCAGTTCGCCAGCTCCTACTTAAAACTTTACAAGTGTAAATTTAATATTCAACCTAGTCATGCTTAAATCCTTAATCTTACATCTTAACCCCTGTCAAATTAGATTTGACATTTTCTTCGCCAGACCTTGCTTCTCGCCTAACCCAAACCGCGAATAACTTCAACCACTTAACATTTCTTGCAAATAACCTTATCGTGTAGTTATATTTTTACTATAAGAAACCTTTCTTGCAAACTAACAACTTTTACTTGCCTATAACTCCTATCGCGAACTTAAACTTCAAGGCTTCCTCGCATACTTCTTCTCCATGAAACACTTGGTTCTTCTTGCGAAGACTACCTAAAACACCTAGTCTAACACTTAGTCAAAACTTTCACTTCTTAACTTACTCGAAGACTTTTTCTCTTCTTATCGCACAACTTCTTTCGTGAACTACCCACTTAATCACAAAAACGTATATTTAACCATAGATTTTATCGCTTAATTCTTTCCACGAATTTATTCAAACACCAACTTCTTAATAATCAGTCGAATTTTACTTTCTTACTCAAATTATAAATGGGTCTCACATTATATGATTTTCAGTTCCTTTAGGATTTGTAAGTAGCTTCTACCGAATGTTTCCATGAGTAGCTAAATCCTAGATTAATTAAAGCTTAGTTTAAGCTTTACCCTACGGTGCTCCTTATTTATAAGGTAACATGACTTTTCCTATTTAGGAGCTTTAAGTTTCATATCCCTTTGTCAATTTTGTTTACGCCTTAACCTTCTCACCAATAGAGTTCCACTAGTTTGCTAAATGAAGTGATCAAGTTAATTTATCAAATCTTTCGTTAAAATCAACAAAGAGAATGGAAGAGTAACAAAGTTATGTGACACAATAGTGCTAAGTCATAAAAACTCTAGGGTATTGTAACGACCCAAATTTTTCATAACCAAGCTAAGATCATTATTTGTAACCCTCCAAAAATTAAGGTGATTTTGAATTAATTATCTTAGTTTAATTAATTATTGAAATTGGAATTTTTGGTGTTGTTATGGATTTCATAAAGATTGAATGATATATATATGTGTGTGTGTATATATATAAAGTTATGGAAGGTTAAAAATAAGGGGCATTTTTAAAAATAGCAAAATAAATTAAAATATTTACAAGCTATAGCAAAATTTTGGATTCCATCACTGATAGTTTTCTACCACTGTAGCATATCAATGACTATCAGGGATAGAATTTGCTATAGGTTGTAAATATTTTGTAAAATCTACTATTTTTAAAAATTCCTCTAAAAATAATTATATTATTGGAAATAATATAATTATTGTATTATTGATTTTGGGAAGATAAAAAGGAGATTTGTTAGGAAAATTAATGAGAGAATATGTTTTTTTTATTTGAAAGGAATAGGGAAAAGGAAAAATAGGATGATTTAAAGAAAGAAATATAATAATAATAATAATAATAATAATAATAATATTATTATTATTATTATTATTATTATTATTATTATATAATTAACCCTTCGTGAAGCGTGCACCATTAAACTCACAATTCAAACTTCATCTTCTTCCTTCGACAAAACCTAGCCGCCGCCCACGTTCTCCAATCACATCTCTGCCACCAACGACACTGCTTCCATCTCTGTCAACCTCTCTCCACGGCAGCAACACGTTAGTCTCCACCACCGGTTTCCATCGTGTTTCCTCTCTTCGTTCATCACAGTGAAGTCGGTCGCCTCTGAACATTACCGTCCATCTTCATCTCTCGGTCTCGGGTGAAGCTGATTGTGCCTCGTCTCCGTTCGATCGTCTCTACTAGCTTCCATTGTAAGTTGGTCTTCTTAAGTGCAAGCCCCACTGTTTCCTTAAGACTAGCCTATTATCGCCTATTCTGAGTCGTTCTCTTTGCCGAGTCGAGCCAATCCTTCCCTTCCAGCAGGTTGCTTCTCCTAATCAAGCCGTCTAGGTTTCTGCAGCCATTTTGTTATCTTTGTGGTGAGTATTTGATTGGGTTTTGGTATGCCGACCAAATATCAATTTCTTTGGTCTAAGTATATTAATTTTGGTTAAAGTTGAAGTATTTTTCTTAAAGATAGATTATTTTCTTGAAGGTTTGATTGATTAGTTTTCGAGTAATCATCTGTGCACACCATGCAATCTCACTATCTCTGTCAAGTACAATTGTACACACTTGCTTATTGTATCAATGGATTTTTCTGGGATAGAATGTGCTGAATTCATGAGCTTATCCACAATTACCCATATCATTGTATAACCTTTGACTATCCTAGGCAGTTCTATAATAAGTCCATCAACACATTCTCCTACTTCTACTCTGATACGCTCAAGGTTGCAACAAACATGTTGGCTTCTGTCTCTATTCTTTCACCTGCTGGCACACCAAACATTTGCTAACAAAATATGCCAATTTTCTCTTCATGTTATGCCATCAGTAAACTCCTCTCAAGTCCTAGTTACATCTTCGTACTACAAGGACGTATAGAAAATGGAGAACATGGGTTTCAGTCAACAATTCTGTCTTAACTTCACTATCTGTTGGCACACATAACCGTCTCACAAAAATAAAACCATCGTCAGAGGATATGAAAAACCCATCAGCTTGCCCTACTTCTGATAGGCGATACTTTTCAATCAAATAAGGATCATTATGCTAAGCAACAATAATTCTCTACCTCAAAGTCAGATGCATTGCAACTGTGACGTGACTTCCCCTACTGCAACTATAATCTTAGCTCGCTCAAAGTCTTGGTGCAATGGAGCTTGCCTGGTAATAAATGTTGATGAATGAGCTACCTTCTTGCTAAGAGCATGAACTACCACATTTGCCTTACCTAGATAGTACAAGATGTCACAATCATAATCCTTTAGTAACTCAAGCCACATTCGTTCATGTTCAACTCCTTTTGAGTGAAGAAGTATTTCAAGCTCTTGTGCTCTGTATAGATTTGTATCTTCTTTCCATATAAGTAATGCCTTCAAATATTTAGTGCAAAATCCACACTTGCTAACTCTAGGTAATGTGTAGTATAATTCTGCTCAATAACTCTTCAACTGACGAGAGGTATAAGCAACCACCTTACCTTGTTGCATCAAGACACAACCCAGCCCCTTCTTGGAAGCATCACTATCAATCACAAAACTTTCAGAACCATTTGACACTATAAGGACTAGCGCAATAACAAGATTTTACTTAAGATCCTGGAAACTGTTCTCACATGCTCTGCTTCAAACAAACGAAGTCCCCTTCTTGGACAACTGAATCAACTGAGTGGATATACGAGAGAAGTCTTTCACGAACCATCAACAATAACCTCCTAAATCCAAAAAACTACAAACCTCAATAGCTATGGAAGTCGAGCTCAACTGGTAACAACTTCAATCCTTGTTTGATCCACAAAAACTCCATCACAAAACACCAAATGGCCAAGAAAAGATACCTACTTTAGCTAAAAGTCACACTTTGAAAACTTGGTGTAGCTTATTGACTCGAAGAGTTTCTAAAACCTTATGTAACTGCAGGAGCATAGTCAATCTAAAAGACATCATAATAAGCTTGTAATGTCCATATATGGAATGGAAGGCAGTCTTGGGAATAGCAGTGTCTTTAATCCTCAACTAGTGGTAGCCTGATCTTAAGGCAATCTTAGAGAATACAGTGGCTCCTTCAGTTGGTCAAGTAAATCATTAATTCTGGGCAGCGAGTACTTGTTCTTGATAGTCACCTTGTTCAGCTCTATGTAGTCAATGCACAGGCACATCAATCCATCCTTTTTCTTGACAAACAATATTAGTGCTCTCCAAGGCAATACACTCGATTAGATAAAGTCTTTGTCTAATAATTCCTGCAACTGAACATTAAACTTTTGCAGTTCAGTTGGGGCCATTCTGTATAGAGCTCTCAATGTGGGAACAATGTCGGGCTCTACTCAATGGCAAAATCAATCTATTAGTGAGGCAACAAACCTGGAAATTCCTCTGGAATAACATCTAGAAGTCTTTCTAGTATCGACAATACTAGCCAAGATACTCTAGGTATAGTCAAGCAGCTTGTTGGCCTTCATGGTTGAAATAACCTTTGGTAGAATCACAGTCCAACCCCTTTGTACTTGAAACTAGCCTCTTTCAAGAGGATTAAAAACCACCTCCTTGCAGGAACAATCTATACTTGCATGGTTAGGAGATAACCAATCCATATCTAAAATTAGATTAAAAGTTTATCTGACATGCTTTTATCTTTTCTTTTGATAACATAAGTTCTCTAGACGAAGCAAACACTGATAAAACATAACGCATGGGTTCTACTTCTAAGTAGGGGTGTAAGAATACGAGTAGAACCCGAATAACCAGGACTACCCAACCCATATTATAAGAGTTGGGTTGGGTTAAAAAAATTTGATTTTTTTCGGTTAGTTTGGGTCTCCGGTTGGAGGGTTGAGAAATTTGGTTCAACCCAACACAACTCGAATTAATATAATATATATATATATATAAAATAATAATAATAATAATAATAATAATAATAATAATATAGTTTATAATAAACAAATATTTCTTATTCTTTTAGTTTTAGGTTATTACGAATTTACGAGTCCCTCTACCTCAGACCTTACTTCCTTCCGCCATTCCTTGCGTCTCCCTCTCCCTCGCTGCTTGGGCTTTCACCTCTTCCTCCCTCGCACAACCTTCAACATCTCTTCTTCGTTTGATCTCTCCGACATCTCCTTCTTCATCTGATATCTCCAGCATCTCTTTCTTCGTCTGATCTCTCCGACATCTCCCTTCTTCGTTTGATCTCTCCGTCTCATATTCGTCTTCTCCTTCATCTTCTCCTCGCGTCTCCTCCTCTGTTTCAAATTCGAGACACATCTATTCGTCCAAACCCAAGACGCATCTCAAATCTCAATCCTTTTGATCTCTCTTACTGTTAGTTTGTCTATCTTCAACCGCCATCAACTACCTCTCGGATTTCTTTGTTTAAGCCAAGGTAATTTCTTATGATTTTCTTGCATATTGAACAAACCAAGATGAAGAAAATACTTAACAATGTTTGCATCAATTCTTACATATCCTCTTTATTTATCTTCACAATTTCACATGCTTTCGTATCTGTATAATGAACACAATATTTTTAGGTTGACAGTACATATTTATTTTTCCACAATTTCACAGCAGTATGTTGACAGTATATATTTATTTTTTGAGCTTGTTGAGACAGTAGCATAAATATTGAAATAGCACAAGTATTCAAGGTTGACACTAGCATAATTCTATTTTGAATTTGTTGAGACAGTAGCATAAATATTGAAATATTGACTGTAGCATAATTTTATTGAGCTTGTAATTTCATTGCTGATTGTCTTGTTGTGATTATATTGAGTTTGTGATTTTATTATTGGTTGTCTTGCTGTGATTTTGTTGTGGGTGATTGGGTGATCTAACCTTAGTTTTTTATATTTTTTAGAACATGGAGACAAGTAGTGGACAACATAGTGAAACTAGCCCTAGCCCTAGTCCTAGTCCTGCCCCTTCCACTAATAATGATGTGAGTTCAAATAAACCACCACTACCCGATAAGAAAAGAGCTAGAGTCACTAAGAAGACAACTTCCACTGTATGGGATCATTTCACAAAGTTGGAAGAGAATAGTTTTAGGTGCACATGCAATTATTGTCATAAAGAATATTGTTGTGATACTACCTCATGTAGAACTAGCACATTATGGAAGCACTTAAAAAATCAATGTAAGAAGTACCCATATAAGGAAGTAGAAACAGGACAAACTATTTTGACTCTTCAACCTTCCACTAGTGGAAAAAGTGGTAGTAATTTTGTGACTACTATTTTTAGTCAACAATTATGTAGGGAAGCATGTGCTAGGATGATAATTGTTGATGAGTTGCCATTCAAGTTTATCGAGAATGAAGGATTTAAACATTTTTGTAGAGTGGCTTGTCCTAAGTTTGACCCTCCTTCATCAGTAACAATTGCTAAAGATATATATCAATTATACCTCGATGAAAAAAAGAAATTGAAATCATTCTTAGTTAGCAATTCTCAAAGGGTATGTTTGACAACTGACACATGGACTTCTTTGCAAAATGTTAACTACATGGTACTCACTGCACACTTCATTGATTCAGATTGGGTTTTGCATAAAAAGATTTTAAACTTTTGTCAAGTTGCTAACCACAAGGGTGATACTATTGGAAAGCTCATTGAGACCTGTTTATTGTAATGGGGGATTGATAAAATCTTTTCTATAATGATTGATAATGCAAGTTCGAATGAAAGAACAATTTTATACATTAAGAAAAGACTTAGAAGTTGGAAAACCTTAATCATGGAAGGAGAAATGTTACACATGAGGTGTTGTGCCCACATAATTAATTTGATTGTAAATGAAGGATTGAGAGAAATGCATGATTCCATTGCTTGTGTTCGTAATGTTGTACGTTACGTTAGATCATCCCCTAAAAGATTGACAAAGCTTAAAACTTGCGTGGAGCAAGAGAAAATTGATTGCAAAGCTCTTGTTTGTTTGGATGTTCCAACAAGATGGAATTCTACCTATCTTATGCTTGAGCATGCACTTAAATTTGAAAAAGCTTTTCAAATATTAGAGGAAGAAGAGTTGGATTATCAAGACTATTTTTCAGAAGATGAACATGGGAAGAAGAGGAATGGGCCACCAACTAATTCTGATTGGAAAAATGTTGAAGAGTTTGTCATGTTTTTTAAGGTGTTCTATAATGTCACTAATAAGATTAATGGTTCTTTATATGTGACTGCCAATTCTTTTTTTCATGAGATGTGGGGGATTAATGATTTTTTAATTGGTTGGAGCAGTGAATATAATTCTATTTTATGTAATATGGCTATAAATATGAGTCAAAGTATGACAAGTGTTGGGGTTCAATTGAGAAAATTAACAACCTTGTATTTCTAGCTGTGGTGCTTGACCCTCGATATAAATTGGACTATGTTGGCTTTTGTTTTGAAAGTATACATGATGATGTTATGGTTAAAGCTCTTGTTGATGAGATTGAAGCTTATTTGATGCGATTGTACAATTTTTACAAATCACATGTTGATGGCTCTGCCTTTCGCAATGATTTGAGTGATCAAGATGTTGTTTGTGAACAAGTAGAATCAAGTGATAGTTTGAGACTATTGAGTTCGGGAACTACGGTGGAAACTGACGCAGGTTGTAGAGTATTATCACGCTACAAGGGAAGAAGACAAGAACAAAATACTTTAGAGTTGATGAATGATGTTGATCGGTATTTATCTGACTCTTGTGAGGAGTTAAATGATCATTTTGACGTTCTAACTTGGTGAAAATTGAATGGAGTTAAATACCGAATTCTATCAAAAATTGCTAAAGATATTTTTGTCGTTCCAGTGTCTACTGTGGCTTCTGCATCTCCATTCAGTACTGGAGGAAGGATTTTGGATTCTTTTAGGAGTTCATTATCACCTAAAACAGTGGAAGCTTTGATTTGTACACAAAATTGGATTCGTGGCAAAACAACCTTATTGGATCTTTGTCCAGAGCTCGAAGAAATGGAAATTTGTGAAAAAATTGAGAACGGTAAGTCTCCAACTTTCTTTTATTTTTATTGAAAATTGTATACTTATATAGTTGTACGACACTTTATAATTTTATTTTGTGTTTTTAGATAGTATCAAGTCTTCCATCACGTCACAAACATGATCTATGGGTTGGGAATTTTCATGGTAAGTTACTAAGTTGGATATTGTATTTTCGTTATTTCATTTATTTTATATATTTAAACTACTTACTTTGTATGTTTTTTGAATTTTCAGGACAAATTTGAATGCTTGGAATGTTTGGAATGCTTAAATGGACTTCAAATTTATATTTAGCTGTATCTTGAACTTTATTATTCATTTAGTATTAAAAATGAACTTCATGAACATTTATGGGTAATTTTTGAATTTATGTATTTTAAGAACTTTGAATTTATTTGTGTGTGTAACTTTGAATTTATTTGTGTTTGTAATTTTGAATTTATTTGTGTTTGTATTGAATTTATGAATGCTTAAATTTATTGTATGAATATTTGAATTATGTATGTTTGATATTTAAATTTAACAAACCTACAACCCAATTTAAATGTAACTAAAAACAAAAGAAAAAAAAAACCTATACAACCCGTCAACCCAAATAACCCAAAAATATGGGTTGGGTTGAGAATGTCTCCCAACCCAACCCAACCCAACCCGATTTCACCCCTACTCCTAAGCATACATGTTGAACAAACATTGAAGATATGAATGAATGTGAAGACCCATAGTCAAATAGAAGAACTAGAGCATAGTGTCCCAAGAATATACTTGCCACCACTGTGCCAGCCCTCTCGGCCTCCTATTGATTAGTGGTATAAATTGTCCCCTACTGAGATGTATTCCTCAAGTTCAGAACCGCTTCAGTCGATCTAAGAGGGTATTTATCAACAATGTGTCCATCTTGTTTGTATCTGAAGTAAACTCTGGTCCCAGTCAAATAGTGACTTGAATGGTATCTCCCACAGAGACGACAATAAGGTGTCTCTCTTAAAGTTCCACATGCCTCAATAATCTCATGCTGGTAACGACAGAGATCAATAGCAGAAAATATCTTAACTTTCTAAAAACAATGAACAGTCGTGGGTAGAGATGTCCACGGGGCGGGGCGGGGCCGGGGATGTCACTGCCCATCCTCGTCCCCACCGCCCTATCCCATTCCCCATCCCTATCAAGTTCTCCGAGGGGATTGCGTGGGGATCGGGTTCCCCGCGGGGAAATATTTCCCGTTTTCTTTTTTAAGTTTAATCTCATTTTCCAATCCACAACTTGAAATGTATATACATTTTCAATGTTATTTTATTTTCTATAGAATATTATCAATTTTCTTATTTAGAACCATTAAAATGTCAAATTCTAGCTCATTGTTTATAAAAAATAAAAATTCAACTATTAGAATATACATTTAGAAATACATCTATAAAATTTAAAAATCTATACAAAAGAAAAATCAAAGATCAGTCTATAAGTATTCTAACAAATCCTTCAATTACATCTTAAGACACAACAATATATATTTTTTTATGAAAAGTTTACAAATCATAAGTCAAGGCACAACATACACATATACAAGTTTACAACATAAAAATTGGAATTAGGAAAAAAAATAAAGAAATGGAATAAAGAAAAGAAGGAAATGAAGAATATCAAAATATAGTTTTTTTTTTTTTACTATTTTACATATTATTAAATAAATAAACATTTATATTTATATTTAATATATATATATATATATATATATAATTATATATTTAATCAGGGCAGGCGGGGAATCAGAGCGGGGAGAGGGCCGAGGTCGGGGTCGGCGAATGTATTCCTTGTCCCCGGCCCCGTGTTGCCAACGGAGAAATTTTTTTCCCAATTCTCCGTGTATTCTAGAATTCTCCACCTCGTTCGGGGCGGGTCCCCGAGGGGTCCCAGCCCTACTGGTTAAATGGATATCTCTAGTCATGGGTCCTTCTTATCGCTCGCCAGCTTGCCCTTTCTTTTACCTTTAATTGTAAGTATAAAAAAATACCGAGTAAAGGACCTACTATTAGTCTCACTAGGTAAATTGTTAACTTTCTATTAGGAAGTACCCTTGGTCATATCAGTCTGATGATCCTGTAGAAACATACATCAATCATATCAATCTGGTGACCAATCCTATAAAACATACATCAGTCATATCACTTATGACGCATAGAAACATACATCAATCATATCAATCTGGTGACCAATCCTATAAAACATACATCAATCATATCAGTCTGGTGATCCCGTAGGAACACACATCTATCATAAACTGAACCTAAAGGTACACTTAGAAGTTAATCAGCCATCAATATCAATCAAAAGGTGGTGATCCCAAGGGACACCGTACATGTAGGGTACACTAGCCTAATAGCCAAAGCTAAGTGCTACCATTAGTCCAAATAACATATAATAGTCAAGCTTAGACGTCCAACAAATTTTAATTAATACTTTTACCCTTAATATTTTTTTAGTATAAATTGGAAATGTGGCATTTGAACCTGGAGTACCTCGTCCTCGGGTACATACTGTAACGCCCCAAAAATTAAGGTGATTTTAAAGTTAATTATCCTAATTTGATTTAATTATGTTGGAATTATTGGGTGTTATTTTGAGATGTTTGATTAAGAATTTATGATTTTGTAGAATTAAAATTAATTAAATATTTATTGGTTGAATATTTAATTATTTATTGGATTTAAATTTTTGGTGTTGTTCAATTTGAATTTAATTAAGAGGCATTTTTAAAAATAGCAAAATAAATTAAAATATTTATAAGCTATAGCAAAATTTTGGATTTTATCACTGTAGCATATCGATGACTATCAGTGATAGAATTTGCTATAGGTTGTAAATATTTTTTAAAATATACTATTTTTAAAAATTCCCCTTTAATTAAATATTTTTTGGTGTTTATTTAATTAAATTAAAGAGTGAATTTTTGTTAGAAATTTGATAACATATATATATATATAAGGAAAATATAGTTATATTTGGTGAAAGTATAATTATTAAACAAAAGATAATCTTATTTTCGGAAAAGAGAAGGGATTGAAGTGATGAGGGATTTAATTTAGGAAAAAGAAGTTGGATTTAATTGTTTGAAAAGGAATAGGAAAAAGGAAATTATAATAATTATAATAAAGTATTATTATTATTATATTTAAAAAGGCTTCTCGATCCTCGTGCAAGACTATTCATCTTCTTCTTCCTTTGTAAAACCGTAGCTACCATGAAACCCTTCTTCATTGACCGTCCGCCGTTACTATTTTTCGTAAACCAACACTACTACAAATTTGACCTCCTTTGATAGGCAAAACACGTCAAAAAATGTCTACCTTGATGGTCTTTTCCCATCAAGTAGGCAGACATCAAGAAAGCCCAACCATCAAGGTTTTCTTAATGGTCAAAATATGTCATAAAAAACTTTTTCTTGATGGTATTGACCATCAAGAAAGGAGACTTTAATGTTTTTTTGCCCAACAAGGAACTGAAAAAATCCATAAAAAAAGTCCTTTATTTATAGAGCTCAACTTAAACTAACTTAGTCATGCTTAAACTCTTCTCAGTTTTCAGCTCTTGCTTAAAACACTATAGTGTAAATTTAATATTAACACAGCCATGCTTAAATCCTTAATCTTACACGTCATCCCCTGTCAAATCAGATTTGACATTTTCTTCGCTCGACCTTTCTTCTTGTGTAACTCCATTCCACGAATAATTTCAACCACTCAACATAGCTTTCAAAGGTCTTAATGTAATAACTCCTTTTTTTTTTTCTCAAAACTTGCTCTTGAATTATCTTCTTAATCGCAAAACTTATACTTAACCATAAAATTTTTTATCTCTTAATCTTTTCCGCAGATTGATTCAAACGCCAATTTCTTATTGCGAAGTGTTACTTCAAAACGGCTCTTCTCCAAAACGCAAATTTTTAAAACACTTAACCAAAATTTTCTTCTTATACTCAAATTAGAAACATGTCTCACAATTCTCTCCCTCTTAAGAAATTTCGTCCTCGAAATTTAGACAATAAGACAATACTTTGAAGAAAATAATACTTTTATACTTAATTTTTGAAGTTACAATCTTACAACCTTAATATTACAAACTATAACTATTAAATTAGTTTCTTATTTGCCCTTGAAACGCCACCGGAGTTTGCCTTAAAAAATTTCCACTTAGCCTTACTTGTTTTGGCATTCATTTCTATAATGTCCTTTCTCGCCATATCGATAAGAAGTAATACTTCTTCTCCTACAATCATTACACTTAACCACTTGGCTTGAAGTGGTCTTGACTTTCTTGCTCTTCATACTTTCTTTTTCTCCTTCCTTAAATCAGAACTTGATCTTTTAAAGCCCAAACTCTTTTCGACTCGCAGGGCTGCTTCCACCAACTGTGCATAATCACTTCTTATTAAAATTGGCACAATAGGGGTCGTAATCTCTTCCCGCAGATCATTTATAAAACGCCTACATCTTTCTCCAAATTATTAATAATTATATTTTTCAACAATATAATTATTATTTTTCCTCAATAATATCTTTTCTCCAAATTAAAATTATATTTTCCTTAAATAATCATATTTTTACAAATATAATTAATAAATCTCTAAAATTTTCACTCCTCAAATTTAATTAAATAACATCCAAATCATTTAATTAAATTTCAATTTCCATAAAACCAAATACTTTCCATTAGATGAAATCAAAATAACGCCCAATAAATTAAACCTAATTAACCAAAATTAAGATAATTATGTCAAAAAATTATCTTAATTTTCGGGATGTTACTATTATTTTCTTTAGAAGTTAGATAGGACCCGAAACTATGACTATGTTTTCCTTGCATTTATTTCTATCTCTCCAAACTATGACTTATGAATGAGTATTTGAAATTATATATTTAAGAATTTTAGTGTTCCTCTTTCTTTTTTAAATGTGCAATTATTAATTTTTGATTTTCACTATAAATAGCAGTGGTATCCGACCCTCAATGGTATCAGAGCCTTCCATTTCATTCCACTTCTATCTCTTCACTCTTATGGAGTAAACCTCTCTCTGAATCTAGGGGTGGAAGGATAGTGTTTCTAGGATTTCTTTATGATAATTAGTTTCTCTTATGATTTCTAATTATGTCTAAAGGATATTAAGGTTGGGTATCTCTCCTCGACTTAGTCTATCCAGTGGTTTGAAACATAAATATTAAAAGAATTAGTTCTTGAGATCTTGATAAATGAGTGGTGAACCTTCAAGATTAGAATGAACTCTTCTAATATTTATGATATAACCATGTGGATATTCAAGTTTGTAGAGGATTGATTGATCAAAGATCTTAATATGATTTAGACAAGAATCTGTTTTCATAAAAGAAACTAATATCGTAAAGGATCCGAGTTCATCATCTAGAAACCAATGGATTCTCTCTCCCCCCATGATTTCTAAACTTCTTACTAAGCTCTCTCCTCACTCTCCCACCATAGTAGACACCACTGCTTCCTCTTCAAAAAACCCAAGATCAGACAATGATCTCTCAAAAGCTATAGCCAATCACAATTCAGCCGAAGCCCATCTGGCTCAGGTTGAAAATAGACTCAAAAATTGGTCTATTCCAAAGATGAACCCAAGTCAGGTATACAAAATCAATACCTTCAATTTCTCTCAGCAAGATGTTATTGTCATCACCGAAGAGAACGTTGCAATGAAAGATGAATTCACTGCAATCAAGCTTCTACCTGAAAAAACCCTCTTCAAGGTCAGAAAAAAAATTCAAATACCTCCACATCGGATGCGTTCAAGTCGCCCTAAAACCTCTCTTTAGAAAAGGACTAGATTTACCGGTCTACCTTGCTCTAAGAGATAAAAGGCACCTCAGATTCACTCCCTCTCTCCTAGGGATTGTTCAATCAAATTTAGAACAAGGACCAGTTTATTTTAACTGCAAACCTGGTCTTACTGTCTCTCTTCAAGACAAAAACATCATGGATTCCTTAAGCCTTGATGTTCATTCGCAAGGACTTGAACTAAAAGATGGATCACTTCCTTTTGCCGTTTCATATCGCATCTATTTTAAATTGATGTATACAAACCTTTCTCCTAAAGCCTTAGGTATATCACCCAAGGGTTACACCATGCTTATGGAAGTAAATATGGAAAAATCTTCCATGACCATTCCAAAAACCCTCAAGTGGGCAGATCTAACAAAGGATCCTATTTGGAGACTACAAGGAGAAATAGCCCCTATCATCAGAAACGGCACAGAAGCATCAATCACCGAATTTCCCGATGGAAATGTCGAAGTTCAATTCAATTCAGAATCTTCATATCCATTAATCAGCGAAATAATGAGCAACCGACCTAGCACGTCTTCAATTGCTAGGACAGAGAGCTCATTCCCTGACGATCTGAGAAGATCTGAGTCAATACGAGCATCTGTAGACTTCTCCCGTGCATTCCCCTTTGTTCATTACGAAAGAGAAGAAGGATCGCTTTCTCCTACCCAATCCGACATGGAAAGGAGAACTGAACAAGTCTACAATCAAATTAATGTCGTCTCTAGCGATAGCGACAATGCACACTTTCAAGATTACTACAACAAATATCTGGACATGTGGCTTGCTGCTCCAGCAGAAACAAGGAAACCCTTCCTCCCCATGCCAGACTTCATCACTAGAATGAAGCAAAAAGAGCAAACTAGAAATGAAGCTCTTGTCAAAAAGCTCGAAAAGGATGGCCAGGTTGCAATGATCAAAGGATCAACTGTCTGGGTCACAGCAAACGGTAAAGAAATAGCTTCTAACTATCCTCCTGAAGAAGAAGCTTATTTCTCTCATCCTATGATCCCTGCTACCAAAATGGTCTCTTCCGCCTATAAGACCATCAATGAGGATAAGGTTCAAAAAGTTGGAGTTCGCGAAATCAAGAACATCCAACATCAACTCAATTATACTAACAAGGTTCTTTCTACAATATCCAAAGCGGTAGAAAGAATAGAGAATCCAGGCCTTCCGATTAAGAACCCTGAAATTCCTCAAGCTGACCCTAATCAACCGATTTTTCAGTCCAACAGCTTTATTATCGGTAGACTCAAAGATGATGCTTCAGACTATCTGGCTGAAATCAACAAGCGTCTTGCCGCTATTTCCATCAACAAAGATGCAAAAGTCTCTACAGTATCGATGGAAAGTAAAGAAGTCTCAACAAACAAAGTTGAGAATCTAAAAGGAATCAACATGATTAAAAGGGATTCCTTATCTCAAGCCTCTACTTCAAAAATTCTTCCAGTAGCTCAATGGGTAGATATGAAAAACCACTACCCTCAACCCTCACCTCCTGATCTGGGATGGGATGATCTTCATCATGAGAAACATACCTATGATGGAATGTCTCTAGTCACCTGGAATATTGATGGATATTCTGAGGCACAAATGATGAATACATTCCAAGAAATGTTACTGGCAGCCTCAGCCTACAGCGCCAGAAAAACAACAATAGAAACGGCCCAGATCCTCATTTCAGATTTTACAGAAAACCTAAGGAGCTGGTGGCACAATCAACTGACTGAGCAAGAAAGATACCGCATCTTAACTGCTACAAGAACAGTTGTCAAAACAGAGAATGCATCTGCCCCTATCCAAGCTGAAGAACCGGATATGGTCAACCAATTAGTCTACACAATGACAAAACATTTCATTGATGGCACACAAATCCATTTCAATCTTGCAACGGAATCCCTCCTTGGATTAGGATGTCATAAGATGAGCAGATACAAATGGTATAAAGATACTTTCATGGCATGTCTTTATACCCTAACAACTTGCGGAGCCGACATCTGGAAGCAAACGTTTGTCAAAGGACTTCCGCATTACATTGCTAAAAAATTCTATCAAACAGTGGCAAGAAATTCAGTCACAAAGCAAATTGAATGGTCTGAATTAACTTTCGGAGATATTTCAGCCACCGTTCAAGCAATACGCATTAATCTCTGTACAGAGAACAAGCATACCATAAAGGTGATCAAAGATTCCGATTATCGAAAAGAATTAGGCACCTTCTGCAAACAATACGGTCTTAACAATGGACCAAAGGAAGAAAAGAAGAAAAAGAAAAAATCTTCTTCCAAGAGACTCTTTAGCCGAAGTAAGGCTAAAAACCCTGAATTTCCCCAAAGAAAGAGGAAATACTGCAACAGGAATAAAGGCAAAATGCGTTATTCTTCAAAGACCAACAACGTCTACTTTAAATGCAATCGCAAAGGTCATTATGCCTACCGTTGTCCTCTAAAGGACAAGATCAATACTCTGGCAATGGATGAAGAGACTAGACAATCTCTTCTTTACGCCATAAGGTCATAAGATGATACCTCTTCTCAAACCGAGTCCTCTTCAGAAGAAGAAGGTATCATCCTCCTCATTGATGAAGGATCTTCTAGCGAAGATGCCTTCTACTCTCAAAGTGACTCAAGTGATGAAGAAGGAGCAATTCCTTGCACAGGAAAATGTGTTGGTAAATGTTCCGGACATATAAATGTCATCACAAAAGATCAAGAAACTCTTTTTGATCTTATCGAACAATTACCTGATGAGAAATCAAAACGAACTTGCCTTCTCAAACTCAGACAGAGTGTTGAGGAATAGAATTCTCAAAAGACGGTTCAAAGTCCAATCATATACTCATACCAAGATATTCTAAATCGGATCAAAGGTGAGTCAAAGAAGCCTATTCAAGTAGAAGACCTTCACCATGAAGTAAAGGTTCTCAAAAGAGAAGTTGCAGACAACAAGCAGCGTCTCACACTTCTTGAACAAGCCTTCCAAGCATTTCAAGAAACTCAAAGTTTACAAGAAGTCCCGGGAACTACCTCAACAAATCCTGAAAGACAAATTGCAGGAAAAGCACTGCTGATTGAAGAATCCAGTGAAACCAGAAGTATCAATTACATTAGCAAAGTCCAAAATAAAAAATGGATGTCAAAGATAGTCTTTAAGGTCAAAGACTTTCAACTTGAAGCTCTTGCCTTCATTGATTCAGGGGCAGATCAAAATGTCATCCAAGAAGGGCTAGTTCCTTCAAGATATTTTGAAAAAACAAAGGAGTCTTTGAGTGGAGCTAACAGAATCCCCTCAACATCCAATTCAAGTTATCAAAGGTGCACATTTGCAAAGGAGACGTGTGCCTCATCAACACTTTCATTTTGGTTAAAAATCTTAATGAATGGATCATTTTAGGAACCCCATTCCTAACCCAGTTATATCCTTTCCACGTCACTGACAAGGGTATAATCTTAAAGAAATTCGACAAAGAAATTACTTTTGAGTTCATTCATCCAATAACTCCCAAGTACATTTCAAACATTGAAGAAGAAATTCATCAATTTATCAATCGCATCGTCAGGAAAGAAAATCAAATCGAATTCCTCCAAGACGAAGTCATAACCTGCAAGGTGGCTTCACAGATAAACAAGCCATCAGTTCAACTCAAAATACAAAACTTCCAAAAGAAGCTTGAAAAGGAGGTTTGTTCAAGTCTTCCAAATGCATTTTGGAAGCGAAAGAAACATATGGTGACTCTACCATATGTTAGTGAATTCAAAGAGGACCAAATCCCTACCAAGGCTCGGCCCATTCAAATGAATAAGGATTTGATCAAAACCTGCACAGAAGAAATAACGGATCTTCTCAAAAAAAGACTTATCAGCCCATCTAAAAGCTCATGGTCATGCTCTGCCTTTTATGTCAACAACCAAGCCGAAAAAGAGCGTGGTGTCCCAAGGTTTGTCATTAATTACAAGCCTCTCAACAAAGCTCTCAAATGGATTAGGTATCCAATTCCAGATACATGCAGTAGATCGCTATAAGACGGCCTTTAATGTTCCGTTTGGACAATTTGAATGGAACGTCATGCCATTCGGATTAAAGAATGCTCCATCCGAATTCCAGAAAATTATGAACGACATTTTCAATCAATATCAAGAGTTCACAATAGTCTACATTGATGATGTCTTGGTATTTTCAAACACAGTAGATCAACATTTTAAACATCTACAAGTGTTTCTCAATGTAATCAAATCAAACGGTCTTGTGGTGTCCCAACCAAAGATCAAATTATTTCAAACAATGGTAAGATTTCTTGGTTATGATATTAATCAAGGAATTATCAAGCCAATTCAACGATCTCTGGAATTTGTGGACAAATTTCCAGATTTTATACAAGACAAAACGCAACTACATCGATTTCTGGGTTGCGTCAATTACATCGGCGATTTCATCCGGGATCTCCGCTCAATCTGTTTGCCACTTTATGACAGACTAAAGAAAAATCCAAAACCATGGACGGACGAGCATACTCGAGCAGTCCAATCAATCAAGACTTTGGCCAAAAGCATTCCATGCTTATCTCTTGTAGATGAACAAGCCAAATTAATAATTGATACAGATGCCTCCGAAATCGGCTACGGCGGCATCCTGAAACAGGACCTTAACGACAAGATTTCCATTGTCCGTTATCATTATGGAGTCTGGAATACCTCACAGAAGAACTATTCCACCATCAAAAAGGAAATACTAGCAATAGTACTATGTGTTCAAAAGTTCCAGGGAGATCTTATCAACAAAGATTTCCTTATCCAGACAGATTCAAAGGCAAGCAAATTCGTCTTTGAAAAAGATGTCAAAAATCTTATCTCTAAGCAAATCTTCGCCAAGTGGCAAGCGATCTTATCTTGCTTCGACTTCAAGATCGAGCCTATAAAAGGCAGGGAGAATTCATTTGCTGATTACCTCTCAAGAGAGCATATCTTGAGAAAACCGCCCTCAGCTTTGAATTACTTATTACTAAATGGAGCCCCCTCCCTACCGGCAACAGCCACCAACGCAGCGACCTCCGCCCAAAAAGAATAGTCCACAAAACTATTCACTTCAATCAGTAGCTTCCTCTTCAGGAACTACTCCTCCTTCTAAGGGAAATCAACCCTTAAATCAATTATATGCACCCGCTCCGATGAGTGCAGAAAATTACGCCATGGACTTACAGTTTGAGCAAGTGTCCAGGCGTCGTCAAGGTTCCTCTCCACGGGCTTTGACCACTCAAACAGACCCTTCAGGTCTTCCTCCATATCCTTCAACTACGTTGTTACGCCCTTCTGGTGTTACTACTCCAAACAAGCGTATTGCTTCTCCAACCGCCTCCTCCTCAAAATCTCCAATTCCGAGGAACCCTTCCTCATTCTATCAAATAGTCAGGCCAAAGGTCTTCCAGCCTAGACCTCCTATCCAGGGTTATTTCACCAAGACAACAATGGTAGATCTAACCATCGAAACAGAGTTCGACGGACCCTCTGTCCAAGAAGTCTGTAATCAGGTTTTTCCTCATGGCTTCAACTTCCTGCCAGAGGATCTTTCAAAAACTAGGACTTTTTATGAGTATATTTTAGTTGATTCCAAATCCGCTGAAATCACTCATATTCCTGACAAAAATGATCATTCAAAGATCATTTACTCAAAGTTGAGAATATTTCGAGTTCTCACTCTGGCTTACTGGAAACAGGGGATGTTTGTGTGTAAGAGATTTTCTCACCCCTTCAAACCACCATCATACAACTACCTTGACTACACAAAGGCATGGTACCTAGTATTTTGGCTTCAAGCATACAACCACTCTTGGTTTGTGACATTTTGTAAGCAAGCTTACAAGATGCACTTTCCGAACTTGTTTCAAAATTGGTGGATGTACTTTGGTCTCTCTGAGGACTTTCCGGTTGAAGTTCAACGTTCATACCATCTTTTCCAACAAAGTATCTATTCGTCCCCCCTTTCAAAGAAGTTTAGATTTGCTTTATATTTCCAAATACCATGGATCTTTTGCTGGAATTTCAGCTAGAACCATCTGGTAATTTCAAAGCCCTGAGCAAATCTCTCAGGATCAAGTTGTGGGAAAAGTTTAATTTTTCACACCTTGAAGTCAACAAGATGAAAGATTGGTTCAAAGCCAACATTCATCTTCAAGACACGACCAGACAAGAAGACGAAACATTTCTCCTTGCAAAGAACGCAGTCATGTCATCCTTGGTCGGAGCAGGATCTCAAGAAGAATTCAACTCCGTCGTCAACACAATCGTAGTTCAGTTCTTGAATACAAACGACTTTCAGAACGAAGCGGCATCTCCTTCTTCTGTCAATGATGTCAATGAGGATGAAGACAACCTCGATCCATATAATGGATACGACATCAATAACCCATTTCTGGATTCACAACCTATGTGAATCTACAAATATCAAGAGTTTAGTTTAATTTTCAAGTGTTTATTTTGTAAATTATTGTAAATTAATTTGTTTAAATTTCTTGCATTTATTTAGATAAGATCCTTGTATTCCGATCTTATCATCGCTTTAACAGTCTGCTAGTCTTGAATTTGCAATGAAGAAACATTTGAAAGAGAAGACTCCATGACGAAGATGGCATACTTCTGAAGAGGATTCACCACCCTTGGGCGACGCGGTTAGCGTTACGGATTGACTCTATAAGAGAAGATTCCTATATCTCACGAGGCAGAAATCATGTTTAGAGGATGGGTGCTTCTATGGCAGCAGACGGGAGGCCGAAGTAAGACCAAAAGTGAAGCTGTTTAATCCAAAGAGCATGAAAGATGCCTATACGATCGATATACGAGGAATTAACAATCTAAGCCAGTCAGAAGACAACCGGGTGACGTCATTATCTTCCCCAACAAATTTTCAGACGGAAGAAACAACAATTAGCAAACATATCATCCTTTATTGCTTTTGATAAGAAATAGTGGGGACCTGTCCCATAAATCTTATCGTATATTTACTTTTTCAAAAGAAGATAAGATTCTCAGAATAAGCTAAAACAGGGGTCTTGTCCTATCGGCCACTCTGACAATCTTTTGTAATTATTGTTGGAACTACTGTGAAGACAATAATGAAAATTCATTTCTATAATAATCGTGTAATTCCTTTTTTAACGATGGAAAAAAGGCTTTAGGTTTAAACGATTTTGTTGATCATGGAATACGATCGTGTTGATTATGGTAAGTGATGTGTAGTCCAATGTAAATGATCGTTAAAAAGTTCAAATCTAATGATTGTGTTGACTATGGTAAACAATCGTGATGATTATGGTAAGCGATCATTTATATCATGATACACAATCTATAGTTCTTTTTAAACGATGGAAAAAAATTTCAAATTTAAACAATTGCATTAACCATAATCATGTTGATAATTTAAAACGATATTTCAACGATCTTGATATTCTCGAATATGAGAAAGATGAAGAAGAATATTAAAACAACCCTGAAATAGCTTCAAAGAATCTTGTCAAAAATAATGAAAATGAAATAAAAGAGTTAAACAGAAGAATAATTCGTCTTAAAATAGAAGAAAGAAAATCTTGAATAGGAGATGAAGAAATCACAAAGAAGAAGAAAAAGAAGTGACTAATCGTCCGCAATATTCAAGTGCAAATCTGAATTTTATGAAAATACAGTGATGGCTTGGTGGACTTTTATTTGTTTTTTATATTATCCATAAATATTTTTTAGTTTTGTTAAAATTATCCTAAAAGATAATTTTTTTTTAAATTTTATTAACTAACTAATTAACATAACAATAAATTCTTTTTATGTTAAATTTAATTGTTCCTTGGCATTTAGTTAGGTAATTATTTAATTTTATTTTTTACAAATATTGAATAGACATACACTAATTATAGTGCACATCCAAAATTTTATTTCAAACTTAATTCTCAAATATTTAATATCTATATCCATTAAACAATATGAGATAATTGTGTACGAGATCTCCCCATGAGCGATGACATGGAGGGAAAAAATTAACTTCCAAATGAGATATTTGTTTCTGTTACCATATTATTTTTAGAATAAGTTATTGCACAACCTTATTCTTGTCGTTTTAGAAAATATATATATATTATTTGTGTAAAAAATTCGAAAATAAGTCAATATGGGCATAAAGGTAAAACTACTTCTAGGTAAAATGATATAAAATGCTATATAATAATTCAAATTTTTGTGAAAAATCAAGTGTCCATCTTGTTCTAAATATCATCAACAAAGACTAAATAAATAGTTGAGCAAATATAACAATTAGATAGCAGAATTTTGATAGGCTGTGTCTTCAATATAAAATAACTCACTAAATTAATTTGTTATATTAGAATTTATTTTAAGAATACACAGAAGGCCTAAATACGTCTGACAAACGTAATTGATTCCTCCAACAAATTCCTTCTCCATCGCGAAACGCAAACAACAAAATAACACTGTCAGTGTCACCCATGCGAAACTCACGAACGTTTCCCTATGAACATTCTCAAACAAAACCCTTTCTTTTGCTTATCAATCAATCCACCAAGCCCCTCTTAGTTTCACTCCATCTTTCAATTCAATCAAGATTAATGGAGTTTCGTCGTAATCGGCTGTGAGTCTGTGTAAGTAGAACATAGTGATGGTGTCGAGGAATGCAATGGAGTGAAGCCACCGCCCCGTTTTTTGTTGGGCTGGATAGAATCTTCAAGCTTCGTTTGTCTCAATCGCACTCGAGTTGTGCCTTCGCCAGGAAGGTAAGCGGTTACATGCTATTTGGATTACTAATGTATATCTTGTTTTATTTGGGAATGTTCTATTGCCAATAGCTGAAAGAACTTGAAAGTTTCAGGGCTATAGAGTTTACAACTATCGGTTTATAAACCAAAATTTCTAACCAATTTAATGATGGCGTTTAAGATACATGTTGCGGTCTTTGATTTCGTAGTTCCTATTTTTGTTAGATGATAGTTATTGCCAGTGTTTCTTACAACTCAAGGAACAATAAAGTGCAATATTCTTGTCTTTTTAAGGGCTTAAACACAAGGCGAAAAAAGCAGTATATAACTACCTTAAAAAGAGAAGGCATAGTTGAAGTGGAAATATGAAAAAGGAAAAGAGAAACCCCTAGTTGTTTGGTTAATAAAGAAGGAAAACCCCCTAATTATTGCTATTTTTTAAAAAATAATGAAAAATCCTCACGGCATATGGCTTTGAGCTTTGGGGCTTCCAAAAGGCATATTAAGTGTTGCCATCTATAACATGCATGGGCTAGGCTCGTTTAAGACTTGGATGATTTCTCGCTGAAAAACACTTGGTAGTTTATAGCCCTATTAGGTGGGACTTTACTAATAGAGTGGTGAATAACAGATTCGTTTTTGTTGTGATCAATTTCTAGTTAACTGTTGGATTAAGTCGTAAAATGAAGTTCATTTGATATTTTTGGCAGTTTCTTGGAAGATGTGGGAAGAGAAAAGACCACTGTCAGAATTCAAGATTAGTTTGCAAGTTAATTCATTGAGTTGGTTGTGTACTTTCAAGTGTCAATTATGTTTGTTACGACACTTTTTTATTTTAGCTTATTAGAAGCATTGTGTAATATGAAATTTTGGTTTTCTAGCATTGCGTAATATGAAAAAATTTATGATCTTTTCATTATAAAACCAAAATTACGGGCTGAGCCCTTTTTGGTTTGAGTATATTTGGTTAGAGCAACATTCTTTTATGCCTAATATTTCCTCTTGGTGAAATGTATTGGTTCTAGGTAAGTAAAGAGTTATCGTTTTACCACCTTGGCCCCCGCTTCTCTAGGGAGGCTTTTGGGCTTGGCTTTTTTGTATGCCCTTGTGTTATTTAATTTTTTTTCCTGTGGAAGTTGTTGACTGTTGTTTCAACAACAACAATAATAATAATAATAATGATAAAAACCTCCAAATGTGTCAAGTGTCATAGTGAATAAATTATTACATAGTGAAGAACAAATTTTAGATGAGAGATTTTCTAATGCCAAGTTAGAAATTATACAAGTTTTCGGCGATAACTTGAGGTCCATGGATATATTGAGTCTGATTGCAAAATGATCGATGGGAAGACATTCCAAGTCAAGAATTCTAGTTGGTTGGGAGAGAAGAGGCCAACATTTGCTTAAATTGTCATTGAGCTTTAAGAATATGAATATTATAGTACGCTATCCAAAGTCACCAAACTAAATTGTCAGTGCTTCTTAGAATATCATGTTATTATACACATAAATATTTAAAAGTTAAATTTTGAAACACTTCATCATTTCTTAATTGTGACTGTTCAGAACCTTAGAACATTGTAAATGCACACGAGGAAGGTCCTTTCTAGCCTTAAACACGATGCACAACAACATGGGGTCTTGCTTCAAGGGCAGAAAGAACTACTGATCCTCCCACTGAAAGAACAGTCAACACTGTTTTTTTGTGAAGAGTATCCAAGGCAAAATGATCACTTCTTTAGGACTCTCTACCACCATAGATGTATAAATCCCTTGGGCATCAAAGGTGCCACTAAGTCTTTAAATAATCACTTTTATCGAGAAGAATCCCAAAGCATTTGAAGTCCAAATTATCTTCTCTTTTGAGGTCGTGAAGTTTATTTATATTTTCTTCTTTCAGGCTCCTCTTATAAGAAATTGCCAAGATTAATTCTTTTACTGATGTAGACTAAGAATTTTGGAGGATTCTTGGAGAAGTATTTTTAAAACTGAGAGAAAATGATAACAATGCCCCCTTTAAATAGACCAAAAGCGAAAGCGTTTGTTCACAGCTAACTAACAAATCCTAACCTCTTTAAATAGACCCAAAGAGGAAGGGCTTTTTCACTCCTAATTTAAAAATAAAATGGAAAATATCAAAACAAAAGGGCAGGAAAATACAATCGGTCACATACCGGAATTATCTGATGCCCTAAATGATTTACCACACGTTTCAAAGGTATGCATGCTTTTTTCTTTCTTTCTTTCTTTCTTTCTTTTTTTTTTTTTTCTTTTTTTTCTTTTGTTTTGTCCTGAAAATTTAAAACCTGTGGAAATCATTGGGATGGAGACTGATTTTGTATGCAAATGCCATTCCATGAAGATGCCATTTTATCACCCACTCTAATTATAGAAAGTCTTTCAAGTATGCCTTTAGGGGGTGTTTGAAGAGCTAGAATGGAAGCATGATTACTGGAAATCGGAGAAATGTTGGAATGCATGTCGAATTGAGGGTAGAACAAAAATGAATTCATAAAAAGTGAAAATGATGGAAAATATAGTTTAATTGAAAAGTGGCGAAACAAAATGAGTTTAATATTACAATTTGAGCTCAAAAACGCTCAATCCAAACATGATTTTTGGATTACATTACAACGCGTTCCAATCCCATTACAGCTGTCCGAACACCCCCATAAGGTTTATGATGTTCCACTCAAGAGCTCCTGCTTCCTTGTGTGACATTTTTAGTGCAAGTACATAGTTCTCAGATCTAATGCTATTGGTTTTTGCCCTTTGTCTTTTATGCCACCTTCTTGTGTTGTTACATTTAGAATATACCCTGAACTTTAGCTGGTTTCTTTTTATTATTTTTCCCTCTTTTTTAACGGTAACGAACAAGACATTCATTTTCTTATTAAAAATTAAAAATAGAAAATAAAAGGAGAAGGATCATACTCCAAATTAGAGAAGATAGGAACTAGGTCCTTTAGAACTGGTAAGTGGTAACATGGGTCATGGGTTATATGACCGGTGTTCACTCCCCAAACGGAATTAGGGGTATGAGTTCTGGAATTTAAAATTTTAAGTGTTTGTTTCTTCTGGTCTTAATTATTTGGAGCCAAGTGAATCTTTGTTTAAGTTTGAGTGAAATCTTACATTGATAATGATTAATTGTTCTAGTCTAAAAAAAATGCATGAATGATTAGTTTATTGCCTATTCCTTGGTTACTACCAATGAAGAGAACTATGATAGAACACTGGTATAGTGTTTCTCTTTTATTGATATCTCAAACAGAGATTACAATATAGAGGAACAAACAAGAAAAGTAAATTCAAGAACACTTAAAAGAAACCCTAACCCTCTGCCCTTCCTTTCTTTCAAGGAATGTTGCAGCCCATTATCTTCACCAAAATCTTCATGCCTTTCTTCCCTCCCCAACTTCCTATTTATAACCATCTAACTGCCTTCTATAACTAACTACTCTTAGCCCTATCTAAATCTAGGTATCTAACAAACTATTCTATAGATAAATTGGCACATTTTTCAGCAATGTCTCACTGTGAATTTTCAGCAATGTATCGGAAATTGTATCTGCCTGGGAGCCTGCCTGGCAGTTGCAATAGGAAAGAGAGACAAAATTATCTGCTTTGGACTACTAAAATGGACCATTTACTTGCCACAACCCTTGTCGAGCAAGTAAAAGAAGGAAATAGGGTTGATGGCGCATGGAAGCCTGCTGCACATACCGCAGCTCTTCAAGTCTTGAATGAAAACTTTGGTGATGGTTTAACTAAAGAACATGTCAGAACTCGATTAAAAACTTGGAAAAAACAGTTCCATATTTTAAAGGAGCTTCTTGCGCATAAAGGGCAAAAAAGATGGTGGCAGCTGAAAACTCAGTGTGGAACGATTACATAAAGGTAAAACATCATCCTCTTTGATGTTAATTTATGAGCCTACTTTTGGTTTGCCACATATTGTAGTTTCTTAATTTTCTGTGGTTTATAGGCACATTCTAATGCCAGACAGTATTGTGGAAAATTTATTGAACTTTATGATGAATGGTGTATTATCATGGGTGCGCAAGCAATATCAATCTTTTCAGACGATGATGCAGAAGTGAAAGAAATACGGACAAAAGGCAAGGATAGTTCAGGCTCTTTGATTGCCTTAGACGCTCAGACTAATGATAAGATGGCAAAGAAATTAAGATGGACTAGTGATATGGATCATTACCTTGGGAGGACTCTCGTGGAGTATGTGACGAAGGGGTGCAAACTTGATAAATCTTTACAACGTGGGGTACTCAATTTAGCTGTTTCAGCTTTAAATGAGAAATATGGGCCGGACTTGACAAAAGAACACATTAAAAACAGGCTAAAAACTTGGAGGAAGCAATATCGTAATCTGAAAGATCTTCTTTCTCATGATGGTTCAGATTACTTCTTTCTCATGATGGGTTCAGGTGGGACGAAACAAGAAAGGTCATCATTGCTAAGGACTCAGTGTGGGATGATTATATCAAGGTAAGTAGAAAATCTGCAGAATTCCATGCATTTGATCATGTTCTTTATTTTTTGTGTTGTTACTGTTTGTTTTGTAAAATGAATCATTTAGAATCATGAAAAGACATACACGGGCACACGAAAAGTAGGCCCACAAGAGGGGCTGGTTTGATCGTGTTCTTATTCTTTGGATTACTAGCATCAAACATTTGCTTCTTTTTTTATCCTTTCCTTTTTGGTTTGAGGTAAGAGATGGTTCATAGCCACAAAAGAGATGTACAATACGGAGTGAAATGAGAAATTCTACCTCTCACTTATACTAAGGTGGTGAGGAATATTTTTTCCTTTTTTGTTGGCTTGAATTGGAAAAATTAATGGTTACAAAAATCTTTAGTAGGAAGTCTTCTCTCAGCATTAAGGTCTGGCCACATTTGATAATAATTTCAATTTTGGCTTCCTTTTTCTATAAAAATTATGCTTGTTTCTTCTCAATTTCTTTAATATGGTTTTCACCTCTTTGAAAACAAGAACTAGTTATAATAAAACACAGAAACAAGAACAATTGAAATTACAAGTAGATAATAACAATTTTTAGATAAATTTTCAAAAACAAGAACAATTTTTAAAAACTACAAGTAGATAATAAAACACAGAAATTTATGGGTGGAACTAGTTATATAAGCTTAATTTTCAAAAACTAAATGGTTATCAAACAAAATTTAAAACTCTTTTTAAAAGTTTACAAGAATGAAGAAGCACCTGAACTATTTTTCTCCTCATAGATATTTCAATTTATTTTGCGCTTAAGTCCAAAAATATTTTCTTATACTACTGATCCACTGTATGTTGGCTTTACTTTTAAATCTTAGTCCACCAAACGATTGGAAACCTTATGCTTGATGCTCTTCCAAATGCCCATGAACAACCAAAATAAGGAAAAAGGTGTTTTCCAAAATTTCCTGCTACGAAATAATTAGTGCCGTTGGTCCTCCCTTGCCTTTATTCCTAAGACAACAACTAGAGCATAGAGAAATTTTTTTATGATCTGATATATCACTTTGGAATTATGTTTGAAACCGATATGCAGCAGGTAACTGGAATGAGTTACATGATAAATGAAAGACTTGATTAATATCATTGAGAAGGTAGCATGAATCTAGAGAAAGTTCCTGATGTTCTCCAAGTCCTTTTGCATGGAAAAGCATATCATCAAATGTCATGAACAAGGGGCCAGTTTAATGAAGCTAAATGGTGAAATCTTGATATACGAACAATCGTGCTGTTTGAAATTTATGCTGCTTCATTCTCATTTTCTATTTGATCTGAAATATTGTGAACAAGTTAAAAGATGTCTTCTTCCTGAATTTTAGCTCCAGAATAACAATTTGCTATCATTTTCTTTGCAAGTAGATCAATCCTGAGGCCAAAAGCTTTCGTGGTAGAGTATTTGAAAACTATGATCAGTTTTGCATTTTCTTTAGATACTACAATATGGAGGCGTTGGATTTCCCTGTTGTCGTAAATGATGGAAAGACTGGATGTGAAGGTAACTCTTTGGGGTGGACTAGTGAAATGGACCATTGCCTCAGAAGAGTTCTCATGCAGCATGTGATTCCTGGGAACAAAGGCATGTTAGATAATAAACTCCATCCCCTTGTATATGATGCAGCTATATTAAATTTAAGAGAAATGTTTGCTCTTGAATTGACCAAAGATCAAGTTGAGGATCGTTTTAAATCATGGAAAAGAGAGTATGGTTTGCTAAGGGACCTGTTAGACCAAGGTGACTTTGAATGGGATGACCAGCAAAAGATGTTAGTTGCAAAGGACTCAGTATGGGATGTCTCTATTGAGGTATATTCTATTTCAGTTAATCTTTCAGCGGTCAATGTCTATAAAATAAAGATGAATTTGATTTTTCTTTTCCTTTTTCATTCTTCATTGACGGTGTTCAAAATGGTTCTTGCCTATAATTGGAACAGAAACCCGGATACTAGACAATTTAGAGGGAAGGTCATTGAAAACTATGATGAATTGTGTGTTATTGCTGGGTGTGACATTCCATCTGGAAGTTATCTCAATGCTGCTGCTGATAATTTGGATTTATCTGTAGATGAAGCTATAAATGCCAGAGATGTGTGTCACAATCAAAGTAACAGTGCAGCAGATAATGGAAATTACGTAACTTGGACCAAGGAAATGGATACCTGTTTATCGAAGCTGCTGGTTGACCAAGTGACTCTTGGAAATAAGATTGAGAAAAACTTTAAACCTGCAGCATACACAGCTGCTCTTACATTTTTGAATGAGAGATTTGCATCGCACTTGACGAAGGAAAACGTTGAAAGCAGGTTAAACACGTGGAAGAAGCAATATGGGATGGTGAATTCACTCCTCTCTCACGATGGATTTGACTGGGATGAAAAACACAAGATGGTTGTTGCTAATGACTTAGATTGGTTTGCATACAGTAAGGTATGTTTATATCATTTTATCTTTCATGATGATCTGATTTTATTTTTTAGGATGAAAAATAATCATTGGTTAAGATAAATGAAATAAGCAAAATAAGGGAAACACAAAAACACTAGCTGAGATGAGACAAAACCAGTTACGAAATAGTTTTGTTGGGAAGCCTAGCAAGAGGTGTTGAAATGGGCTAAACTTCACCTCTCATTCCAAGATCTCTCGATAACCTTACATCTCTTCCCAATCATATCTACAATAAAATAGTTAAAGGGAAAAGAAAAGTATATCCGAATATGTGGACTGCGATATTGTTTGGCAAAGAGCATTTTGGTAGGAATGTCACTAGGGCATTATTAGGATATGAAGGGTATAGTAGTAACTAGTTAGGGAAGTTATGGTACTCAGTTTATAAATAGAGGTGGTGAGATGTAGAAAACTAAGCAATAACTTGTTGAATGAATAATTAGGGCTTGGGAGAGATCTCTTAGGTATCTAAACGCAAAAGATATATGAAAACTGTAAAGATTCATTATCTAGAGAAATTACAATATAAGCACAAGTAATTCAAGGCACTTGTACCGACTCTTTTAAGATCTTTCCTAAGCTCTAATTTACTACAAAATAATATCCCCTCCCCATTCCTTCATATTTGATATATAATCAGATTCCATAACCACCTCTCTAGTTAATTACCACCATAGTCTTACTAATAAGCTCTATCAGTACTCTCAGAAGAGCTCAAGCGAGGGATGGTTTATGTACCTCGAACACTTGGTTTATCTGTAATTTGGTTTTCCTACTATCTATGCATTTAGGTTCTATCTTCTTATTTGTCACGTACTGTTGATCTAAGAACATTTTGGATATGTCCAAATTGGATTGTTTTACCAGTTAATACCCAGAGTCCATCTTATCAATTTCATTAGTTAATGTCAGAAGACTCGTATCTTGCCTCTTATTCAAAGATTTTTTTTAATATTATTGACTCGACACTGATTTAATGGAATTATGGAACAACTTCCAGAATAAGAGAAAATTCATTATGGAAAAAGTTTTTACTTACATATATTACTTTTCTTTTTATCATTTCATATTATTGTTTAATGCGGTGAGGAGTCAGGACATGTGAAATTTTGCACATTCGCTCAGTGCTTTCTAAAATCCATTTCAGGAACACCCTGATGTGCGGGAATTCCAAGCCAAGTCAATTGAGAATTACAATGAGCTGTGTATGATTTTTGGCAACAAGGAGAAAACTGAAGGATGGTCAATAGTTGGAAAACACGATAAGGACTGTACTTTGAACAACCACAACCATACAGAATCCCAAGTAGGGATATCAAATGATGATGCAGGGGGAGGTAATGGTTCCAGTGGTTCTGATAGCATGGAGGCTTCATCTCAACAAACAGGAACTAGACCATCCTCCTCTTCACATTCTTGAAAGTCTTTAAAGAGAAGATGCCGCGATGATCTCATTGTGCAAATAGTGAGTGTCATGGCTGCTAACGTTGCTCGAATAGCTGATGCATTGTCAGACAGGCCAACTTGCTTAGATCAAGTGTTTGATGTTGTTCAAACCATGCCTGGGTTGGACGAGGATCTGATCCTCGACGCATGTGAGTTTCTCTCTTTTGATGAAAAAAGGGTTGTGATGTTTATGAAATTGGATGAGAGGTTGAGAAAAAAGTGGCTACTAAAAAAGTTGCGCAGTTAAGCTTGCATTGCATGTAAGATTATAGTGTTTCTTGTTGATATTTGTACCGATTTTTCTTAAAATCATTGGCTAGATGAAGTAATTATCATTATTATTTTTCGCCCTCTTCTTTCTAATATGTACTTTTTTACTACATTTATTGTACAGATAGACTGGCTTGGCTGCAGACCGGTCATTTGATTGGATATATGCGAGGTTATAGAAACAATTGTAGGCTGTTATTATGAGAGGAGAAATTGAGATTGTTTATAGGTTGTTCTCTCACTTGGTCCATCCTTCCATAAGTTGGAGAGGGATCTTTTTGGGAGGGGATAGGTTGGGGATAGATTCCTCTTCTTGGATCGACCCCTCTCCAACTTCTGAGAGGGGGTTTGTCACATTATTTGATATAGGAAAGAGAGAGTCTTGGATCATGCCCTTGGGAGTTGTTATTTTGCTCAATCAGTTCTTGGAGCTACTTTGTTCTCATGTTTAGCTTTGATGTTGCTAGACGCAAGGAGTATAGGAGGATAATGAAGGAGTTCCTTCTCTATCAGTCGTTGAGGGAGATTATTTTTGTGACAAGTCGTGCACGTACAATTTGTGGGGTCTGCAAGGGTGGTTGAAGGAACTCTATATCAATAGAGGAGTGGAGAGAGGGACCCTTGTGATATTTGGTTTCTTCTTGTGTTTCATTTTTAGTGTCGGTGATGAAACTTTTTGTAATTATTTGTTAGCTCTCATTATAACTTGATTGGAGTCTTTTCTTTTGTTGGATTTATTAATATTCTCCATTTTTTTTTTCAATTTTTTTTGTGGATGATAGTTTGATTTTTCAAAAGAAAGACAAAAAACAACAAACCATTTCTATGAAATTTAAAGTGGATTTACTGACAAGTTCTTTGGAATCTTTCTATCTATTTCAAGTGACATGCATGAAATGCTAAATAATGATAATTTCACATGTTTGGTAGTAAAGTGGCTAAAACCAATTTTGTCATCTTTAAACTCCGTCCTAAAAATACTTTTAATCATTCCAAATTAATCTTTTAATAGTATGAAAAATGTTTTAAACTTTTTTTAGGGATTAAAAGTATGTTGGAAAGGTTATTTTAACAATTTTAAAATCATATGTATTAGTTATGGATGATAATTCGAAGAATTTTGAAACATATATATATATAAAGAGAGAGAAAATTGTTAAAAATAGTAAATTTGACAATATATTTATAACATATAGCTAAATTTGCAGATTCTATCAATAATCGACATTGATAGCCACGGATAGACAGGATTAGAAGTCTATTAGTAGTTATCATTGATAAAATTCAAAATTTTGCTATAACTTGTAAATATTTTAATTTATTTTGCTATTTTTAAAAATTTTCTATATATATATATATATATATATTTATTTATTTATTAGATAAGAAAGTATTAGGAAATATCAAATGGTTGTCAAAAGATATTTTAAATTTTGTTTGAATTAATACTTCTTTTTTATCTATCAACTCTTATTGCGTCCCTCTTTGTTTGCGGAAGTTTGAAAGGGAGATCTATTGATATATGAATAGGCTAAATTGGTTAAAATAATTTCCGGTGCTTGTGCTCCCAAACAAATTAATTGCAATACAAAGTAAATTAGTTTCTGATAAATTTTAGTTTTATATCTAAATAAATTGGTTACGGTGTTTGATAAAATTATTGTTTTAGATTTAATATCTAAAATAGATATATTAAAAGGAAATTATATCAAATGACAAAAACATTTAAAAAAAAAAAAACAGTGCGTCTATTTTTTTTGCATATTGCGAATATGACAAAATAAATTAGTGATATCGGTAATCATAACGCTATCGGAGGGCTATCAGACGGTAATCATAAAGTTATTGATTTTTAAATTTGATACTTTTGCAATTTATAAAATATAGTGACATAGACTTGATTATCATAAATATTTTTGCTATTTTGCAAAGGTTCCATATTAAAATTTACATTTTTTATAAGAGGAATAGTTATGAATAGTAAAAAATGAAACTATTTACAAAATATAGCAAAAAAAATTAAATGAGACATAAAGTTTGATGAATTTTGGTATATTTTGTAAATAGTTTCAATATTTTACTATTTTTAATATGTCCCTTTCTATAATTTATAGTTTTTAAAGGTTACTTTTCATAAATTTAACAAAACATCAAATATTTACGCCTTATATAACAAAAACGAAAAGCCCATGAAGTCGATAAAATATTTTCATAAATTTTAGATTTTCCCTTGATATTGTAGACGATTTGTCACTTCTCTTTCTTCTTCTTCTTTGCGATTTATTCATCTTCTCTTCCAAATTTCTTCAGCTCCTCTTCCAACTTTTCTTTCTTCTATTTTTATTCATATTTTTCTTTCTTTTTTTTATCTTCTCTTTCTTTTTTCCAACTCTTTCAGAATATCAAGATCGTTCAAATATCACTTTGATATAATCTAAATGATCTTTTACCTAGTCAACACGATCGTTTAGGTTTGAAGCTCTCTTTCCATCGTTTAAAAAGAACTACACAATCATGTGGATATGATCTAAACTATCGCTTACCTAGTCTACACAATAGTTTAGTATGGTCAACACGATCGTTTACATTTGAAGTCCTTTTCTATTGTTTAAAAAAACTATACGATTGTGTGGATATGATCTAAACAATCACTTATCTAGTCAACACGATTGTGTATCATTTTCTCCACGATTGCATATCATGATCGTTTAGAAGAAGAATTACACACACACGATTCTGTATCATTTCCTCCACAGTTGCATATCATAATCATTTAGAAGAAGAATTACACGCACACGGGTAGCCGATTAATCGCGTGTTTGACTAGGGCGTTTTTGTTATTTTTCATTATTGGCTTGTAAACTTTTTTCATTTTTAAAATATTGTTCTATATCGTATAAATATTTTGTCAGTTTGTTATACTTGTGGAAATAAAACCCCTTTTCAAAATAATGGTTTAATTTTTTTTTATATTGGTTAGTGAATATTAAAAAAAAAAACTTTATTTTTCTTTAAAATAATCAATATGATATGGTTTAATAAATCTAAGAAGAATATAATTTATAATTAATAATTGAAAATTTTTCTAAAATTGACAATTGATTTTCTAGAATCTAAAAGCTAAGGAAAACAGATGCTAAGAAATGAACTTGTATTTCAAAAGTGATTTAAGAAAATTTACTAAGAATTTGTTAAACAATAAAAGCGGTTAAGATTTCTTTTAAATCACTTTTAACCATCCCAAAATCAATTTGCACTCGTTTGACATGATCCATCTCAGAATATTTTAGTAAATGATGTATCAATTGCTATCTTAAGAGCCAATGATTCTATAATTGTAAATTACAATAAATATATAGCCAATATTTCGTGTACATATCTCTCTTTTTTTTGTGCCTATTTGGAGATCTATCAAACACGGCATGAAATTAGAAATTTGAACCTATGTTCTTAAAAATTGTAATATATCGAACTATATATCTATCTGTAATTCCATTTATAGTAAGTTAGGTCAAATGTTAACTTTGAGTTGAGATTAGATAAAAGTTTTTATTTCAATAAGAAAAACACTTAGACTATGTCAAGTCACAATTAATAGTCAAGAATAAAAGATACGTAGATGACAAATTTCAATTAAATAATACATGAAAACAAGAGGTGAGATTCAAAATATTTTTTATTCAAGTTTAAAGCAGAATAAAATATATTTCAACCTTTTGAATAAGAAGTTGGAAAATTCAAACTTTGAAAAAGTATTCTTTGCAAAATGGATTCTTTTTTCTTATTGTTCATATATGTAGTGGAAATTCCTCTCTTTTTTTCTTTGGAATAAGACAGTAGGTTGGAGAGGTTTTTTTTTAAAAAAAAAAAAATTATTTTTATTTCCAAACTCAAATTATGCAACGCCCCGAGTTTAGAAGGGAGACATGAATGAATCGATATTGCATCTGAATGAGTGGGATCGTGAGGACATGAAAGTAATATTAAGAAATATACTTAAAAGAATTAAAAGTTATTGTCTATACAAACAAGGTGCACCTTCCTTTTCGGTGGCTCGATCATAGAAACTCCAAAGTTAAATGTGCTTAGCTTGGAGCAATTCTATGTTAGATGACCTCTTAAAAATTTTCCTATGTTGCATGTGAATGAGGACAAAGCATGCTGAACGGACACATGTTGGTTTGTGGGGAGAGCTTTCACTTTAATAAGCCTTTAAGCAAGTAAGAATGATGTTGTCAGATCGCAGGGAATGTCGGCGATTCAAATTCCAAATCCTAGTTCGAATCCTGGGCTTGGGGATAATAAACCAAACTCAGCGTATGAATTTGGAAGTAGGGTTTACAACAATCGATTAGAAAACATAATCCTTTCATCTCCTATCTCTGTTAATTGATCGTTGATGACCACAAAAAATTGCCCCTGTAAACGATGTTGGGCAACGCTTGTGGCCATATTGTTGTCGATTGTCGTAATCATTATTGATGACCGCCATATTTTGATTGTTTGTTGATCAATGAAGGTTCAGATTTACTGTCCTAAATGTTATGATTATTGGTATTGTTATGAGTTGACTATCAATAAAAAAGGGTGGTTGTTTTATGATTGTTTATGACTACCATTGCAGTTGGTAACAATGTGACCGTTAATAATAGTTGTCGAAAATATGCTCATGACTATCAACAATCAACGCTTTTTTTTTAATATTCTTTCTATTTCGTCCTTCCATTTCCCTTTCTTTTTCCTCCTTCAATTGCATTTCTCATTTGTTTTCCCTTCTCCATTTTCACAATAAATAAATGAACTCTCTTCAAAAACTCCAAAGTTGAAGTGTGGTTTTGGTCGTGCTAGTTTTAGATTGTCGGATATGATTCATCCCCCGCTGCCTATTGTTAGTTCCTGATTATTTGTTTTTATTTTCTTTTTCCTTCCTCTTTCCTTTTTAATTCTCCTCCATCTCCCTTTTCCCTCAATTTCACACAAAAAAGAGAAGCAAGCTCTCTTGTTTTAGAGCTCCAACCCTTAAAGTGTAGCATCGATTATGCTAGTCATGGGTCATTTAGATTCTCTTTGTTGGTCCTATCCATCGAGTTGTTGGGATAACCACTATATATTTGGATCAATTATCTCACTCTTTTGTGAATCTAGTAGAATACTATCAACAAGAACAACAACAACAATCAAGTATGGATACAAGAAATTTTAACGTGGAAAAACCCCATTCATGTGAGAAGTAAAAACCACTGACCGAAGTCATGATCTTCACTATAATCAATAATTAGCATCAGAAAGTTCTCCCTAGTCACAACTAGAAACATACACTATAGATATTTCATAATTAACAATTTCAACAACAATAACGAAGAAATAACTAGAAAGATCTCATAATAACTAGCAAACAACTATGCAATGGAATCTAACTATAGATAGCTCCAAATTTAATATTCACCGTCTATAATGAAGAACCTTGTGCCAAGAATATGCTGTCAAAATTTCAGCTTGATTGAACATCAAATGGCTGAAAAACAATGTTGGATAGAAACTACTTTCTTTCTAATTTCCTCACTGACGTAACTCTCCTTTTTTCTCTCAGTTTGCTTGCTATCTTTTACACAGTGACTAATGACTGCCAAGTTTTAATAAAATAAAACCTAATGCTCAAGTGGGCCTTAATAAGCTTACACATAAAGTGAAAAAACCCAACAAATCTCTCCATGTTTCACTTTGTGGAGAGATTAATCATTCTTGTTGCGGAACGAGAAAATTCAAGCTTTTATTTTTTGGTAGTTTCTTCTTCAACATATTGGATCCCTTATGATTAGCATGTGCCTTCTTAAGCTCAAAAAGTTCATCATTTAAAGCATCTCTTATCCAATTATCACATCTATATGCTTTTGTTTTAGAATGAAATGTAGTATTCTTACCAAGATAAATAGCACTTTGATTATTGCAGTACTATATCACATATCGTTGTTGCCTGAAGCCAAGCTTCTGTATAAAGCTCTTCATCCACAATATCTCTTTGCAAGCCTCTCCTGCTACAATATACTCTGCTTCAGTTGTAGAAAGTGCAACATGCTTCTTCAACCTTGACCAGTTACCAAGACACTGCACCACTTGCAAATGCATGTCATCAAGTAACCAAAAGTAGACTTGTCGTTGTCCAAATCTCTTCCCATATTTGAATCAGTGTATCCGACAAGTATTGGCTTTCCACTTTCAAAATGTAATCTTCAAACTCAAAGTACCTCTCAAATATCTCATGATGCCCTTGATTGACTCTCAATGTTGTTCCCCAAAATTTGATATAAAAGAGCTAACAACACCAACAACACGAGCAATATCAAGTCTCATACATACCATTGCATACATTAAGCTCCCAACTACTAAAGAATGTGGGATCTTACTCATATCTTCCTTCTCTTTATACTTTGTTTGCTACTCAGTTAGCTGACTGATTTTTATCCATATTCCGTCCGGAGGACTCTACCCTATTGTAAAGTGACGAGATAAAGGAGAACTGGCTGGTTTTGATTCACTCATGTTGAAACGTTCAAGCACCTTCTCCAAGTATTGTTCCAGGTGACATGTATAATTTCTTTATGCTTTGTCTTGAAAATTTCAAATTCCAAGAATTTTCTTTGCTGACCCTAAATCCTTCATGGCAAAGATTTGCTCAATTATTTCTTTAACTTGACAATTCTTGAAACATTCTTGTCAACAATCAAAATCTCATCAACATAAAGCAATAAGATAACAAAATCATCACAAAAAAATTTCTTGACAAAAATACAATGATTAGAAGTAGTCTTTTTGTAGCCTTGCTCCCCATAACTGACTCAAACATCTTATGTCACTGTCTTAGTGCATGTTTCAACCCATAATGATTTTTCTTCAGTTCACACTAGATGCTCTTTACCTTTCTGCTCAATACCATGTTGTTACTTCATATGGATTTCTTTATCTAAATCTACATGAAGAAAAGAAATCTTAACATCAATCTACTCAACCTCTAGGTCAAGACTAGCTGCCAAACATAGAACTACACGTGTGAAAGACATCTTGACAACCTTGAGCAAAACATTCATCAAAGTCGACACCTTTCTTTTGATTATACCCTTGGACATTCAATCTCGCTTTATAATGTAGCTTTGAGGTATGTTCTTTCTGTTTCACTTTGTAAACCCACTTATTTTTCTGTGCAGTTTTTCCTTAAGGCAATTTCACAAGCTCAAAAGTGTGGTTTGCATGTAAGGACCTCATCTCATCTTTCATTACATTAATCCACTCTCTTTGTGCTCATCTATTATGGATTTTTCATAACACTCAAGTTCTCCTCTCTTAGCCAATAGCAAATATTCATTAGCTGAATATCTTATTGACAGATGTCGATCTTTGATAAATTTCCTACATGAAAAGTTTGTAGGAACTACTGTTTCTTATTAACTTTGTCCGCTGTCTGTCACGCCCTGCTTCAGAACACTTAATACAACTTATCTTAAACAAAGACCACACAACGGAAAATAAATAAGTAAACTTCTCTTATTAAGATAAACGAAAAAGTTTCTACAATAATACAAGTCAAGATACAAATTCTCAAAACAAAAATTCAACAAAGAAATGTCAAAAAGCCTTCAACCTTCAACAATCGTTTAGCTCTTCAACTCAATCGCTTAGCTCCTTAAATGATCGTTTAACCTCGATCCCTTACCTTGTAATACGATCGCTTAGCTACCTAGACGATTGCTTAGAACCAATAACTTACCTTTCCATTTGATTGCTTACCTTTCTAAATGATCGCTTAGCTTCTTACAACCTGGGGAGGGAAAACTTAAGACGTAAGTCTAAAGACTTAGTGAGTGATAATTTTAAAAACCTTTTAGGAATACAATTCAATCAATAAAATCATTTTTGTTTCATAAACAGACTTTCAACGTCTCATTTCAATGAAGCATAAAACACACATTAGTCATCCACATTCCTTTCCACTAAGAACATGAACCATTTCCTACGCCAAGTCTCGGTATCTTGCATTTAGACTACTGTGATATCCTTTCACAATCATCAACATCTGAGATTAACCTTGGTTGGCTTCTCGTTGCTCAGGTTGAGGCGCAATACACATCTTTTATGCATTGTCCAGCCTCATTCTACCATGCAAACCTTTTCTACATAGTTGTCTTTACTCATTATGTACACATAACAGACAACTCATTGATAGAAATAAGACTAATGGTTTAGTCTCAATCAAGCATACAATACAATCAATAAAACATGAACTTTAACTTTGAAAGGTAACATTAAAGCCTTCTTTTGAAATCATGCTTTAAAGAAACAAAGCTTCATGCTTACTGTAAACCTTTGACAATGTAAAACATGCTTTTCAAAACATGAGTATAACGTGAAGCACACAAATTACAACACATCAGAAACATTAGAATGAACTTAAAAATCAATTTTGGTTTAGAAACTCACTTATTGTACTAAGTTTCACTTACTGTACACACCAGATCTTTTGTTTAACCAAATCTCATAATAACAATTCTTTCCTTCAATCTTTATTTCATATTTAAACTAATCTCAAAATAGATTAGTCAATCCTTAAGCTTTCAGTATCTTGTCAGCTCATGCTTCCTAAAATTCTAAGTATTTTTTCGTCAAGACATTTAGATTCCAACTCCATTGATTTGATAATTATAATGCTTTGACCAAAATAACCCCAAGGGCTTCTTTAACCCTTCTACACGATTGTCCAACCTTCTTCTACACGATCGTTCAACCTCTTACAAGATCATTTGTCCTTTTATATGATCATTCAACCTTTTACACGACCGTTTAACCTTTTAATGATTGTTTTCTTCTTATATGATCGTTTACCAAAATACTTCTTCAAAACTCTTGTTTCCTGCTTTCTTCTTGTCCAAAATTACTCCAAGTTACTCCAGAATTCCTTTCTTTTTTAGGTATAGGTCTCACACTGTCTCAACCTACTCATAACTCTAACCTGTATCAACAAACTGTTCATTTTAAACCCTCTGTTGGAATTTATGTTCTAAAACTCGTAGTTTGTAATTATATTCTATTCAATAAAGTCGTTATCGATACTATAATCTTAAAGCCAATAAACAAATGTCCCAAGGTTATTATTGAGTAAACTTGAATTGTATGTAGAGACATAAACGTGGATCAAGTTCGAGTATATAGCCTAAATAGTCTATAGTATAGGAATATGGTTGGGCACCTTATTTTGGGGACACTATGGATGCGGCCCGCTTTGTAGTTAGTACAAACGATGTGATCTTGAATCGTTCATGTAGAGACATGGAAGTGGGGGCATCCTATGTAAAGAGTTTACATAAGACTAGAACTATAGAAATAGTCGCTTTTAGGTTATAACACCGTTGACTTTAATAAAATCGACTATTTCATTTATAGATATCCAATATAACTTAATCTTAATTCTGAGCTAACTATGAACTCTGTTCACACGAATTATCCTTAGATCTGCATAGGTGAGGGCAACTCAATGGTGCTGGCCCAATAAGCCTCCTATTTTAGAGGTAAGACTGGGTGGATAGCTAGGAACATAGGGTGCAAGATGGAATTCACTTCTACCCGTTTTAGGGTTATTAGATAGGTTGTTTCCTTAAGGACTGAATCCAGGTCTTGAACAAGGGGCCCCACCCTCTCATTGGCCCGAGAGGGATTCAGTTTACAGATTGGACCTAAAACCAATTGTTCAATAGTGGATTAGTGGGACTTAAGGAGAAAAGATATAATCTCGGGAGTAAAACGGTACTTTGACCCAGTCGAGATTATGATCAACCTGTGAAGAATTAACTTGTCATGGTTATATTATATGGACACAAATATATCTATTGTGAGAGGAGTGCAACTACAGAACTTTAGTGGAATGACCCGTTAGTTACGAAGATTGATTAACTCGATCTAAAAGAGTTTAGCTAGTTAATCTCGGATCGTTGGAGCCCATGATCTATAGGTCCATTAGGTTCCCCGCTAGCTCATAAGGAATCAACTTAGAACATTATGATAGAATAATTAGAATTGTTCGAATTAGGTAAATAGAGAGAAATCGACAAATATATTTGATATAGCCATCGGTTATAACTTAAGATAGAGCTTCATGTTTAAATGTGATTTAAATATGAATATGGATTCATATTTGGAAGCTTAAAATTGATGAAAAAGGTCAAAGAAGTAAAAAGTCAAAATGTTGAGTTTTGACTTTGAAAATTCAAACTTTGACCGACTTTATATTCAAATATGATTTGAATTTTAGAAAAATGAATGTGGATTCATACTCGAGAGGTTGAAATTAGTCAAGATGGATAAAATGGTAAAAAGTCAAAATGTTTACTTTTGGCTTTTTAAATGGCAAATTACCATATTACCCTTGGAAGAATATTGCATGTAATTAACAAATGGCATCATGCATGTGAGACACCTACTTAGTGATATGCCAAGTATGGAGAATGGAAGCTCACTACATGCAATTTTCGCATGTAGATTGCTTATAAAAAGAGTGCATTGCAAATGTATAATTAGACTTTTGGTAATTTTTTATTTTGTGATTTGGAATTGCAAAATTAAAACCAAAACTCTTTTTCTCTCCACCAGTTCTTCCTCCTAAATTCATCTATCTCTCTATTTTCTCCACCGTTCGAGTCCCACAACTTGGTTCTAAGTTCGGAGAATAGCAGGTCAACTCTAGTGGTAGTCCCGACTTCGATTTCGTGAGGAGATCGTGAAAAGCACGTGAGGAGATTACAAGAAAAGAAAAGCATCAAATGTGAGGTTTTTCTTTTATCCCTACCTTTGTTATTTTAAGTTTTTTTTAATGCATGTTAATCACTAAACTTATTTAGTTGCAATTAGAGTAAAATCCGATCTTTATTCCCTTGCGCATGCCTACCATTTCCAGCACCCTCATCTTCTATCTATGTAGAAGGTTGTGTCAAAGAAATTGAATTTAAATCAATCAGAACATCACTAAGCTCAAACTATGTTTTATCCGCCTTTTCAATGTATGTTGTTATTGTTTGGTATATTCCAAAAACATAACATCTCAACTTCTCTTTTGAGCTTTTTCTGAATTAGATCATATAGTCTATAATCGATCTCATCTTGGTTATAGCCAAGAAACATACAAGGTTTAGTCTTTGCATCAAGCTTTGATCTCTCATCTTTAGAAACATGGATGAAAACTTTACAATCAAAGACATGCAGATGATTAAAAGATATATCCTAATATGACCAACTTCTGATCCTAATGAAAGACATGGTGTGAGATTCAAAAAATGTACAACTGTATTCAAACTTCATCCAAAAACGACTGTGGCAAATGTGACTTAGAAAGTAAGCATTTCACCCTTTCAACTAATGTTCTGTTCAATATCTCAATTATTCCATTTAACTGAGAAGACTTTATGAGGTGCCTTTTGATGTCGAATACCATAATTTTTGCAATACTCTTCAAAATTTCCACAAAACTCACTTCCATTATTAGTCCTAACACACTTAAGCTTTTTATAAGTTTCTCTCTCAACAAGGGCATGAAACATTTTAAACACTTGTAACACTTGATCTTTAGTCTTCATGGTGTAAAGATATGTTTTCCTTGAATGATCATCAATAAACATCACAAAATACAATACATCTCTAAGTGTTTTTGTTTTCATAGGACCACATAGATTAGAATGTACCACATTCATTCTAATTGTTTCAATCTATATAGTGATCTTTGTAGCTTTATTAAATACAGTCTTCAGGAATTTGACTTTATTTATTTCAAGTATCTTAAATATTTATGAAATTTTCATATAAATACGTTGTGACTACATTCCTAAGATAAATATCCAAATTTTCATATACAACCAAACCAGTTAAAAATTTAAATGTTATTCCATCCACCACTACAGAATATGTCTCAACATAATTGTCTTTATGAAAAACTTTTGCATCTAGTTTTGCTTTATATCTTGTGACCTCATTAGTTTCATTTCTTTTTCTCATAAATATCCATTTATATCCGACAAATTTGACACCTTCTTGTGTTTGGATTACTAGTCTAAAAACTTGATGTTTTGAAAGTGAATTTAACTCTGCCTCAATTATTTCTTTCCACAAAGATCAAATTTTTTTTTGTCAACATTCTTTAACCACTTTTGTTCAAGATCCTCATTTTTAGATATAATTAGATCAATAGAAATTTATTTTATATGCAAAAATGTTGTCAACAACTACATTAGTTTGGTCCCATTTTTTTCTTGTCATAACACTACTAGAAATTTGAGTTTTAATGACACTTGAAATTAAAAAAAAATAGTGGAGTGGGGTAAAATGTGTCGTTAGAAATAAAAATACTAAATATTTCTTGACACAGTTTTCTTGACATAATTTAATTTTGCTTGGCACAATTTTCATATCGTTAATTAACGATACAAATTTAGTGTCATTAAAAAATTTCCAAATAAAAAAACACTTATATTCTACAAAATGGTTACATTTCCTTTCTCTCACAATTAAAATAATAATATACTCTTTTAATTCCCCTCTCTCTCTCTCAAAAACGTAAGAAATCCCCCATCTGCGTAAAGAAACTAATAGCTTCAAACCCTTGTTGTCGAAGAACCTTAGCTATCGTCTTTGAAACTTTTTACGACGCGAATTTTGCATCATTAAAACCCAAATTTCTAGTAGTGTGACAATTTATCAAAATCCCATTATTATCTCAGCTGTTTTATCTTCTTCAATATTCTTTTGAGGAGTCAATTTTGGATTCGTTTGGAACATCCATATTCTTAATTGAGTTATTTATTCCTTTTCTTTTTTTAGGATTTTTTATTTTTGAAACCTTTTGGTCTACCACGTTTCTGACATGTTCCAAATTCATTAATGATAGCTCGTTGTGTTGGAATATCAATTTTCGTTGGGACATTTGCAGCTGCTATATGTGTCACATCCCCTCCCAAGGCCAACCCATGCGACCCAAGGAAGGTGTGACCGCTTAGACTCTGAACGCCTACCTCACCACGAGATAACGCATTGGACGCCTGGTAAGTGAAATTACCTTATCTCTTTAATGTGTACTTTAGACTTAGTTAATATAGTGGAAGACTTCATTCTATAGAGCACTTAGACACTAACTTATTACTATATCGCCTAATGTTTGTACCGCGTGAACTAATTCTACATAAAGGTACGTAACATAACAAATGATTAACTTATAACACATTAGACATTTGGAGGTAGAACAACATTAGAAGGAATTTACTTCCTAACAATGTAAGAGTTTATACAAAATAATTAACTTAAGGGCAAAATCTACCTTTCTCGCCCAATTAGTCCATATACTATGCGACAAAGGTAGTAGGTGTCACTAACAAGATGTAACGCAACTATCGCACAACAGGCGATCGAAATGACAAATCAAACACTAAATGTCCTTCACGACTGGGGAACAAAATATTTAGAATGTTTGACAATTTTTTTCTTTTCTTTTTAAGTATATTATTTATTAAAATACTTAAATTTATCTACAACACATTTTAATAACTAATATTTCATAAAACTCAAATGTTATCAAAATTCAACATATCTATTACAAACCTCATAATAATATATATGAATTACAATATTTATAAGAAGTTTTTTCAAAAATAGAAAAAATTGACAAAATATTTACACTTCATAAAACAAAATCACTAAAAAACAAAATTAATTACACTTGATTTTTTCTATGAAGTGTAAATATTTTTATCGAAATATTATATTTATAACAATTTTCCTTTTTTTAAAGTTGTAATAATATTTTAATAAATTAGAAATTCGGGATGGGTTGAGTCAACTCATATTTTTTTAAATGTAACTATAACCCAAATCAACCCAAAATAAAATCTATCCTAATCCAACCCTTACATTTTGAACTGGCTAGTCCGAGTTGTTCAGGTTGTCAGATTATTTAAATACTCCTACATGTCAATATAGATGAAGGGTGGAAAAAGTGACATGACATTTTGAAACTAATCGTAATGAATATCTATTTAATAATATTTATAGTAGAATGTTATTAAATGTAAACCTAATGTGTAAAATTCATTTCAAGGACGTAAAAAAAGAGTAGATAAATTAGAAATTTAAAGTAAAAGTTATTTGGTTTAAGTTTGCTAAGTTTCAAACTTTTCTACTTTATTATCAAAAGCAAAACTTTTTTATTTTAAAAAAAGGTAATGAATTACAAATTTTAAAGCAAAACTATTGTTTTTTCTTTTTCTACGAATTTGTTGTAAAACCAAATTTCAAACTTTGCTACCTCGTAGCTCAATTTGCCAATATATATATATATATATATAGTCATAAAAACGAATAACATAAAATTATTAAAATATTTACAAGCTATAGCAAAATTTTGAATTCTATCAATAATAGTCTTCTATCACTATAGCAAAAGGTTGTAAATATTTTGTAAATTTTGCCATTCTTGAATTTTGAATAAATAAACTCTTATAAAAAAAATTGTCTATATATACAGGAGGTTATATTGTTCACAAAATAACTATATAAATACATCCCTCATTTTTGACGTGAAGGTTTTGATTTTGAACATTCCAATAGAGATTTGAAATGAATAATTATACGCACTGTGCGAAACTATATTGCCCTTAAAGTTTCACTAATGTTTTAAAAACAATTTTGAAATATAAATTCTTTTAAATTTTAGATGAAAAATTGAGATATGAAATAATGTGAAAGTGATAGACAGAGAATAAAAAACTATATCGCTTTAAGTCAGTGTCACACAGTTTTATAACTCGATCATTGTCTAAAATTCTAGAGAGTTTCTTTTTTCAAGGAAATTCAAAATGTTTATAAAAGTTCTTAGATAATATTAGAACTTCCAACAATCTAAGAGTATTTTTTAAATAAAGAATATACAAAATTGAAGCATATAAAATGTTTAAGATATTGACATCGACATATACATGAAAATTGTCAATAAAAAACAAAATATAAAAGTGAATAAATATTTTCTAAAGATATAAAACAGAAAAAATAATTTAAAATGGTAAAATAATATATTATAATTTTTAAATATTAAACGTTGTATTATTTATATAGAATAGTTTGCAAGTATTACTATTAGATTCAAAATAATTAAGTATATAACAATATTTTAAATTTTTTACAAATATAACAAAATCTATCTAAGTCTAGTGATAGATCATGTTGCAAATTTTGCCTATAGACCATCACTGTAAGAGTCTATCAAAGTCTATCACAAATAAATTGCTATATTTATAATTTTTTAAAAATATTACTATCGATTATAATTAGCTTAAGATATATTAAGTAAACTCAATATTTTAGATTTTTATACCCTCCAACTCCATGAAAAAAAAAGGATGAGAGTATTAACCCAAAATAAAAATTAATAGATGTATAGATAAAATAAAAAAAAGGGTTGGAAAGCAAATGACGGGTTTAACAATAAGGAGAGGCATGGGGGCATTGGTGCGAAAGCGAGTGGCGAAACTACTAAACTCCTTAAAAACTAAGCTCTTAAACCCAAACCCACCCCATGACCGACCAAACCCAAACTCACCACTCATCACCTGCTTTTTCCCAAGTCAAGACCGGAGCCCACACCGCCACCTCCACTTCCACTTCCACCTCCACCACCGCCCTCCTCACCCTCAATTCTCCTCCTCCTTTCCCTAGGGTTTCACTGATTTCAATCCAATCAACATCCCACTGCTCATGGAGGTACTCTTCCCATTTCCTTTTCTCAATTTTCTCTCTTCTTGACTTTTTCTTTTTCTTCTTCTTCTTCTTTTTTCTTTTTCTTTTTCTTTTTGTTTTTTTTTTTGGTTGATTTTGATGTCTCTATCTTTTAATTCTCTTTCCGATGAAGATTGTTCTTTCTTGGAATATTTTTGTTTTTTCTACCTACTTTTTTTTCATTTTTTTCGGATTCCGTTTTTCTTGGCTGTTATTCGGAGGATAAAGGGGACACGGATGGATATATTCTTTTTTCTTTTCTTATCTTGTTTTTTCATGGAGTAACCGGATGTGGAGTAGTTTGCAACAATTTTTCTGAGTTTGCATTTGTTTTCTGCCTGTTCCTTCTCTTTGGTGCCAGCTTTTGGCGTTCAGTTCGGGAAATTTGTGCTTTTAAGTTTTTTTGTTCTTCGATTTTCTATGGATGTTTGTGTTGGATGTATGTGCATGATTTAGTTCTTGGTAATGTAAGTTAAATCTCTAAATTATACTTGATGGTACTGTATATCATTTCCTTGTTAAGTTTCTTTATATATAAAGCACCAGATCATCTGCTTTTTGTATTGTTTTTTTTTTGTTCTTACAGTCTCCCACGATGGACGAAACTAATAAATCTGAAGCGCATTTGACATCAGCTGCTGCTTTTGTCGAAGGTGGAATCCAGGATGCTTGTGATGATGCTTGCAGTATATGTCTAGAAAACTTCTGTGACAGTGATCCTTCAACGGTATTACTTATATTGTGATTTGATATTTAATCGGAAGTCAGATGCTTTCTATTCTACTTAGTTGCTATATTTTGTTCAGATGACCAGTTGCAAACACGAGTTCCATCTGCAGTGCGTTCTTGAATGGTACTTTTTTTTTTTTTTTTTGCAATATCTGTTTGATATCTGTTTCAAATATCAGATTTACTCGTTGTGGTTTCTTTTTGGAATTAATAAAAAAAATAATATGCAAGTCTAAGTCCAATGGATACATCATACACCATTTTAAAACCACCGGGCGTCACAAGGCATTCCCTTGCAAAGAGTATCTCATTTCCTCTTTCCTCCAAAAAGGTAAAAAAAAAAAAATTCATAGTGAAGTTCTTGGATTTGCAAATGTTTGTTAAATCATGTAAGTGGAATCTTGCATATTTGAATTGTTAAGCAGTGAATTTCTAAATGCTATTAAGAGGAATGCAATGTTGAAGGATTGTCCTAGGTTTTAGGAGTTGAAGATTGATTAAGGAATCTGGTCTGTTTTTATTGACAATTCTTCGATTGATTAGTGTGCTAGATTGCTAGTGCATGATAGTGGCGATGGTAGTATATATAAGTTGTAAACTGGTAAGCTTTGTGGCTTACTTCTTTCATTTTTAAGCTCACATATACTGGACATCCAGGTGATTGCTTCCAGTGGATGAGATGGTGGGCATTAAGAATTAGGATATCGTTTCATTTTGAGGAATGATGTTGAGTTTTCTGATATTGCCTCCAGAATATTGAGATGAGAGTAAAGGTCATCAGATCACTTTCTATGTGGGTGTTTTCCTTGGATGATTGAAGAAAATAGTGAGGATGAAAGTTAACTTCAAGAGATGTATATTGTGGTAGAAAAATTCTTGGACTGAACCATTTGCTCGTGGTCTTAATAATAACCATTCATGGATATTAGTTAGAAAAGAAAATCCTGGTTTGAACGAAATTCTTGTTGGATGGTGGAAATCTAGAGATTGCCTTCAGGTGACTACTAATACTAAGATTTTTACATCAGATTGGTTCTCATAGTCTCACGTCTTGTACCCTATTCTTTAAGCTCTATCATTGGAAAAAGCTTCCTTCATCTAGGATTGTTGTATTCTCTTTACCATTTTTGTGGTGTTTCTTTCTCAAAACGGTTCTCTGGTAAGGACTTTCAACTATGAGTCCATCTTATGGAACTTACCTAGCCTCCTCCACAGTTCTAATAGAAAACCTGCTCTATTATAAGTTTATAATCAAGTCTCTATTACTTGATTTACAGGGGCCTTTGATTTTTCGGTTGTATTTTTATGCTTCCTCTTCTGATACTCTCGTTTGTTTAAAAATGTTGGTTTTTTTCTTTGATAACTTTCTCATTAATGCATAAATATTTAGGACAAGACTCAGAAGAGGCTCCCCTGTATTGTTTGTTTTTTAATATGTGCTTGGTCATGCATGGAAGTAGAACAAAATCAATAGCTTTGAGTTTGATTGAGTTAACAAAAATTTGGAACAACACCTGAGAACTTCTACCACACCTTTTTTGGCAAGATCTAGTGATTATTAATATCATTTTGAATGGTTCATGCACTTCATTTGTGTTTTCTGTGGACCAAAGTTATAAATTGATTAGAATAGCCTTCTAGACTTGTATCCTAACTTCTGCTAGTCAATGTTGGATTTCACTATCAACTCATCTTTTTAAGGAGCTTTGTCTTGCTCCTATTTGCATAAAAACACAATAAACTAATCATCATTGGATAAAAAAGATCATTTAAACATGTTTCCTATCAGAACACCAAGCTATATCTAATCGCTGGGATTACTAACTAATACCGAGTTTGCTTGGCTAGTTCATTATCTGCTTCTTAGGCTGCTTGCATTGTGGTTCTAATTCCCTGGACCATCTGTTTTGTTACTGTTAGATTGAGAGGGATGTTTCTGTTTATTTATTTCTCTCGTTCTTCGCCCCATGATACTTTATGGTGGTAGGGCATGGTTGGGATTTGTTTTCTTTCAGTTTTATGGTTTGTAAGACATGAGAACTTTTTAAGGAAGATTTAAAATATCAAGTTTCTTAAACTAGAGTTGAGGTGGTAACTTTTCAAGTGGAAATATAATTTTATTTCTGCTGATAAATGCTTCACATAATTGTTTGAGCCCTCCATTGTATAGAAGATACGTATCTTATCCTTGACTAAAAGTTGCCAAGATCTGTATTATAGATGACACCAAGTTCGAAAACTGTTCCCATTCTATTAAGTAAATAATGAATTTTCTTTAAATGTGATGAAATATTTCAATTGATGAGCTGCAATATCCTTGAGATGCATGGACAGGGTATTGTAAGTGGCAGGATGGCCTTGCTGCCACAATCCACTAAGATTCAGCCCTTCGTTGCTCCGATTCGAATAATATCATTGAGATGCATAAAAATATACCGATTCGTTTAAACATATATGTTTCAGCTGGTTTATGCCTTAATCACGGGTTGTTTGGGGCAAGGATTATATAAGATTATTATAACCGCCTCTTTGCTATAGTGTTTAGGTTTTAGGGTTTAGGTGATGACAACATAAAAGAAGAAAAATTAATTTGTACGTGTATGACTACTACTCAGATCTGTGCCTTTTCCTTGGGCACATAACCTGTCATATACGATCTATTAATCTCTAGCTTCCTATCATTTACCTTTCGGTTGGAGAACCCTGCGATAAAGTTCATTATTTTCTGCATTACAAGGAAGTTCGCTGTGTCAAGGTTATGACCTGAATCTAGATTTGATTGGTTCAAATAGGTTTATTTTTGTTTCATTTTTAAATAGGTGTCAGAGAAGCTCCCAATGCCCTATGTGTTGGCAACCTATTAGCCTGAAGGATCCAACCAGGTTTATACCAATTTCATATTTGTATCATTTTTCATTTAAACTTAGAAGCAGATGAAGGTTGTTAATATGAGGTGTTTCTGCAGCCAGGAGTTGCTTGAAGCTGTAGAACAAGAGAGAAGTTTTAGAATTAATCCAGCTAGAAACTCTACAATATTTCGACATCCCACACTTGGTGACTTCGAATTACAGCATGTATGTACCCAATATGCTGTTTAGCCTAATTTTGGTAAATCATGGGTGCCAAAATCTAAGTCAGTACACATTCTTTTCTCAATGCAGCTGCCGGCTGGTGCTAATGATGCTGATCTTGAAGAGCGTATACTCCAACACCTAGCTGCAGCAGCTGCCATGGGACAAGCACGCCACAGTGCTAGAAGAGAAAGCCACAGAAATCGATCAGGAATTCATGGCCGTCCCCAGTTTTTGGTGTTTTCTTCCCATCCCAATTCTTCATCGACCTCTCCACCTTCTGGTGATGATCGGGAAGGTGAAGCAGCCCCAAGAATCATGGTAGCTTCTATATCACCACCTCCACCTGCAGGAGAAGAGGCCCCACAGTCCAATGCTTCAGTATCTCCAATGCAAACCGATCAGTCTTCTCCTTCAGCACCTCAATCCAGCTCAGCTTCTGCTAGCCAACTTGGATCTCCTTCGAGTGAAAGGTATTCATTGTTTGCTGGATTTTTAGAGTTTGTTCTGTTTAATTTGCAGTGTGTCATAGAATTTATCGATCGTCTATTAATATTGTTGCAATGCCACCACCCTTTCCCCACCCATAGGAGATCTTCCAGTCAACCAGTGCCCAATAATCAAGATAGAGCTGGACCATCAGAATTACAATCATTCTCGGATTCTCTCAAGTCTCGATTTAATGCTATGTCAATGAGGTTTGTAATGCATGCCTTAATGGCCTTCATTTTTTCCAAGTGTAATTTCTGATCATTTTGCTCCTTCTCTTTTTTAGATACAAAGATTCAATCACAAAGAGCACAAGAGGTTGGAAGGAGAAATTGTTCTCTCGCAACACTTCAATGTCAGATATTGGCTCTGAAGTTAGAAGAGAAGTCAATGCAGGCATAGCGACAGTATCACGCATGATGGAACGTCTTGAAACCAGAGATGCTAGAAAAAGCAGCAGTCCGGAGTCCAGTAATGTAGGGGGTAATAGCCCAGTTTCAGAATCAAATAACAGACCGATGCCAGAGAATGGAGGGAACAGTCCTTTGACCAACACAAATAAAGAAGGGCCATGCTCTGCAGAATCCAGTTCAAGTTGAACATTCTCAGAATCGGCTTCACTCAAAGTCCATCTTATAAGAGGTGAATATTGCTATTGATTGTTTACCTCTTTCATATGTACAAGAAATGCCTGGAGTAGACTGATGTTTTAAAAATTTAGGAAAAGAAAGAAAGAAACTTCAACATATTAAAAATATTTTGAGTTTTAGTTTATTTTATGATTAGTTAGAGTATATTTATATATTAGCCAATGTATCATTTATAATTAGTAATATCATAGATTATTTACTCATAAATTCATTGAAGTCATCATGTTCAAAGTTCATATTCTACTTTTTCCCACCCCGATAGATTGAGGTTGTGGTTAGCTTCTCCACCTTTACTACTGTCCTATTTTGGTGGGTGATTTGAAGGGAAAAACTTGTATATTGTATGAGGGTTTTTATAGGTTAGGCCAACATTGGAAATGCAGATGAGTCGTAGAGATTCAGAGTCGGTCTCGAATGCTCATTGGAACTTGTTAGTATATAGTATGTGGTGGTTTCTTCTGATGGAAGGGAAAAATTGTGCCAACTACCTGTGAGTTGAACTACTGCTGTCAATAGGTTTCACAGTAGAGAGAGGTCTTTTGCTTGTGGAATGGATTGAGTGTGAAAAAGACTGTTGGATACTCTTTTTAATAACTTCTCTAGTAATACTCTTTTCTTTAAGTTTGGCCGTGACTTTGAAGGGATAAAATCACTTTTGTCTATGTTCAAAATCCATTCTAAATCAGTTTTAAGGGTATGAAAATAGTTTTGGTAAGTGTGAAACTATACATTAAATTGATTTTGAATGATTGGAAAGATGTTTCGTTTTAAACCTGACAAAAGTTGTGTTAACAGTTTCAAAGTCAATCTCAAACATGCCTTTAGTATCCTAAGATTTTAGACAGTGGCTCATTAGGTATTTGACTGATGACATTATGTTTTACAATCTCTATTTTTGCATTCCATTTGGTTGAATTGGCTAAGTCTGATGTAAGGTAATAAGATTGTTTAGGGCATTACCCAATTAAAGTAAGATGTACATGTTCTTCTGTTATCTCAAAAAGTTAGGCTCTTGGATTCAACCTTTATGGAAATTGGAAGTTTAGACTTGCGGTTTGCTTGCACTTGAGCGATTTGTTTTTAGTCCAATAGGGTGAGGGATTTGAACCACAAATTTTTTTGTTAGGAATTTATCAACGCATTACTTAGGTTGCTTACCTACAAAGGATCAAGATGAATTGGAATGAGACTGTTATACATTCTCCACACTGTGTGATTTTGTTTCTATTGCATCATTGAGGCATTCCCTTTCATTTTACATTTGTTTACTGCGCACCTCTTAAAGGTTTATCATTCCCTTCTCTTTTTTCCTTGTCTTTTGCCAATTGAAGGGATAATCTTCTTGTGTGTTTGGTTCTAATCTTTTTTAATGTGATTTTAATATCACTAAGTGTACGTTGAGAGATATTAAAGTGATTTATGGTCAATTACTTTAATACCACTTTTGGGTTAGTTAACTTTACAATGTTTCTGTAAATATAAATATAATAATTCCAAAGCTTATTTGGTTATATTTTCTTTTAAAATGTCATTATTATTGTCTACCAAACATACGGACGTGCATGAAGTCTGAAAAATTGAGCCACCCATTCGAAACTGATATCGATGTACATGTGTCCGTCGAAGTTTGGTTTGTAAAAATCGTAGTTCGACAAATAGTGGTCAGTGGCTTCAAACTAGTCGACTGACTGATAGTCAAGTATTTTAAAGAAGAGAATACATCTTTTTGGTAGTTTTGAGTCTAGTTTCTAGTTCTTAAATTTTTATCGGTGATATTTAAATTTTGTTTCAATTTGGTCTTTATAAACAAATATTTATATTTTTAACTTCAGTTTATTTAAAATAATTAAATAAACTATAATTGATTAAATTTTACTATTTTTCAGAGATTTAACTTAAAAGTTCTTTTATAGAGGAGTATTTAATAAAAGAACTAAAGTTAAAAATGTAAAATATTAACAAAAGTCAAGTTTAAGGAAGGATAAAGTTTTAAATTTTGATATTTGAGGACTAGGTTGAAACTAAGATCGAAACTTGATTAAATGTATAGCATTTTGATGTATAGCATTTTGTAACATAAGAACTAAATAGAAAGTGACCAAGAGTTAAGAACCAAACACATACTTTTTCATGAAAAAAAAGTCATTTGGTTTCATTTTTAATAACAAACTTTTATTTTTTTATTTTTTTTATTTCTTAAAGAGTGCAAATCCTTACAATATCGTTATTATCACATGATTTATTCCCATATTCGAGGTAGTCAGCGAGACAATTTTAAAAATCGATCATGGTCAGTTATGGTTGGTTTTTTTAGGAAAAATCGATTATGCTTGACTGATGACCGAAACACCGATGGGTTTAAAATCACTCGAACTTGGATAATCTATGGATTACCGATTTGTTTTAAAATGCATCTCTTTTATTTGGTCCTAGTCGTGTGGGGTTTGATACTAATAGTTAGTTCAATGTTATTTAAATAGATTTCATATGCAAAGCTCTTCCTCTTTCTCTCCCTCTTTGGTTTATTTTTCCTTGACCAACTCGATAGTCTGTATGTTACAAATAACAAATGAACATTTGCTGAGTAAAAAATGTCAAAATCACACCTGAACTAATAATGGAGGCATGAACTACAAACAACTACAATTAAAATTTTAGATCTACAATGAAGAGCAATATGTAGGAGTAAATTGGCATGTGAGTTTTTGATTGAGTGCAGTACTATAGTTGGTTGTATCCAGATTCTTTCACTAAGATTAAAGGTTCTTTAGGTTTATAGAACCTTTATAAACTTAACTACCATTTATCAATGGTCAAGATTTAAATTTATTATTCAACAATGTTTGCCACACATGTTTGGCGTATAGAGTATGTGAATGTTAAGCTTTGTACTAAATTGGAGTCTAGGCAGAATGCGTTTAGAACTGGTGAGGTATTATATTAAGTAGTTCCAATTTTAAATACGCAATTATGTTTCGATTGTAAGTATAAAAAAACTAGAAATGTGGTGCATAAATGTAACCAAACTTCATGATCAATTATTTTAAATTTGTTATTTTTAATTATTTTAACTTAGTTAGGTTCAAAGTAATCTTTCTAATTATTCAAATATAACTGAAGTTCAAAAATTAATTTTTTTTTATTAATAATAGATTGACTATTTCAATTGTGTAAAGCAATGACTACGACAAAAACGAAACTTCAGTTTTAATTTGAATATGATATCTCTTTTTTTGTTTTATGTATAACTTATAAACTATTTTAGAATTATATAGAAAAGTTACCGAAAATATGTTGAAAATATTTACCGATTATAGTTACATTTTAGATTTTAGATTTTATCAATGATAAACTTCTATAAATATTTATCATGATAGAATTTAAAATTTTGCTATATTTTGTAAATGTTATTATTCACTTTGTTAATTTTAAAAATGTCTCAATTATAAATAGAAAAATTATTTTAAAAAAATTAATAAAATACTTACACTTTCATTAAAAAAAATTCTTTTAATAGTTTTATTTTATGGAATGTAAATATTTTGTCACTTTTTTATATTTTTGAAAAAACGTCAATTAAATATTTCTAGTTTTACTAATTTAATAAAAGTCCAAATGGAACTCATTTAAAATTACGTTTTAAAAAAAAGTAAACAACTTATTTGTTATCGATTTGAATTTGACGAAAATGGATGAAATTCCATGTTGTAGAGAGAATGAACAAATGTAGAAGTATTTATTTATTTTGAAAAGAACATACAACAAGAAGTTAATCCCAAAATCAAACAATCTAAAACTCAACCTTTAGATTTAGACTTAATATATAATACATAATTTTGTAAATAATTTGAAGTGTTGAATTGAAATAAGACAATGTGGAAATTTGAGCAAATAATTCTAAAACAAAACTTCAATGATTGACCAAAACCACAAAAACAAAAAGCATTAATTTATTAAATTTTGGCATCCAAAGTTGCAAAAAAAAAAAATTAATTTATCATATCCTCATGAGAAAAAGTCAAAGGTACCCTTACATTAAAGACAATCTACTTCTTTGTTGAGGATCATTTGGGTAATTTGATATCTTGAGGTACTTGGAGATGGTTGAATAGAAAGAACTAAAGAAGAAGAGGCACCGACACATTTGGAGGAACCACACCCTCACACCTTTCCCTATTTCTATTTTTTAAATTATTTCTTTTCTTTTTGGAATATCTTTATCAATCATTTTACTAAACTCCAAAACCTTTATTTAAAGTTTCCACAAGAAGAAGAAAAAAAGTTATTTAAGAAACTTAGAAAACATTTCCTTTTCCTTTTCCATTAAGGAAAATTTTGGGATTTTTTATTTATCATCGATTAAGTTGCTGCATGTTTAATTTTGTCGACATATTTGAGAAGCTAAATTGGTTGTTATAATTGATAATTATTATAGTTAGTGAGTTATAATAGCGGGTGTTTATGTGTAAGCTATTTTTGTTTTGATAGAAAATAGTTAACAATGAGATAACGTAGTGAGTGTTGTAGCAAAGAGTAGTTTGAAATAGTATTTAAGTTGCACACACCAGTATTATAGTTGGTGCAAAAGAAAATGAAATCACTCCACCAACTTCAAGTTAGTGTCCCAAACGGCTCTACCAACTTTAAGTTTTTATAAACTTTTATTTTTTGTTCATTAAATATTTGAATTTTAAATTGTGTGTCTAATGGGTTTTATATATATTTATGGTTAATTTTCATAAATAGAACAAAACGGCCAAATATTTATCGTCTATAGAATAATTTAAGAAAAGCTCATTAAGGTTGATTATTTTTTTAGGATTCCATATTTGTCTTTACTGGTTTATAACGCCTTTTCAATTCTGATTCTTTCTCTTCTTTCCCATTTTTTCTGCATCATTCTCTATTCTCACTTCTTTATGGTCTTTGAGAGTATTTTTTCTTTTCATGGTCTTTCTTCTCATCTTTTGCAATTTTTTCTTCTTCTTTCCATCATTTTTTTTCTCTTTTTCTCTAATTTTTCTTTTATTTTTTTGAAATAGTTTTTGGTTCAAAATCGTGATCAAATATACAATATTTTTTTTAAAAAAAAATTCAAATTGTTATTTGAGATATTGGATAGCCAAATCTAAACAATCGTATATAACCAAATTTAAACACAAAAAAATTCTTTTAAAAAAATCGTTTAGATTAGCTCCCTAAATTTAAATGACAGTCTATAAAAGCAAAATTTAAACGATAGTGTAGAAAAAAATCTTTTAAAAAACCATTTAGATTTTGGTGTCCAAATTTAAATGATCATAACGATCCATTAATCGATCGTGTACACAAAAAAAATTTATTAAAAAATCGTTTGAATTTAGATTTGATCGTTTAGATTTAGTCCAAATCTTAACAATTAAATCCTAAATGATCATTTTCCAAATAGTAAACGATAGTTTTCCAAATATATTAGCGGACGGATGTTAAATTAATTGAGGATATTTTTAAAATTTTCTATTGTGGACCGTGGGCTTTTTTTCATTTTCAAATTAATATTTTATTTTGTTGCTTTGTCCTATTTCTTAAAAGACCCCTATACTTGTAATTTAGAGATTCATTGGGAAAAAAAAATAAATAGTAGGAGAAATTTAGAGACAAAACACAAATTTGTATGGAATGCATCAATTAATTTTGAAAATTTGTAAATGTTCCAAAAATGTAATGAATGGGAAATTGAGAGAGTTAATGTTGATCAAGTATAGAAGGTTTCTAAAGTTAAAAAGGGATAGCATTCTTTTTCTTTTTTCTAAAATCAATTATAAATATGAAACCATTCTAACACTTATTATTGCTTTATATTTTAAATCTGTTAATTATCTATCTATTTATTTATTTATTATGCTAATTTTACCCTTTTCCTCTTGTGATAATTACTATCAGAAAGTAATTAACATTTTAAAGGGCAATGGAGGATCCATGATTTAATTATAATTACTAATTTAAGTATGTGTACCAACAAACAAGAAAATTATTTATATTATCTACTAAAATCAATCAATAATTTGGTTCATTATGAGTTTATTTTTCCATATTTGTTTTTTTTTTTTTTTTTTTTTGGAAAAAAAGACTCTCTTTTGCAACTTTTCTATTTCCTCCTGCTGGTTGTTTCTAGAAAAATATCTTTTTCGTTGGTTGGTTCTTTTCAAAAAATTTATACTTTTAATTCTTAAATTTTTTTTATTTGATTTTAATTTAATCTATAGACTTCAAAGTGTGACAAAATTTACTTTCAAATTTGAGTTTTATTTCATTCAATTTCTAGGTTTTAAGATTTTTATACTTTTAACGCAATTGATTTTACCAAATATTCACTCAAATCTTTGACAATAATGTATATTACTTAATTTAAAATAACTATCAAATAAAAATTTAAAACAACTTTAACTGTGATGACCATAATAGTATTGCATCTTAATAAATAAGTAGTATTCAACAAAGAATCAAGAATAAAAGTGTAAATCTTGAAATTTATGAATTAGATCGAAATAAAACTCATATCTCAAAGGTAAAATTATAACAATTTGAAACTTTAGAACCAAATTGAAATCAAACTCAAAACTAAATGATCAAGTTTAGCATTTTGAAACATAAAATCAAATAGAAACTAAACAAAAACAAAAAAAAAATTTGGGAACATTTTCTTTAAAAGAAGAAGAAAACTTAGGGTGAACAAAAATATATTTTTTCCCTTCTATAATAATCAATATAGTGAGTAGTACTCATAGTTGTATTGTGTCAAAATGTATATCTAACTATTTGTCGTATTATTCTATTTGTATTGTGTGACCATAATAGTTAGTTCTCTTTTAAATATAACAATTTTTTAGTTTCAATGACCTTTTTTTTGTGTATATGTTTTTTTCCAAATATATCATTGATCAATTGTCTCTAACATGTATTACATTTCTTTTAACAAAGTTTTTTTTACACCAAGTAATTATTTTTTTTAAAAAAATGAAGATAAATTAGTTTAAAAACTATAATTTTATTAGTTTAATTTGTCAAATGGTTAAACACATTAATGGGTGAATTTACTAAAACATGTGTGATTTTAGATCGTATAAGATTTGCACACTAAGTTGTAAAAAAGAAAAAAAGAAAGAAAGAAAAGAGTAAAGAGTATTATATAAATTTGATCAAATTAAAACAGAGAAGATTGATAAGTTAGTAATAACATTTTTTAGGGTACAAAAAATTTGATATATGAAGGAGTAAAATAAAAGAATGGCTAAATCGTAGTGACCAAAAAATTTCGTTAACCTAAAAGTTAAAGAACATTTCCTTTTTCCACTTTCTATATGAAGAGAGATCTTAACTTGAAGAAAAGATGAAAGAAGATGTAAAAAAAGCAAAGAAAACTCAAAGAACAACAAATTAAAATCAAAGTTATTTGTGAATTAAATCTATGGAAATTAAAAATTTTAACACAATTCACACATATTATTTGGTTGAAGTAAAGTTTCTTTTAAGGGAATTAATATTTATAAGAAACAACATACAATATACATATATATTGTTGAAGGCATATTGATTTTATATATTTGTGTGTGTTTGTTTTAAGTCACATTCATATTCTTACCTAAATAAAGATATAATGTTATTTTCATGGCTTGAGCTTTGCTTTTGAATATTTTTAAAAGTGTTGAAATAGTGTGTGTTCTTAATTTGGTAGGTTGTGTTGGATAGTTTTCAACATTTGGAATACATTCATTTATGTCTTACGATTTTTAAGAGTTTATAGTTTTTAAAATTATTCATTAATATAAGTATTGCTTGGTCATCATTTTGTTTTTTTTTTCAAAAAAAATAAATTAAGATTATAAACACTACTTTCACCTTTAAATTTAAAACAAAAAACGAAATAGTTATCAACCAAAACTTAAGTTTAGTTAAAATTGAACTAGTTACAATAAATAAATCTCATTTAATTAAATCCTATTTTGATTCTAAAATCGAGTGAAGCAAATGGTTTAATTTTAAGCTATTTAAGTTAGGCTTCTCTCAACTTATCAAATAAATTCAAAAAACTCCAATCCATTCTACATACATTACATTGTAGTATAAGTTGGCATGAGATTTCGTCTCCATAAGAAACTTAAAGATGACTTTAGCTATTGTTAGATTCTAGGTTGTCGTAAAGGAGTTTTTGTGTGTTGTGTGTGCAAAAAGAAATAAATAAATAAAGAGTTTAGCCTAGGAATTCAAAATTCACTAATAGCCTATATTAGTTGTTAGATATGCAATATGTTTGTAAAAGGATTATTATAAACAACCTAAAATCCACCAACACATGCTTTATAAACTCGTGCCTTTGAGATAATGGTATTTGAAGACATTCAAAATTATAATCAAGCATACATGAGAGACGTCCAATAACTCATACATTCAATACAATAGAGTTGAATAACCTTCATTCTAGAACATTAAATATGAGCAAACTTACATTAATCAGTTCAAAATCAAGTCTTACAATTAACTAGCTTCCTAGCTAGGCTAGAAATACTAACCTTAGTCACTCATAATGTGGTATAAGATGAGCCTTAATGTTGAAATAAATGCAAGATACAAGATGATAGAGTTCGGAATGTAAAACTATAGAGAAATGGAGTTGGTGGTTGCAAAAATCGAGATACCATGTGACCTAAATCAAAGAAATAATCCTTATATAAATGTACTAGTGTGTTGTGTTGTGCTCTCCACATTTTGCTCTTACCCCAAGCGTTGTGCCACTACACACACAAGGAACACAATGACATGCATGCACACGATGCTCTTCGTTCATCCATTTTGATTTTGGTGGTTTATTATACCTTTTAGTTGTTCAAAACATATAAAATAATATAATAAACTAGTACAATCCAAATAGAGTCTAAATTAAATTAGAGAAACTAGAACATTTTCGATGGTAACAACAACTTGTAACAAAATTTGATATATATGTAACCAACCTACTTGCTATGTCTAAGAAATTTCATTAAATATTAATAATGTTTGCCCCAATAATGATTAAATGATTAATAAGTAAAAAGCTCTTTAAATAATAAACTACTTTTGAAAGAAACAATAACTTGATCAAATGAGTGTCCAATACTGACTTTAAAGAGAACATCTCAAATTCTTCAAACTTTTTTTTTTTTCTGTGTAACAATTAATTTTGAATGTAAAAAGCTTTTTTTTTTTTTTAAATGTAAGACATAAAAATATCTATTTTTTTAAAAATCTTAATCTAGAAGATAATCTAAACACATCTTAATAAATCTTAATAAGTAATAAGTAAGGAGCTATAATCACATTAAAAAATCATTTCCTCTTTTTTTCTTTATTAAAAAAAATTAATAGAAAGAATGAGATTTGTAGTATGTGATACTTTCCCTACTTGGATTGACCAAATCTCTACATTTGGTACAACTTATGCATCATCCCTATTTCACTTTCTCATTTACTCTTCTTTTCTTTTAATCAACTATTTTCTTTTTCTAAATATTATTATTCATTTCCATTATACATTTTTGGTATATATCAACCAAATCCAAAAACAAATTTGTCCCATCAAAATCTATAGATAATATTTATTAGTACAAAAATGACTAGTTGTACAACATAATACCTGAAAAATGAACCTAAGATATTTAAGATAATTATTAAGGTGAAAAGATAAGACAAAAGTTGAAACACTATATATTAACGTAACATTTGAGAGAAATAATTTTTTAACTAGATTTTGACCATACATCTAAACGATATAGAAATAATTAATTAAAGTTAAGTTTTAGAAGTTATCAAATTGTGAGCTTCCTTTTAGTACGTAATAGAAAAATGAAAATTTGAAGAGATATATATTATAACAAATACTTTAAAGAAAAGCTGTAGAAATACATAGTCCCTTTGAGTAAGGACGTGTTTGTAGAAATATACGTGTTCTATTTATTAGCATTTTTATTATAAATTTGGTTGTATATTTACATTGTGTATTTTCCTGTTAATTTACCAATTCCAATAATAACTAAATCTCAAAATACAACAAGTGATAATTCCAATTTTTCATATTTATTATTTGGACTAAAGTACAATTAAATTATTGTGCACTTGATTTAATTATTGAGGTATAAAGAAAAAAAAAGTTAGAAATGGTGTATAGAAAATTTGATGATTAGTTGAGTATGTGAAAAATGAGATGGAGAGGGTGAAGTTAGAAATTGTAAATAATATTTTTTTCAAAACTCTTTTCTATTTTTTTTGAGCAATTCCTTTTTTTTTATTAGGTTTATTTATGTTTGTTTTATTGTCTCTATCTCCCTTTAGTTTGTGTCATAGGGTGTAGCGCTTTGCTATTGGGGCTTTTGGCTTTGGATGGATCCCCGCTTCCATTGCCCGTGAACTCCATTTCCACACAACGGAGATGAAGGGAACGCACAAAAACCAAAATAAGAAATCCCACCCAATACTCTTAACACTATTTATTATTTGTTATTTGTTGCACTGGTTACTACTATTATTACAAACATAAACTAAAATGATCTATATTTTATTATAATTGGGTAAGAATATATGTAAAAGAAGAAAAAAGTAATGGAAGATATTTGATGATATGAAGTGCAATTAAAAGCAAAGGAAAACTAAGGTGAAATAGGGAAAGAAAAGAAGAGCGCCCGTGCCCCCCACCCCACTGTGAGCTGTCCTTCGAAGCTTCAACAAATCACCTACTCCCAGTTCTATTTTACACCGTTTCTTACTTCCAATCAAACTTAGCCACGTTTACAAAATCTATTTGCTCATTGCCGACATTTCCTTTCCCCACTCCACCACTTTATTCCTCCACCACGTTTTATTTTTATTTTACTCTTTATTTTTTTTGTATTTTGAAAAATACTATCAAATTCAATTCTTTACATATTAACAATTTTTGTCTGAATATTATATAATTTTTTAAAGAAAAAAACCAATGCTAATATAGATTAATTATATTTAGAAAATAAATCAAACTATTAGAAGTGACTTATTTGAAGATTTACTAAAGTAATGCTAATAGAGACAATATCACCATCAATATCTAACAAAACTAGAGTATGTAGGCTAAAAATGTATTTTAACACATGCAAATAGTGCTAATTTTTTACTAAAAGAAAATATAGATTTAAAAAGAATTATAATAACAAAACGAAATCTTCTCACATAGTTTTAATTAATAATGAGTGGAATAAAATTCAAATTTTTTTTTTTATAAATTATTTTAAGAATGAGGTTTGGTGTTGGGTAACTAAAAGAAAAATAAGAAAAAGTAGGAATGTTTTTATAGATGAAAAATGATTTTAGAGGGAGTTAGTTTTGAAGGAGTTTTGAGGTTGAAGTTGAAGTTGAGTTTTGTTTAGTGATTAAAATTTGTAAGAAAATCAATTAGGTAGATGTAACCATTTGGTTTGTTGTGATTGATTGTCGAGAGAAAGAACCCCCAATGACTTTCCACCTCTTTTTTCATTTAATATAATTTAATATGTAACCTAATTTCATTATTATTAATTATTTTCTCAAATATTATAATTGGATTTTCCATTTTCTGATTTTAAATAATTCCGGCTATTTTGGTCTTTATTTCTTTTTAGTTTTGTTTCAAACAATCTTTGTGTTTTTAAAATGTTAATTCATCTCTTTTCATTTATTTTGGTTTTTTTTGGTTTTTTTAAATTTTTTTTGGTTTTTTTAAATTTTACTTTATCAATCCATTAAAATAAACCAAAAAGAAAAAAACAATTATTAGCAACAAAGTTTATTAATATCTATTACTTAAAAAAGATATAAATATGACGGTGTTTGAGAAGATAATTTTGAGAAGAAATGTGGTAACTTCTATAATTAATATGAAATATATATTTTGATTAAATAAGCTTTAAAATTATAAAATGAGCTCTTAAAATAAATAAATAAACAAATAAAATGAAATAGGAAAAGGGAAAACACCCGCATAAAAGAATTGCTCTCACAAACTATCACAGTTGCTTTACCTTCTCCCTCTAGAAGGAAGCTTTGTCCTCTTTTCTTTGACGGAATCTGCTGCATTTGCCGGCCGACACCGGCCATGGATTTTACTCTCTCCGCCCCCATCAACCTCTCCATCATATTTTCTTTTCTACTTCTCTCCTTCGGAATTTCCTCTGCATCCCCGGAATATTCAAAGCCTCGTCTGTCGTCTCCTTCCGCTAATTCCTCCGGCCAGATTAACTCCAACTCGGTCCTCGTCGCTCTACTGGACTCGCATTATACCGAGCTTGCAGAGCTGATTGAGAAAGCTTTGCTGTTGCAGATTCTAGAAGATGCTGTTGGAAACCACAATCTCACCATTTTCGCGCCGCGAAACGAAGCTCTGGAGCGCGATCTCGACCCTGAGTTCAAGCGTTTCCTTCTCGAGCCAAGGAATTTGAAGTCACTCCAGACGCTATTGACGTTTCACGTCATTCCGACTCGTATCGGATCGACCGAGTGGCCAAAGCATTCTGAGTCGACTCGCCACCAAACACTCTCCAATCACGTCCTCCGATTGACTCACCACAGCACTGGCGAACGAACCGTGGATCTCGCCAGGGTCATTCAACCCGACGCCATTACACGTCCCGACGGCGTCATCCACGGAATCGAACGATTGCTCATTCCTCAGTCCGTACAAGACGATTTCAACCGCCGACGGAATCTCCAGGCTATAACTGCAGTGAAACCGGAAGGAGCACCAGAGGTTGATCCGAGGACTCACCGTCTAAAGAAGCCAGCTCCACCAGCCGAACCAGGCTCTCCACCGGCTCTTCCAATATTTGACGCATTAGCTCCAGGGCCATCGCTGGCTCCGGCTCCCGCGCCGGGACCAGGTGGGCCACACCACCACTTCAACGGTGAACGGCAAGTGAAGGATTTCATTCACACTCTTTTACACTATGGCGGTTACAACGAAATGGCTGATATATTAGTGAATCTAACGTCCTTAGCCACGGAAATGGGAAGGCTAGTTTCAGAAGGCTATGTGTTAACCGTTTTGGCGCCGAACGACGAAGCCATGGCGAAACTGACGACGGACCAACTGAGCGAGCCAGGGGCCCCGGAGCAAATCATGTACTACCATTTGATTCCAGAGTATCAAACGGAGGAGAGTATGTACAATGCAGTTCGCCGATTTGGAAAAATCCGATACGACACATTGAGATTGCCGCATAAAGTGGTTGCGCAAGAGGCTGATGGTTCGGTGAAGTTTGGGCAGGGAGAAGGGTCGGCGTACTTGTTCGACCCTGACATTTACACGGACGGGCGTATCTCAGTGCAGGGAATCGATGGAGTTCTGTTTCCGCCGGAGGAGGCGGAGGAGAAACTGTCGGTGAAAACAGTTCAACACGTGAAGGTAGTGACCAAGCCAAGGAGAGGTATGTGAAACAATTTCGTTTTTTGCAATACATTTTTCCATGACTCTATTGCTTTGTTATGTTTGTTAGTTTAGGGTTTCACGGCGGTTCCTAACTAAATTTATCTAACTTCGGTGACCGGCTTTGCCGGATTGATTATGGATTCAGCTGAAAAAGTAAGGAGAAAAATGTTAAATCAGTAGTCATTCTTTAGTTCTGTTTGTTCCTGTATCAGTATTTTAATAGGTTTTTTAATTGTGTCTAAGGTGGATTTACACTTCCAATTTTGGTGTCTAACAAGTCCCAACAAATTTGAAAAGTTTATCAAACAACTGATCTATATGATGTAATTTAATTCTATGACTTCTTATTTTGTGTTTAATAAATTAGTAAATCTCAAAAAATTCATAAGATTTAATTGACAGTACATGAACAAGAAATCTCAAAGTCAAGGGACTTAACTTGTAATTTATAAATATATTGAGAAGGTGTATAGTGAAATTTACTCATTGGAATTGCTTGGGAAGTGGGGATTTGGTGGCAAAGTTTGATGCGTTGAGATGGGGCTTTTCTAAAACAAATTTTCTGGTTGAAGTTTACTTTTGAAGAAAGAGACTGAGTTTCTTCAATGGGGTTGATTGGAATCTCTCCGTGTTATCTAATGAAACCAAAAATTCCAAGTAAAATCTTACAATATTATTTTTCACTAAGATCATCTTCTATTTTGTATTAATCTTTGGATTCTTTTGATAATTATGCATATGGGTTTAGTTTGTCTTTATATAAATTGGATTGGACAAGATTAGAATTATCAATGGAGGGTGGCTGTTGAGTTATCAAAATCACCAAATGTGTAGAAAATTTATTAAATAGTTTTTTTTTCCCTTCTCAATTTGTTTTGTTAATAAAAGGTAAAAAAAATGAAATAGGAAAAAGTATGAGGACAACAAAAATAATCAATTGGGTTGGTGAACTCAGAATATCTTATGGAATTTAAAGGAATGGGACCCGTTTGAAGAGAAAAAACATTTAAAACAACAGCTGGTGGAGAGAAAAAAAGCTCTTGTCATTTGCCCATTAAGCTTCTCTTTACATATTATTCCCTCTTTACCTAAAATATTGTTAGCTTCATGAGTTTTTAGATTTTATTATTCTTATTTATTCTCATCTCAAAAACCATTCATTGAATTTTGCATGAAATTTCATTCTACTACTCATTGTTTGAATCATTTAGCATAAACTTGACAACCTTGACTTGGCATACATCTGTTTTTTTATGCATGTTTGTAAGCTGAACAAAACAGTTTGGTTATAGACCATGTTCCATAACCATAGATATACAAGTACTGTTCAAAAAATAAGGAATTATTTGATAGCTATTAAGCCTATTTTCTGTCAATTTCTTACAATAATTTGTATTTTTTTTAGTGCAAGAGTCACATTCTCAACCTACTTTTAAAAACAGAACTAGATTCTTAAAACTAGTTTTTTTTTTTAGTTTTCATAAGTTGATTTAATTTTTTAAGACATTAGTAAAAGGTAGATAATTAAGCTAGAAAATTAGAGTCGAAAGGAAATTTTGTAATTATAATTTTGAAAAAACTAAAATCAAATAGTCACCAAAGTAGGGTATAGAAAAGGAATGGATTATGTTTGTAAGTGTAGAGTTGGAGAGATTGTTAAAATAGAATTATAAAATTGATGTTTGTTGTGTTTGTGTTTATAAATACAATGGCAGGGAAATTGCTTGAAGTGACATGTAGAATGCTAGGAGCCTTTGGACAGGATTCGCGTTTCACAACTTGCCAATAAAACACTTTTCACCTACAATTCTCAAACACACAGGTTTTTCTTTTTTCTTCTCTTTTGAATACACATTTCTGGCTGCCCATATCACTGCTCTCCTTCATCTATTAGATAATATAGGTTCCAACTTAAAACCAATTTGGTATCGAGTTACTACAAATTTTTGTACATTGAGTTGAAATACTTATCGTAAAACTTCTTGTTTTGATTGTTTAATATAATGATCTTAGTTTTAACTCCTTATTGCTTACAATCATATAATATTGGCTTCCTCCTCTATTTTGTAGTCTACTTTCAAAGCTTGAAACTATAATTTAAAACATTAAAAAATTATGGTTAGAATATTATTTTGGTTGCTATAAAGCGAAGTTTGTTTAATTTTAGTCTATATTTTCAATTGTTCAATTTAGTTCTAAATTTAGTCTCACATATTTGTTTTTATTGAAATCAATTAAATAACAATAATAATTTTCATGCACAATAAATAAAATATTTGAATGTGTTTTCAAAAAAATCCATACTAACATTAGGGGCTAAATTTAAAATTGATTGAAAGTAAAAAATACTAAATTTGAACCATTAAAACTAGAGACTAAAATCAAACAAATTTCAAAACGTAGAAACTTAAATAGTATATTTTTAAAAGAAAAAGAAGAATATATAGAAGAGTCAGTGTTTTGAAAAAGAAAAATCTTAATACATCAATGGAATCAACTAGTTTTCAAATCAATTGAAACTTGAAAAAGAACACCAAAACCGGTAAGCATTATTATATATACATTGAGTTAAGACAATGTGTTGAATTGGACTATAGAAGAGGTTGCAATGCAGTTTGATTAATATAGATGTGTTGATGCAGATGCAGAAATGTTCTACATGAAGATGCAGCCCTTCTTTAATGGGTGGACTTGGGATGATGCCCTGCATCCTCTTTTTTCTCCCCTTTTTTCTTTCATTTTTTTTTAATGTGAGTTTGTGAGTAAAAAAAAAAAAAAGAAAAAAAAGAAAAAATTCACTGTGAATTTTCAATCCTCAACCATACTATTTAGTACATAAATGTATTTTTTTTTTTTACATTTTTTTTTAATTTTGAAAAAAAAAAAAAAAAAAAAAAAGAAGAAAAGAATTTAGATGTTATGGTGATGAGTAAGGGTGGTTGAAATGGGAACATAGATGGGGTTGGAGTGTTATTATTCCCCTACTTAAATAATAAATTCAAAGAAGTAATTTGTGCAATACACAATAAACTTCCATTTTCATTTTTATTTCTCCTACTTCTTTATTATCATCTCATGAAATTCATTGCTTTCATCACACACTCTTTTTCTCCTTTTTCTTTCTTTTGACTTTCTTGTTTGTTTGTTTGTTTGTGCCATTTATGTGTTTTATTAATTGCTGCCAAATGTCTTCGTTTTCATTCTTCTTTCTTCTTTGGAAATGTCTTCCACATTAGTATCCTTCTTTTTTCTCTTACTTAAATACTACTTTCCTACTTTCCTACTTTTTGTTTTGCTTTCTTTTTTATTATTATATAATTCTAAAATATTCATTATCATTTTTCTATTTTTAAAACTAAGGATGTGTTTGGTAGATTTTTTTTAAACTTTTAAAATCAATTTGAACAAAACTATGGTTTGTATGTCATGTTTCTAAACATGTGTTTGGTTGCCCTTTCAAATATTCTAATCCAATTTAAATCATTTTTCAATATATATATTTATAAATTAGCTTTAATATAAACTATCATTAATTAATTGAAGAACTTTGTTTATGTTAATTCTTTCTATAATAATTATTTTGTAACATCATATTATATACGTGTTTAAATTTTACAAAGATACGTGTGTTTATAACATGAAATTTTACCGGATTCAAAATTTGTTACAAAACAACAATTCACAATTGTTGTTTTTAGAATTCGTATTGTTTGGATCAAAATTTGAAAATAGATTTTGAAAACAATTCATGTTTATGACCATCAAACACATATTTTAGATGTGAGCTTCGACACACGAAAAATCGATTCGAACAAAAATCGACCGAACCAACACCCAATAGTCGATTATTAAAAATACGGTCGGTTGGTCGATTTAATAAAACGGTTTTGAAAAACCGACCTGCTAAACATCGTTGTCGGTTTCCCTTATTACAAACCAACTAGGTCAGTTTTCGACCCTGATTTTTGTACAAAACCGATCTCGCCCGATTGATGATCACCCCTAACATATTTGTTGAACTCAGTAAAACTCAAAACATATAACATTATTTGAATTACATACCAAACAGATACTAACTCTTTTAATCTTTCTAATGAGAAATTGGAAAAGTAATATAGAAAATCAAAACTGATATTTTGCAAATACAATCATTAAAATGAATCAAATTTCATTTTTAGTTTTTTGTAAGGAACAAAAATATTGTTTTTTAAAAATACATTAACTAAAATAAACATTTAAAAAGTACTTTTAAAAATGAATTAAAGTGGAATCTTTCCAAATCAAAATAGTATTTAAAATATTTTTTTCCCTTCTAATTAATGTTGTTGTGATATTAAGAATGCCAAAAAGGCACTTCTATATTAATCTAAGTTAGCCACACTACTTGTGGAAATTGGAATGGTAGATAAGAAAGATAATTGTGGAGTTGCTCACATAATCACATGTATGTTCATGAAGTTAGGTTGGATTAAAAGATTCTTCAATTCTTTGAGAAAAGAAAAGAAAAAAACCTATTGGCATTGTTAGTCCATCCAATTTTAAAACTCATATCCATAAACTTCATCAAAAGTCTTTAGTCTTTTTTTTCTTCATTTTAATCTTAATTGACTTTGTTTGACTTTTTCTTTTTTACAAACTAAAAAGTAGAATATAATTATACAAATTTTATCGATAATCTTCCCATATCATTGAACTAATACTTTTAACAATGCCACAAATTGATAGACACGATCCATATCAACTCTATTTCGTTTGACATTAGAAATCACATCAAAGCGTATTTATAGTACTCAACGATTTTTGTGTTTTTGTTCCTCGTGAATCACTCGTTCATTTAACTCCTTATGATATTACTACTCATCTCTATTTTAGAGCAAACACTACCATACCACATATCTATCGTCACTCATAATTCTTGATTTTACAGTCTTATCTTCTCTCTACTTCTCACTGTTTTTCTATGGAAGTCTTTCAATTTTTTTAACTTATTCTAACGACTCCATTTTTCGAGTGAAACTCTAGAATACTTAGAGTTGACATTAAAGCAGTTATAATGAGTAGCACTTTTAAAACTAATAATTAAATATATAACAATATATATAAATAATGATAAATATAGCAAAATCTATCACGACTTCTATTAGTGATACAGTCGATAAATTCTATCACATATTAATTTAAAAAGTGAGTAATGCATTCTCCAATTACCTCTTACAATTGTGAGTGTGCATGATGGTCAAAATTAGAATATTTGAAATGCTATTCCTACTAATCTCTCTCATTCACAGCTATATACAATTAAGCTCTTTACGTCCATATCTATACCTCTCGAACTCTTTTGTTTTCTCTTTATTTGATGGTGATGGAAGATTTATGCCCTTTGAAATATAAACCTCATACTCATTAAAATCAATTTGCTTTCTCTTTTTGTTTTTGTTTTTGTTTTTTTCATCAACAACGAACCAAAATTGAAGTGAATCCAACACAAAAGTTTCTTTCTAATATACCCTTAACAAAACTTTAGAACATGGATCACTGTATTATTATGTTTGTGATCTCCATCTCCATCTCCATCCCCTCACCTTCTCACCTTGCAAAAGTTATTACAACAAACAAATAATTGTGTCACATCTCTTTCTTTCGAATTTTGATCCTTAGTTTCTTCCTCTACCTTCATCAACCACCCAATTATTGAGCCCAAAATCGAAAACAACTCAACCTACACAACATAACTAAACTGGTTAGTTATATCTGATCAGAACATATTTGCATAGTTCAGTTTTTCCTAATGAGAAACCTAATTGTTTTGGTTTGATTCTCAATATTCATGGAGCTTAAACCAGCAAACCCTAATTGATGTTGGTTCCTACTTTAGACCCTCATATGTTACTAAGATTCCTTTTTATCACTAATATGTATAAATCTGTATGATTCAGATATATATGTAGATAGATGTTTTTAATTTATAGCTCTCAAAATTATTATTCCAGTTAGAGCTCTTAATTGTGCCATAACCACGTCCTTATGACTCCACAAATCATCTCTAAACAACATTTTTAATTTAATGAATGCAACTATTTTCAGAATCCAAATAATTCTTTTAAGGAAAAGGGGTTTTTTCTTATTAATAAGATCACTTATAAAAACTTATAATATAAACCGCAGATTTTGAACTTATTAGAGACATATCGTATCAATAGCATTTTGAAAACATGAAAGATTGAAATTTCTATTGAAATTTTGATAGTGAAAGAAATTCTTTTTTTGCTACTAGATATGCTAGCTCAAGGGAATTTAAGAGAATTTAAGAGTTTTATTTTTCGTCTTTCTTTTCCATGGTGCTATGTTATGTTTTATGTTATGAATTTTCTATTATTATTATGTTAGGTTAGTTTAATGCTATGATTTTTCATTTTTGTATCCACTTCATTTATAATAAATAACAATTTACAAGAATTATCTTTTTTTATACAAATATTTCATGCATTTTTTCAAATTCCTCCTCTTGACATTGACACTAATATGTTACAACATACATCTAAATGTTGTCTCTGTCTTCATATAAATAATGGTTAAAAATGATCATTGTATTCTAATTTAGCTACAATCAAAGTTTCATTAACTTATAATAACAAATTTTTATCAATTTCCTTTTAAATCGAAACATCACACATTCTGAGGATGCATTCAAATATGAAAAAAAAAAAAAAAATCCTATTAAAATCGCAATTAAGAAAGCAAGGAACAAATTTGGAGGTAGGGGGTTTGATTTATGGTGGAACCTTCAATCCTCCTTTCTTTGACCATTCTTACATTTTCTTTTTAAATGGAGAGATTTAATAGGGTTATTTTCATGCTTAGCATTTTGAAAGTCCAACAATACTTCCCTAACAAGTTCCAAATCTATTATATAATTATAACAAGTTTTAAAAAGAAAAAAGAAAAAAAACACGTGGAAAGAGAGTGGAATTTGATAAATTATAAAAACATCTCCAAACTGTCATTTCTTTTTTAAAAAATAACCCCATTCTTTCAAAATTACAACAATACATTTCATAACTTTACATAAACATCTCCAAATGACTTTACATAAACATTTCAAAACTTATCCTACCTTGGGATGGACATCCATTGGAATATTTAGCAAAAATTGAAACATGATACTGTGACAAAATGATCTGAAATAGTGCATCAGTCTCAACTTTCATCCTAGATCACTGCCACCCCATTCCAAATTTCAGTTTCTTTCAATCAAACTTCTACTCTAAGGATAGTTTTAAAACATTTTTAAAAAGCCAAAGCATATTATTGCAACTTTGCAGTTTTTTTTTTAAACCAAAGCACAGTTCAAGGTTATCTATTTTATAGTTTAGCCAATATTCTTTCAACAAAACTGAATGTATCCATTTTGGACATGGTTTAGACCCTAACTAACACCCAAGATTGGGTTTATTTGGTAAAGATGGGTACATTCTCTAACAAGCTTGCAAATGAATGAGTCATTTCCAGAAGATAAAAAAGGAGAGTACTTTTTCTAAATTTGAAAGTTTGGAAGAAGAGTTCATCACAAAACAAACCAATCAACCATTGTATTTCAACAGGTGGCACTTACATTTTTATTTTAGATGGCAGCTGCAGTGTGTGCCGCTCTGCTGCTTCAACGCAAATCAGAGTTTTAAGAACTTCCCTCATTCTTGTTTCTCCACCACTCCATAAACTTAACTTGTGCAGCCATGGTGTCCACCCTGTAGAGTTGATACCAATGATTTGCGATCTCTTGGCCAAAAGTCCAACCGAATACACCCCCCGCAAGGAACGACAGCCCAGCGCCTGTCAAAACACAACTACGGGATAAGCACACCAGTCGTTAACTAGCATTTTATGCATCTTTATAAATAGAACACAATGCTCTTTTTCCTTTTTTTTTTTTTTTTTTTTAAAAAAAAAAAAATTTTTTTTTTCATTTTTTTTTTTTTTTTTTTGAAAAGGAAACAGATTGTATTGATGAAATCTGATGCATGATCTCAGATGTCACATACAATGGGATTCAAAGGAAAAAATAAAATACACCTCGTGAATACCAAAAAGAGGCCTACCCACATAATATTGAAACATGAATTACTAGAACCTAGGGAAATTAGATAGAGGTTATGAACACAGTCCAATTGAGGCAAATGTCTTGATTGCGTAATCACCAAACAATTTAGATACGGAGCACCAAGACGAAGCAAGAAGGCGAGCTGAGGCAAAACGATCTGACCAGTCATAGAATTTGTCATGAAAAACTCCTTGATTTCGTTTGAACATGAGTTCTAAGAGAAAGGCTTTAACTGCATCCACATTATACCATAGCATTTGTGCTTTTGGAGGAAAGGCTTTAACCGCATTAAACCATAGCGTTTGTGCTTTTGGAGGTAAATGTGGACTGCTGAGAACTTGAAGCACATTGTCTTTGAAGGATTGTCCAAAGACCCATTACAAGTGAAAAAGGGAAAATAGTTTCCACCAACACTTACCAGAGATTGAGCATTCGAAGAAAAGATGTTATAGATCCTCTCCAGAAGCTTTACAAAGTGGACAAATAGAGGGGGAAATTGCAGGGCCTTGGAGTTTTGATTGAAGAGTGACCGAGCAATTAAGGGATCCAAAAAGCATTATCCAAATTCAAACGTTCACTCTTTTGGGACTTTTTGATTTCCATATTGCTTGATAGATGTTCTTTTCGAGAGGATGCAAGGCAGTTAGAAACTGGGAATGGGATTTAACAGTGAACTTACCTGAGGAATCCAATAACCAAAGTCTAGAATCTGCTGCATGGGATAGAGTTTTCCCATGGATGCTAGATAGAAGTGCTTGAAAATCTGCAATTTCTTCAACTTTAGAGAACGTCGAAAAGAAGGATTCCAGGATGAAGTTGCAGGGTCCCAATGAGATCATTCATTGCCTTCTTTGTTGGTTGCAATAAGGTACAGATTGGGAAAAACCTGCTTTAGTGACTGTTCCGAGTACCAAGGAGCTTCCCAGAATGCAATTCTTCTTCCATCACCCAATTTAAAGGTTGCAAAATGATTAAATTTTGACCATATTTTTTAGATACTAATCCATGGGCAGCATAAACTAAGCCCAAACTTCCCAAAGGAATGCCATTGAAATTCATCAGTGCCACTGCCATGTATACTTTTGACGATCTTGCAGCAAAATGCCTCTGGTTCCTTAAAAAACGCCAATTCCATTTGAACAGCAAGGAAGTTCCTGTTTTTCAGATTTGCCAAGCCAAGACCCCCTCAGATAAAGCTTTTGATGCGGTGCTCCATTTCACAAGGTGGTTTAGCTTGCTGGTTTTTTGTCCTTCCCAGAAAAAAATGGACATTATTTTTTCCAATTCTGTGATTGCTGACCTCATCATTTGTAAGACAGATAAATAATAGGTTGAAAGGTTAGCAAGAACTGCATTGCAAAGTGTTAGGCGGCCACCTCTAGATAGATTATACTTATTCCAATAATCGAGTTTCAGATGAATTTTATCGATGACGGGCTGCCAGGATAGCTTTTTTGGATAACCTCCTAGAGGTAGTCCAAGCAAGTGAATGGAATAGAACCAGTTGTACAACCCATTCGATCAGCTGTTGATTGGATAGTGGAAGTGCCAATGTTGACTCCATACAGAGCTGATTTTTCCCAATTTACTTTCTGACTGGAACACCATTCAAAGAAACCAATTGTATCAATAAGATTGTTCAAAGATGTCTCGTTGTATTGACTAAACAGATGTGTGTCATCGGCAAATTGGAGGATGGTGATGTGGGTCAAGCAATTGGACATGGTCAAGTTGTAATAAAACCGCTTAGAAGGCCGTGTATCGTCCTCAAGGATCAAAATTAGGTTTTAACTTAGCTATTCAAGAATCGAATTAATTTTATCTAAGGCAATGGAAAATGAGGTTAGGTTTGTTTCAATTGAGTTGAATAAAGAAGATTAATAAAAATTAGCCATAATTTGCTACGAAACACTATTCTAAGTAGCACAAAATAAAGAAAGTACGGAGGAGAAATTCCCATGATTGGGATGTTTTGGAATCAAATGGGAAGCTTAAAATGACAAATTGAAGCCCTATTTATACATGTTGGACAGGGAGATAGCTGTAAAGACACTCCAGATGTATCTATATATATATATATATATATAAGTTCTTCAATAGGTTACAATATAACAGTAGTATTCCCACAGAAATTCGAGAACACAAAGGCTCAAACAACCGGAAAACAATAAAGAACTCAATAAACTCAAAACGCAATGCAACAAGGAACAACTCAACAAAATATTAAGACCGAACAATAGAACCTGGACCCTTCTGCCTTTCTCCCCTCACAAGGAGGAATGCAGCCTCTGCTTCTTCCAGAAAATATCTTCGATGCCCTCCCTCTCATTCTTCTTCCTTTTTATTCCAACTAACTACTGGTCCTCACTGAATGGTCCCCCTCCTCCGTCATTTCTTTTCCGCACTCCCATGATCCTTCCTCCTTTCTCTCTCCCTCCTTCCCACGTGTGATTCTATTTTTATTTTTATTCTTTCTACTATATGTGAATAGTATAGGAGGTCTAGCAATAGCCTTGCAACGCTATAGGCACATTGTGACATTGTAGGGCATCTTCACCAACTGCACTAGTCGTTTGCTGTGTGCACTAAGTGCACAACGTTGCAACGCTGTCTACTTTCGACGCCTACTCATCAGACACATGGGACCACTCGACGCATCATCTCCTTGTGGGCGTCATTGCAACTCTATAGGTAGCATTGCAACACAGCCCTTCTTCTAGGGAAATTTTCTTAATTTCACGTATTTCCTTCATTTTTGTTCCAATTGACTTGGGTTTGCCCGTTTTCGTGTATTCTTATCCGAAATGATAAATTAGCCAAATTTGCTAAGAAACGCTATCAAACAAATTAAATCCAATAAAATCAACCCTAAATAAGAAGTAAAAATAAGCACATTTGATGCGCTTATCAGATGAAGAGGTGGATTTTGTCTGTCCCAACCGTAAACCCTTCGAATAAACCACTCTGATGTGCCTGTGAGATTAATAGGCTGAGAACCTCACCGATTAGAAGAAAAGAGAAGGGGGATAGTGTATCTCCTTGGCGTATACCTTTTGATGCTTGGATGCAACCTTGCGGTCGACCATTAATAAAGATCAAGAATTTTGGGTGTCGGATACATACATTTGTCCATTCAATCCATTTTGGATGAAACCCATATGCTTGTGGGGGTCTAGAAAACTACAGTTTACTCAGTCAAATGCCTTTTCGAGGTCAATTTTGAGAATCCAACCTTTTTTCTTCCTTGCTCGGTAGTCCTCCACTGCCTCGTTTGCTATAAGGATTGGATCCAAAATTTGGCTCTCTCTTATAGAAAGCACTTTGAGTATTGGCTATTATTGAGGGCATGACTTCACTCTTTCTGCCAAGACTTAGGTAATGATTTTGTAGGAAGAAGTGGTCAGACTAATGGGCTGAAAACCTTTGAGAGAGGGATTCTTCTTTTTTTTTGGAATAAGACAGATAGTTTTCATTTTCGCAAATTCGTTAAACATTTTTGGAAGACCTCTTTGAACAAATTCTAATATTCTAGGAAGAGTTCCACTGTGAAACTGTCGGGACCTGGTGCCTTATTTTTCCCAAGAGCTTTTATGGCTTGTAGGATTTCTTCCCCATTGAATGATACTATCACGAAGGAATTTTGAGATGCACCAACCTGTTTCCAAAATAGATTGGAGCGGAAGATTCTAGGGCCTGTGAGCCTTTTTGTAGAGGGGTTCAAAATAATGCAGAATTTCACCTTCAACGACTCTGAATGAGGTTATTGGTTCTTCTTCTGAAGAGAATATTTCAGTAAAACGATTTCGCCTTTTTTTTGCTGCAGGAAAACAATGGAGATGTATTCTCATCGCCCAACCACAACCAATTCAATTTGTTTTTCTGAATCAGATTTCTTTCTTCCAAGGAATGCAATGTTATTAAAGCTCCTTTGACTGCAAGACGAATATACTCTGTCAAAGAGAGTCTACTCTATCCAGCCTTTGCATCAAAGAATCTCAACTCTGGAATAAGATCATTCTCTTTCCCTTGTCTTTCTTTTACATAGTCAGTGGACCATACTTTTACTTTCTCCTTACTTTTCAAAGTTTGAGATTTAAGACAAATCCTGCCCAACCATTTGATTGTTCTTCTTCTAGCGTTTCACAAATTTCGCTTAAGCAATCTGGAAACAACCAGTTGTTACAAAAATGGAAAGGACTAGGGCCCAGCTTATCGAACACGTTTCCATTAGCAGTGAAAAACGATCTGAAAAAATTCTTGCTTTTCGATTGACACTGGAATTGGAAATAAGTCGTCCCAGTTCTTGGTAACAAGGAAACAATCAATTAGAGAATGTGAATTTGAAATTCCTTTTCTAGACCAAGTAAACAGTCCATTTGATAAGGGTGTGCCCTATAAGGCAGCTTCCTCGATGAAATTGTTGAACCTTTTCATTCCCTTTGTTGTCCTACCCAATGGGGCCCTTTCATAGGCTCATCTGGTTATACTGAAGTCTTCTCCTAAGCACCATGGTTGCAAACAGTAATGTGATAGAGAAATCAGTTCCGGCCAAAGGAATTTCCTTTCTCTGTAATTAGGGTTGCTCCATATATTGGTCGCCCAACAGACATTGTTGCATTGAATCTTGAATTTTACTGAAAGAGAATACCCACCTTGAGGAATTCAATTGAGCAACCATGCTTTTGTCACATGTTGTAAGCATGCCACCCGATCTTCCAAAATCCTCAACAAATGTCCAGCCGATTCCATTTGAACTCCAAATTTATTTGATGAATTGGTGATCAATGTCCGACTTCTTTGATTCTTGGATTAGAACTATGTACGTATGAATAGATTGTAAGAAATGCTTCAGTGCTGTTGCCTTAGATTTATCATTGTATTCCAGGACAAAATCTTCATGGTCAAGGGAAGGAGATTACCTGCAGCTGTAGACCACACGTATCGACAAGAGAACTGAACTTAGAAGGGATTTGGGAGGGTGGAAATTGCTCGTGCTGAAGGAGGATTGATTTATACGCTTCACCCAATAAATCACTGTCTTGTTTCTTCTTCTACTGTATGAATGCTATGTTGCTCTACGTTTCACTGTTGACACTGACATTGGAACCATCATCGGAATCTTCTGGTTTTGGTATGATGAAACTTGTGGTTTTGGTATGATGTAGAACACAATGCTCATAGTAAACATTTCACCAAGATAGTTCGTTTGCTTGGACGCAGCAGATTTAAACACAAAAGATTCTTAAGATCTTGACAAACAAAGCCAGCTCCTAAACAAGAATTGGAGCCTTAGGATCTCAGTATTCTACAACAGGACATTACACTTTCCTAACTTCAGACTAATCACTATATCCCCCTATTAAATAAATCACAAATTGCTTTAAGCAAGTATACTGTATACGTTCATGTCAACCAAACTCATAACCTATTTGAGTGGTAAGTATAGTATAGTACCACCAAAGGTTTTACTTTTAGCCAAAGAAAATAACAATGTGCTGCATTGGTTGAAAAAGTCATTTTAACTTGCATAAAGATGGAAACAAGAAAAGGAATGTAACTTGAAGAGATATGACTGCAGATACCGTTGAACCATGTAATACTTAAAATTAAAAAATAAGAAACAATTGCTAATGTCAGCAGTAGTAAAGTAAAAGAATATTTTGAATTCTACTGGTATTCCTTTACAGATATGAAGCAGGCAGTTAATGGAAAGACAAGTGAATTGAATACCATGTAAACTTCTTGAGTATTTCCATGCAACACCTGCAGTCGAGACAGCTCCAATAACACTTCCTGTGAGACCAAAGTTTACAGCCTCTCTGGCAGTCTTCAACTGAAAAAGGAATAATAAGCAGCCAATGAATGAAGAATCTAGAAGCATATACAAGAACTCTTAATCACAGAAAGTTAAGGAATCTGCCTTTGCCTTCCCGCTATGTTTTAAAAATGTGAAACATAATGAGAACCATGCTTAACCCAACTGTCTTTAATGTGATATGCGGCTTAAGTAGTTACGAAATTTCGTCCAGAAGAATGTTTAGGAATACACTAAACAGAAAAAGAATAGAGCAAACACCCTGGCCAAGTAGTTGAACTTAAGAAGGCACGGAAGATCATATAATGAATCCATGATCTAACTATTTAGCATTACAGGCAGTATAATAGTCTAGACTCAAGATCATAACTGAAAATAAACTGGAAATTGTTTTTATAGCTGAAGGTTAGACGACAGTGAAAAGAGAAACAATCAGTTTATCAGCCACAAACAACAAAAACCAGGACATAATAGGACCAGAGAGAGAATCAAAAAGCCTTGTCTTGGCAGGAAAATCACGGGCAAATTTAAGCTAGCGCTGCACTACAACTTTCTATCAATCAGCATGATAACGACCAATATGATTTACCAATATGGTTCTTAGGTACTTTATTAAACACACTGATAACAAACTTTGAGGAAAGACAATTGCAATATATTATGAGTGCAAACAGCAAAGTAACACTAAGTAGAAAACGAAGAGTTAAAATAAAATCCATTAATTTGATTGTAAGAATGTAATATAACATTCCAATTCAAAAGAAAAATAAGCCATGATGGATCAATGGTAAAAAAAACTAATAAAGAGGTTATGGGTTCAATTTATGATGGCCACTTACCTAAGAATTAATTTTCTATGAGTTTCTTTTACACCCAAATGTTGTAGAGTCAGGCAGGTTGATCCAAGAAATTAGTCAAGGTGCACGTAAGCTGGCTCGGACACTCACGAATATAAAAAAAATTCAAAAGAAAAACATTATTTCACTTGTTATGATAGAAATGGTTTCAAAAGACTACTATTAGGTACTTCTAAAATGAAAGCAGATCCCCTTATCATGCGTTTGACACCATCTTGGTGTGTTATGTGCAATTCAAATGCTAAATCTCTTAGTCATCCTTTTATGCATTATCCTTTTGCATCTCGTTTTTGGTACATACTTTTGGAAGCTTTTGGTTGGTCTGTGATTTATGATTGCCTGCTTTTGTTTGGCGGGAACCCATTTTGTGGTTTGAGGAAGACTCTTTGGTTGCCTCTTATCCGTATGTCTTCTGGCATCTATGAGGAGAACGGAATGGTGTATCCTCTTCTTTTGAGCGCTTTATGGATAGGGTTCTTTCTACTGCTTTCTTTTGGTGTAAAAATCAGCACAATTTTGCACTTCATAGCTCATCTTTTTTCATCTCCAATTGATCTTCTTTCTTGTGACTCACCAATAACGTGTTTCGAGTTTTTACTCCTTTATTTCGTTTATCAATGAAATCGTTCCTTCTATCCAATTTTTCTTTTTTTTTTAAAATGTACTTCCAAAATTGACAGCAACAGACCATAAAAATTATTCAAAAAGGAAATATTTGGTCCAGTTCCCTACTAAGAGTCATATTATATTATAACTCAAGCCATCGGGTATCAACACTCATTGGGCAAGGAAATTTCAGATCAGCCCAAGCTCAAAGGAAAAATAAACCCCATTATTATTGAACACGTTTAATTTCAGATATACGAATCTAAGAATAAACTCCAGTTGGATATGTTCACCCTCAATTTAAACGTGGGATTCAAGAAACAGCAAAACCCAGAAACCCCATCAGGCATGGATCAAAAAACAACCGAAATGATATGAAACACCGAGTGACATCAACTCAGAAGCAGGCAATAGAAGAAGTAAAAGAAGTAAAAGAAGAAAAGAAATGAAGGATGAATTACAACGGGGCCATGAACGGGGTCAGAAGCAATAAATTCCTCGACATCGGAGGAAGACCATGAAGGAAGAGGGGTCTGGCGCTGAACGTAGGGGCTATAGTTGTCGAGAATGGAGAATCTCTCGGACCAAAACTCCTTGTAGCCTTCCCAGTGCTTCCTGAAGAAGGATTGAGAGGACGAATCTTCCATGATTGCTCCCTCAAAAAACAGATTAGGATTGAGATTTTAGAAGCTAAATCGGATTGAAATCAGAATCCTGAAGGCTGTTCTCTCTTCTAGCTCTTCAAAGCTTGTTTTGTTTTGTGTTTGTGAGGAAGGTGAAGGTTATTGGACCTCTCTCCACCTTGGGCCAAGCCAAAGCCCAATAGAAAAGCCTACATTTCCATTCTTTTTTTGCAATCTCTCATCCTTTACGACTTATCAATATATATACTTCATAATGTCAACTTCTAAATGATAAGGTCTTTCATTTTTTTTCACAAAATTTAGAGCTTAAGTGTCAAACTTTTCTTTAAACAATAACTATTTATTAAAAAGTTGGAAGATTAAATTATTCTGCCTAATTCAATTTACCACAAATATAATTCAATTGACATTTTTCAATTACAAATATTTACGATAACTTTCAGATTTGAGGTTCACTCAGTTCCTCCACATATTACCAAATAATAATAATAACAAACAAATAAATAAATACACTATATTCAAACTCTTTCCTCTATGTATACTCTCTCCAAACTCCAATCTCTTTTTCTTCTTCCCTCCTCTTCGTCTCTCCATATTTAATTACATGTCTTTCATCTCACCGATGAGAATATAGGACACATATATTACGAGATATTCTCCTATTTTCTTTATACTTATCTTTTTCATACTTAATTTGGGTGGTTTCTTAAGTATCAATTTCATATGTATTGGTAGGCTTTTCCGCACTTAATCTCAAACTAATTAATTTTAATTTATTATTTATAATTAATGTTTTAATGGTAACAAACTCGAACTAGTTTTTTTTTTTTTAACAATTTGAATGTTTCTCTGAGCCTATAGCATAGAGCTTCAAAGAACGATCCCAACACAATTTGAATCAACTAATTCAAAGTTCAAACGAATAAGTTATAGCCAAAATAAGGTTAACGAAAACATACCCGAAGCAATGACATGTCGGCCAAATCATCAAATTGGATTCAATTAATAGATATGTGGAGCAAATGAAGGAGAAACACATAGTTGATTTTTGGATTGGTTTTAGAAAGAAAACAAATTTTATATTATTTTAAGTTTGGGTCTAACAAGTAATTTTTTTAAAACGGTTGAACTTGTTTTCGTTGGATTGTAGAAGAAAGTATTTTATAAATATATATATCATTATATTATTATTTTTGTTTGTACTAACGGCTAATTGAGTTTAAATCTTCACCATTTAATTTTTCTTTTACAAGATTCAATAGACCATATTGATTTTAGATTTCAACATCTTCTCACTCTCAATTTAAAGATACCTTCTTCAATTAGCACATATATTTGAAACATTAATTACATATTATTTTTCAATCCTTTCCAAAAATTCAAAGTCTCAATTGTTGCTCTCTCCAAGCTTTAAATTTTCTTCTCTTCATCTTATGTTTGAGAGAGAAATTTTATACGGTAAGGATTGATTTGTTGATTTGTTGATTTGTTGAGTGCTTCAATTTGTAAATATGTTCTTTGAAAGAGTTTTTCTCATCTTGTGCCTCATTTTAAATATTTAACGAAGAGTTTCTTTTAATCCATAAAAAGAGTCATTTGTGACGGTTTGATCATGATCCGTGCAAAAGTTTGAGTTTGAACCCATAAAAAAAAGTAGTGTAAAAATTGTCTCTAATCCGTAGAAAGAGTTGATTCGAAGTTTTAGTGACATACACCCAAAAGAAACTTGAAAAGTGGATGTAAGTTGGGTTGTGTCGAACCACTATAAAATTCTCAATGTCAATTTCTCTATCTCTCAACTATGTAATTTTGACAATTAACTTGTCCTTAAATTTTATTGCTTGAAATTAATTGCAATTTCGGTCTTTTTTAGATTAATTGCTCACTTGTCTATTTAGGTTGGTTGAATTTAAAATTTTATATTGTAACATTGTAACTATTTTAAATACAATAAAAAATCAAAATTAAAATAATATGTATTAAACCACCGATTCACCCTGAGTTGAAAATTTAATTATATAACTTTGATACCATATTAAACCACTAATTCACCCAAAAACTTAAGCTGTGGATTGGAGGCAAATAACCGCCCCAAATTCCACCCCGTGTGACCAGATGGGGAACGTGTTGCCTAAACACCTATCGCGCATCTCGTTGAGAGAGGACGCATTGAATGCCTAGTAACTGGGCAACTTCTTAAACTTGTTTCATCGCAAATCTTTCACTTTGAACTTTAGAAACCTTCACAACTCATCGCAGTAGAAAGATAACTTTTAAACTTAGCTCCATCACCTAGATTTCAACACTTAGCTCAAATTAACTTTCAAATACTAGATGATAAACACAAATAATAATGCAGTAGAATAAACATAACTTATTCTTTTTATTAACTTAACACTTTACACCAAGTACAAATGGAGTTCAAATATTATAATTACAAGAAGACTTAAAACATAGGCTTTTTAGGCTCTTCATGCCTAGCTCAGTTCTTCCACTCATCATCTTGGGTCTCACAAAAATGCGATTCAGCCCTCAACATCTCTTCAAAACTGAGCGATAGCCCTTGGTGTTCAGGAGCATAGGAATTTTCTACAAACCTCTCAAACGCGAAATAGAATGACAAGGTTTGCTCATAACACAAGTTTACATAACAACTCATCTTTTTTTCCTTTACTTGGCATCGATGCCTGAAATTCCTTCTTTCCTTGGCTTCATCGCCTGACAACCTGAGGAGGGTAAGCTTAAAATGTAAGTCAAAGACTTAGTAAGTGATGAATTTAGGAAATACCTTTTTGGAGAATACAACATTTCCAACAATGATAGACATCTCAATTCCATAATCATAAGTTCTCATCGCATTAACATACAAACCACAACAATCACAATAAATTCCACCCGTTTCATTTCATTAAGGTGTTCACAACTCATCGTCATGACCTGAGATTCTCTCATCCTCATCTAATTGCCTATACCTGAAATTCACTTCACCAGCATCTCGCAATAGACTTGGGATTTCCACCAGCATCTTGTAATATTCATTCTTTTCTTAGACATGGGATTTGCTTTCACCAGTATCTCATCTCCTAAACATGGGATTCACTTCCAACAGCATCTTGTGATAGACCTGAAATTTACTTCACCAGCACCTCACGATTCATTCCTCACCTAGACTTGGGATGTACTTCCACCAACGTCTCACGATAGATCATACAACACCACACATCACACAATCATTAATGCAATATCTACGGGAAAATCATATGAAATCTTCAGCAAGGCTAAAAAAAGGTTGGATGGAAATCAACAAATAAAAAATGTTAGCTCAAAAGCTTTACTTTCAATATATAGCATTACATTAGTAACAATCTCATGGAATAAGCATCAATGGTGAGATTACAAGAAATACTTTCAATACATACAAAACATTTCTTCCATTTATAAGAAATTATACACAAATTTTCACTTAAATCATAAAGATCACTCACAAAAATGCTTAGCCTAAACTTATTCCTCTTTTGCTTTTAACTTTCTCTTCTTATCTAGTGGTTCCTTCAACTGGCCTTTCAACACCCGATACTTTCTCTTAACAAAGTATCAAAACGTTTAGCATCTCATGTTCCTTTTTCCAGCCTCTTTGGTCCTATTTATAGTGACCTTTTACATCAATGGGTCATCTCCACGCTTTACACGTGTCAAGCTACCACTCATCAGGCCATGCAACCAATTGTCACTTCTGATTAGACATTTCCCTTAAAATGCTAACCTTTTCTTCTTGGAATGCTCAACTATTTATCGTCTGACTCTCTTTTCGAAAAACAACAGAACATTTACTTTCCCTCAAAGGTTCATCTGGTCACCTCATACGAACGTCTACTTCATCGCGACCACACTTAGGCGTAGGTACTTCTCATCGCGTTACTACCCAAATGCCTAGTTCTTAGCATCAGTTGCATGCTTCTTCTTCCCCAGTCAATCCTATAGTGTCGCCTTGCTTCAAAGCAAGCATTTTCTTCTCGCGTTACCTCTCCTCAATCGCATTCTTCCTCGCCGAATGCCTCTTATTTATGCTTAGCCAAAATGACTTCTCAACAGGCCTCCTCTTCAACATTGCTCCTTTTATCTGGATCAGGGCCTCACAATATATCACTAGCAATATATAAAAATTAATATTGCAAATTTAAAATCTAAAATTTAAAGGTTAATTTAAATAAATATAACATAACGCCAAATATTTATGGCTCGTGTAACAAAAACAAAAAACTCATAAAGTCAATAAAATATTTTTGTAAATTCAGATTTTTCCTTAATATTGGGGATGATTCGTCACTTCTCTTTCTTCTTTTTCTTTGCGATTTATTCTCTTCTCTTCAAGATTTCTTCATATCCTCTTTTAGATTTTCTTTCTTCTATTTTTATACATTTTCTTTTTCTTTCTTTTTCATCTTCTATTTCTTTCTTCCAGCTCCTCTTCCAGAACATCAAAATCGTTTAAATATCACTTTGATATGATCTAAACGATTGATATGATCTAAATGATTGCTTACCTAGTCAACACGATCGTTAACATAGTCAACATGATCGTTTAGATTTGAAGTCCTTTTTCTATTATTAAAAAATAACTACACGATCGTGTGGATATGATCTAAACGATTGCTTACCTAGTCAACACGATCGTTAATATGGTCAACATGATCGTTTAGATTTGAAGTCCTTTTTCCATTATTAAAAAATAACTACATGATCGTGTGAATATGATCTAAACGATCGCTTACCATAGTTAACGTGATTGTTTAACATGGTGAACACGATCGTTTAAATTTAAAGCCCTTTATCCCATCATTTAAAAATAACTGCAGGATCATATGGATATGATCTAAACGATCGCATACCATAGCCAACACAATCGTTTAACATGTCAACACAATCATTTAGATTTGAAACATTTTTTCCATCGTTAAAAGGAACTATACGATTGTGTTGATACTACCTACACGATAGTATATCATTTCCTACACGAGCGCGTATCATGATCGTTTAGAAGAAGAATTACACGAGCATGTGTGATCGATTAATCGCGTGTTAACTGAGACATTTTTTGTATTTTTTCATTGTAAGTCTGTGGGCTTTTTCCTTTATTTGTTGTCTATGTATAAATTTTTTTAAAAGCCCCATGAGGAGAACTTCATCATTACATAAGCGCCTCTTGACCAACATGACAAACAAATTTGTTATTATCTAGGAAATATATGTATTATATTTTCTCATAGCCGCAAATAAAGAATCAATAGAATAATTAGGAATCACCTCATCATTACCAATATCTGCTGCTGGTGTTCCCTTTGAACAAAAGGTGAAGAAGATTGTGTAGTAGTTTGGTGAATCATATTAATTGGCTGAACACTATGGGTTAGAATACAGGCAACTGAAGGCGAGCATCAAATTTGGGACCGAGTAGTCACCTTTGTTGGCTACAACATCACCTGCTCCAATGCTCGGTGCTGAAGTTCGATTGGATAGTCACGAACACAACCTATTCGAGGTCCTGCACCAGTTGTCCATTTGCAAGATAGACGCTTTCCCAATTGATATGATTTTGTTTCTTTGTGTGAGTTTATTCGTTTCAGTACTGATTCATCAAGGATGATACCAAACTCGTAACTCCTATTTTCCTCTTCTAACATGTTTTTCTTCGGAGTTTCTGTATCCAACTCCGAAACATATTTTAAGGATCTCATTTCTATGTTTTCTCGTATGTGAAGATTGGTTAATTTTCTTCTCAAATTGATTGACCTATTTGGCTCAAATGTTTTGATGGTTGACGATGCTAATTGCTCTTGAAAATCTGATTTTCCACCAATTGTTTCTGCAGCAACAATCTTTGAAACGCCATCATCCGAACCACCACTCACTTGTTCAATCCAATCCTCCTCTGACGAGCCTTTTCGAACATGAAGACTTCCTTTTTGTGTTTGTAGTACATTGTCTTCCTCACCCTCCTCATCACGTGGACTTATCTAAATTTAATTGAAAAAGGAAACATGTAAATAATGTTCTGATTTCTTTAGAAAAGAACATCATAGATCTAAAATCTCAAATCTAACCTTCACATGAGTGAGGTCAACGTTGTTTTCTGAAAGGAAGGAGATAAATTCACGAAAGTTTTCTTCTGTGGGACGGTAATGACCACTATGAGGCCAAATTGCCTGCTTAAAAAAACGAGAAACTGTCACTAAACGGTAAACAGACTCAAACATGAAGATGAACCACTTAAATAGTAGGAATTCCAGTGAGAAAAGAATGAAAGAGAATTCTAAAAGCACTGTGACTTGTACCTGTAGGATGCCATTTTCAACAACCAATCTCCCAGCAGCAAGTGTGGCTCCTCCAGCCAAGAAACTCGAATGGTGAAACTTACCCTTCATTTTCTTTCCAACATACAAGGCTTTAGAGGTGCTGAGAACAAATATCCACTTCTCACGCTTATCAACTCTAGTGATGTGAAGTAGTTCCCCAGATTGCTTGTAAATGAACTTCCCATCCTCCACAACAACTTCATAGGCTGTTCTTTCCAACTGAAAGAAAACCATTTGGATGGTTCAACATTCCATATGAACTACAAGAATAATAACAATTTGATGCAGGTTTTAGAGGCTCACTGGACCCAAATACTGAATGCACTGCTGTTGAAGTTTCACTCTAGGGCATTCTTCAACAAGATCTACTCCCTTTCCTTCTCCTATATCCAACCTAAGAAGTATAGGTACTTTATTTTAACTAATGTGTAAACGCCCAAATGCATGTCCCATATTTGTTAGGCCCATTTAAAATGCTCAATAGTTTTATAATAAAGGGACATCAAAGTTATATATAACAAAAAAAGCAAAAATAGTAAGATATGATCCAAAAAAATTAACAAAGTTTAAGCTGGAGTATATCATCCTCGTTTCTTAAGCATATTGACTTCAATATTTTTTAGAATTAAAATTGATATATATTCTAATAAACTGATGGAATCTCTTTAAAGAATAATAATAAAAACTATGTACACGTTATGGTAAAAAACCACTTAAGGTCAAAAATCCACTAGACTTGATTTTGCCAATGAAGTGTATATATTTTGTTCACTTTGCCCTTTTTTTGCAAATTCCCCTAAACTTATTGTTGTTGTGCCTATGAGTCTATAACCTATGTCCTCTCCTAGACTAAAAATAAAAATAATAATAAAGATGATAATAATAATAATAGTGTGATATTGTGTCTAGTCATCTAAGTTAATATCAATGCTTCTTTAGTTCTTAGTATCCAACATGTTTTACTCTAAACCTTTAGCTTTTAGAAAACCTGAATTTAGCACTGAAGCTTTTAAAAATTAGGTCAAGGAATGTTTACCAATAGAAAAAGGGTTGTTCACTCTGAGAGTAAAGCCATTTATCATAATAAAACTGTAGGTTCTGGCCATAACGATGTCGTGGATCAATCTGGCAACAGAAAAAGAAATTACAACTAATAATAACAAGTTAATTTTTTTAAAAAAAAAAAACTGGTCCAATGTAACACTTTATTTATCTCAAGTCCATTAGACGTACAGCCTCAAGCCAGTGTTGTAAAGCAAGCATCTGAGCTTTGTCATTTTTAAACAAACCCTTTCCAACCTGTCATGTTTTAAAGACATATGGTTTATATTTTTGAGATGTTTGTTTGTTTCATGACAATATCAAGTAAAACATGGTGAAATTTACCCTAGCAGCATTGGTTCTTGCTCGAGACCACCGCGAAATGGCAGTTTTGTGTTTCTCGATGTCATAAAATGAGATGGAACTTCTCCTGAGGTCAGCAAAATTCAAGAGTTTCCACCTGCAACAGGGATAACCACTGAGAACAACCTAAAAAAAATCCATTTTGATTCAGAAAAAAGGCACAAGCCGGCACACATACCAACTCTTCTCTGCAATAACTGCACAATCAGCCAGCCTTCTCCTTGTTCTAAAGCTTTTATAAACTTTCTGTAATTCAGTTGCTGCCATGTGCTCCATAGTTATTGCAGCGAGATCCATCACAGCTTGGGTCCCATCATGATTCTCGGGCCTAGAAGATTGACTCTCCACGTCAATGCTCTTAGGACTATTAGCAACAACATCCAACTCTGCCTCCTGTAGAGGAATATCTGTTATCTCTGTTGAAGTCATCTTCTCCAAATCTTTACCACTCAACCTAACAGATGAATCTAACGCCGCCTTGTGCAAACCCACCGATTTGATTACTGAAGGCTTCAAATCTCCACTATCAGAACTATCAGAACTATCAGAACTGGTGGATCGCTGAAGAGCTTTTACTTCATCATCGCCAAAATTGATGAATTTCACAGTACCAGATCCAGATTCTCCCCCATTTTTCTTATCAATGTATTTGGCCAAAGGACATGTAAAGAAAGCCCCCATTTTAGCAAAAATGGTTCAGTAATGACAAGATGAACATTATTCCTGTAACATGAAGTTCCTAGAAATAAGAACAAAAAAAAAAATCCAACACAAATGAAGTCATAAATCTTCAAGGAATAGACAGAGTCAATCTCTTAACAAACAAGTTGAATTTATGCCCAGAAAAAAAAGATTCGCAAACAATCAATCCAAGAATACTTTAGAAGAAAACAAAAAAAGTGAAAGATATAAATGCTAAACTTGAAGCCCAAGGAGAGTTTCCCTTAATTTTCAAGCCCAAAACAATGTACTAACAGCAGACAGACCAGTATGATTTCCAGTAGCCTAGAACCAAAGATTTGTGAGACAGGTCAGAAACGGTAAAAAACCCATTTCATCAAGAAAACTAGATTCCTTAGCTCTTGTTTGATAACCCTTTGGTGTTTAGTTTTTGGTATTTGAAAATTAAGCTTAAACACTCAACCCATCTATTGATTTGTCTATAGGGTTATGTAGTTTTAAGGCGTGTTTTAAAAAACCAAGCCAAATTCTGAAGGACAACTTTAAAAAACTTGTTTTCGTGTATTTGTAATTGACTAAAAATTCAAAAGTTTAGTTAGGAAATATGAAACAGTATTAAAGAAGTAAGAAATGAAGCATAATTTTCAAAACCAAGAACCAAACTATTATCAATCGGATCTAATCAACCAAATTCCAGTAAGCAATCACAGTGGGACTTCAGAAACAGACAGAAAAAGAGCATCAAGCACAGACCGAACTTCAGAAATAAGCAATCCACATTGCCATGAGACCAATATCAGAGAGAAAAAGAATTGGAAAAAAAAATCCATTTCATCAGAAAAGCTTGAAATGAATGAACAAACAGCAAGAACCAACATGGAGCAAAAGAGAAACCTGAAATGACAGATTTACCTAAATCATAGGATGGTAAGAACTAAAAAATGTGATAGGTATAAGAGAGAACTCGCGCTTTGGAAAAGGTAAAAGCCATAGAGCATCAATTACTAATGAGTATAAAAAAATTAATGTAAGAGAATTCACAAGCAGACAGTACAAGGATCGAAACAAAACAATAAATTCGTTGAATGGACATGGAAGAGGGGGAGTCTCGTGCTGGACGAAGGGGAAATAGTTGTGGAGGATTGAGATTCTGGGGGACCAAAATTCGTTGTAGCTCCCCCTAGAGAAGAAGTGAGATGGAAAATCTTCCATAATTGTTGAGCTGGGAACAGATTATGAATGTGAATTTAGAAATAACTAAGGCGATTGAAAGCAGAATCCTGAGTGATGGGATGGGTTGGTTGTTATATCTCTGCAACTTTGCTATTCGTTTAAATACCCTAAATAATGATGCCTATTCTTGCAAACATAACCATTAAATTCAAAATATCTCCCTACCAATATTTTTTATAAATTACAAATATAACACTATCAGTAAAATGGTAAGAATAATATAAATTTTGATAGAGGAATAGAATCTATAAACCTTATAAACTATTATTGATAGACTCGGTAATATTTTCACTTTTTTTTTAAATGTTACTACTTAATTATTATTTCTAAAATTGATATTCATTTACATATACCAAAATTATAAAGTTTGATTAAAAAATACGGCAATTTGATTTTATAATTTTAAAATTATTAAAATTATTTAATTAATAATTTCCAAATGTAACTGATACCCTCAGCTCCTATAGATTACATTTTCACATGTAAAATTTTTAATTCTAACAAAACCATTAAAGAATAAATA